>CM032232.1:25237500-25630000 GCA_019009955.1 Riptortus pedestris
AGCTCAGATACCCGGCTTCGCCCGGGAATTGTTTGAGGCTAAATGGTGATGGTATTTTTTTGGCAAGGCTTTACTTTGCACAATATTTTGACATTTACCCGACCCAGTGTTTAGGGTTAATACCCGTTGTTGGCATTTGTTAATAATAAAATTAATTTTTTATATAAGTCTTCACTGTCCTCCAAATTGTCATATTTCCCGTCTTCTGTGCATTATCCATAGATTTCGGTTATTAAGGACAAAATATTAACATAGATTTGAATTAATTTTTCTAGGTGAGGTACCTCATAGTTCAAATTGGAATGAATTGTTGAGCATATCAATATTTCTACACAAATTACTTGCTCCACACATTGTTCTTGGAGAAATGTTTAAAACAAAAGTTAATCTAAATAACAAAGTAAAAAACTTTTATTATGTTCATATTTGCCGAAAAACGAATAGAAAACGAAATACCGCTATTTTTAAATTCAAGCCTCCCTTAAAACCCCCACTCCAGTTCTGACCTAAACACATTAATATAGCCTATAATCATGGAAGAATCAATGCTAATTGAGATACCAAGTTTTGTTAAGTTCGGTTCAAGCGTTAGCGCCCAATAAAATAGTTGACTCCCGCTTTAGTTTATAGTGCATATCTCGTTTATACTTTGTTAAAAGACAAAAATGAATATCACAAAAGTTACCATTCAGCCTTAAATCAATTCCCCCAATTATCTGAGCTAGTATATATCTATGTATATATGTATGTATATATATATATATATATATATATATATATATATATATATATATATATATATATATATATACACTCATGGCAAGATGTTAAATGATAAGCCTAGGACCAGACTGGAGGGTAGATTAATTTGTAGTCTGTATACTCATACTGGTTCATCTTATGCAGGCTACAGGCTACCGAGGGAATGCTATCTAACAACTCTTTCAATCATATTTTCTCCTTTACTGTGAATCGAATTTGCCTTATGATGCCTTTATTGCTGGATGGCCTGATCGAGAAGGCAATGGGAAACCACAGCATGGTCCTTGTGACCCTATGTCCCTTGTTATGTGTTATGACCCTCCCCCCCCCCTATTCCCTTGTTCCATCCTGTGAAAATCAGGGACACCTGTTCACGAGAGCAATTACCAGGTGTTGCATGTAAATTATATATATATATATATATATATATATATATATATGTGTGTGTGTGTGTGTGTGTGTGTGTGTGTGTGTGTGTGTGTGTGTGTGTGTGTGTATACGAGGAACGGCTTCGGATTTTCGCCATCTCCTACGTAGGATCGATGGAAATTTTAGGAAATATTTCCAGAATTGCGCCATGAGTACATCCTAAGATAATGATGATCACGGAAGGGAAATGCATACTAATTAATATTGTGGTGTTTCATCTCATGGAACACGTAATCAAATAAATTACCACTTAGGGATGGAAATTATTCTATTCCTATCACTCGGATAATTACTTCCATTATTAAATTAAGTATAATTCAACGATTATAAGTACTATAAATACTTAAAATAATTATAACTATTAAACTCCATTAAAGTAAAAAAAATTAAATAAAAAAATATTGAGAATAATAATACTCACTCAAGTGATGTAATTTTTAATCCGTTGAGTCCAATGAGATCAATATCTTTGAACTTCAAACTGACCGAAACCGGGCCGTTTCGGCGGGGAATCTCTAGTGACGTCACCTTCATTGGATCCAGAGGAAGGAGATCAAATTTGCGGTCACCTGAGTAATTGAATACAAATGAGGAGGTAACATTCAAACCGTGCTTTGTCCAAAAATTTCGGAAATTGAGTTATTGACATATTCTTATTCTCTATGTCATCTGCTCATGAATCTATATCTTAGTTCAGTCAAAACGTGTTTGTTCCCTGTTAAAAGTAATGTTGAAAACTTGGGTTTCAATCAAAGTGAGTTTTCTCCATAGGCCATTTTCATTCAATCCGTGCTTAGTCCGACTGACCAATAGGATTGCTTGTTTTTGGTCAGGTGACTTTGTTTTGTTTTTAATGCTTAACCTCACTTCAGTGTTAGTTCTGTGGCAATGTTTGTTTGTTGTGCTCACAGTTTATTGCTGTTTTTATAAAGTCAGTATTATCAAATTTAATGTAAAATGAATGAAGAGGCTGATGGAAGTGTCCGTGTGGGGGATTACAACGTCGGAAGCAGGAAAAAACAAGTAACTGGTGGTAAAAGAGCTGCATCAAAAACACAAAGGTACAGTGCACCCAAAAGACCCCTGACATTTGAACCTTGCAAACATAATAATGCTAGGTTTTCTTGTGTTAAGTTCATGCCTACAGACTTAAAAGTCTTTAGAACACATTTTTTTGAAAAGCCCGATAAGGCTAGACAAGACAGCATTATTTCTACTCTTATTAAGACTGGTCCAATTAAACGTCGTAGGCCTAGGTTAGTTGATGTAAATAAACGTCAAAAACCTGGTGTGGAGCATGAATTCTTTGCTACATACCATTTACCAACAAGGGACGCAGGCAAAATCCCAGTTTGCCAGAATTTTTTTCTCTCCGTAGTGACTGGAGTTGGTCGCACTAGATTAAAAAATATTGCTCGGAAAGTAAATGCTAGCAAACCGATAGAAGATAAAAGAGGGGGAGATAGGAAAAGCCACTTAAGTTTGTCAAAAAAAAGGAAATGTAAGGCAATTCATCAAAAACCTTTGAGGCACAGAATCACACTATAACAGAAAAAAGTCCCGAAGAATTTATCTAAGCTGTGATCTTTCTGTAAAGAAACTGTGTGATATGTATAATGATGCTGCTTCTGATGAAATGAAAGTGAGCCCAGCAATGTTCAGAAGAATTTTTGTCCAAGAGTTCAATATTGGATTCAGATCGCCAGCGAGTGACGCTTGCAGTACATGCTGTTTGCTGACTGAAAAGATTAAGAAAACACAACCTGGATCTGCAGAAAAAATGCAGTACATGGTTGAAAAAAGGATTCACAAGAAAAGAGCTCAAGCGTTTTATGATTTATTAAAAACAAACGTTGAAGACTCTCTCTCTCTGACTTTTGATCTTCAGCAGATACAGCCTCTTCCTAAAACCCCAATACAGGAGGCATTTTATGCTAGGCAAATCAATTTGTACAATTTATGTATAACTGACCTGCAAACTAAAGATCCATATTTCTATTTCTGGAGCGAAGACCAGGCAGGGAAGGGGAGCCTAGAAATTTCTTCTGCTTTACTAAATCATCTTTCAGCACTTAATTTTGAAGGCAAAAAGATTTTACGCCTCTTTTGTGATGGATGTACTTCACACAACAAAAATAACATTGTATTGAGAAGTCTTATACATTTCTTAGCAACTAAAGAAACACCTATTGAAGAGGTGTGGGTTCATTTTCCAGTTCGGGGCCATAGCTTTCTTCCTGCAGACAGAGTTTTTGGGAGGTGTGAAAAACTCCTAAGAAAACATCCCATGATTTTAACAATGGAGGAATATTTTGAATCATACAAAAAGATTGGACAGATTAAATATCTCGGAGAAGATTGGCAACTCTTCAACACTAAAGACCTTAGTAAGTTCTACAAAGATATTGATTCTATCAGTCAGATGAAAAGAATCCAAATAAAAATAAAGAAAGAAGGAGATTTAATTGAAAGAAAAATAAAAGGAAAGACTGTCGTTGAAGCAGTAGGGAAACTGAAGAATAACAGCAAGAAGTATGTTATAGTTAAGGGTATGAAGAACTACCGATTTGAAAGCGAACATTTTGTTTCATTAAGGCGAGCAGGTAACATTCAGTTTGACAAAATCCAATTAGAAAATGTGCCAATAGGTCATGTTATTAGTAAGGAGAAGAAAACTGATGTGAACAAACTTCTCATCAAGATGTTCAATGAAAAGTGGGCTGATGAGCCATTTGCTGATGACCGCCTTAAATGGTACAAAAACATTATTTTTAATGTTCCTACAACAGATGTGGAAATTCCTGAAGTGGAATGTGATTGTCTGGAACTTGAATTGTGTGATCTACACATTTAAGACAGTTCAGGTCTCATAGTAATGCGATTATTTATTTTTATTTTAACTTGTGACATAATAAAAATGTTCATTCAAAATAAGCTTTGTCCATCACTATTTTACGCAAAACATGCTTTGTCCATTTGTTTCATGCAAAGTGTGCTTGGTCCAATTTATTATCTAATGTTTATTATACTTATTACGCTAAACTATTTTAACAATGTATCTCATTGACAAAACATTTATTTAAACCATATAGGAGTATTTTTCATTACAAAAAACAAATATATATATATGTTTTATATTCAATTTCATGGTTTCCTAAAAAGTACATTCATCCGGACAAAGCACGGTTTGAATGTTACCTCCTCAAATATTGATGCAAAAACATGCCTTGATGATAAAAGGAAAAACAAATACTTTTACTTTCATAAATAACGTCTATAAGCTGAGGTATCCGGCAATGACCGGGGAATTAATGTTGACTGAATAATGATGTTATTTTTAAGCAAGACTTTCTGGCTAATACTTTTAAACAATCATTTTGAGTTAGAACTCATACTGCTCATCAAATCATATAACTACAAAACATATGTTTTACACCTAACCTATAAAGAGAGATATAAATATTCCCAAGAGATATAAACACAACAATCCTTCATTACACTCCCTAACATGTTTAATATTGTAGTTATAGATAGTACAATAGTTATAGTAGATAGTTTAATAGTTAGAGATGGTACTAAATTATTTCAATAAGTCAACGTATCGGAGGAAATAAGATAATATATACCAGAATTAAAGAGCTTGATTCCCTACAAGTTGTGCAAATTCAACAGGACTTTGTTTAAATAATGCACTATACAAAATTAAATTATCGAAATGATCTTATAGTTTACATTTTAATGGAAATAAATACCAAATACGGTCGGGGGAGGGGTATTTATAACCTCTCTTATCCGGTATAATCAGAGGAGCCGAATGACGTAGAAGATGAACTGATTTCAGGAGTCTTTCTCACGTCTTGGCCAAGAGCACCTCACGGAGAACTGCAAGTAACTAGTTATTTAAGTGCCTATTGAATTAATGACTTCCAGGTCCATTGAAAAGAGGCACTCGCTGCCTGAGTTACCACATCTACAAGTGTGTGTTTATTACGAGTTTTCGTCCAACGGGAGTCTGGGGCATTTGGATTTGCAGGGGTTCACATACATTCCTAGGATATACTACCCAAATCAAAATGTCCGTCACGCAGGGGTTGCGTAAACTAATCAGATTTCCTACGAGCGTCACGTATTTGCATTTATTTCAAAACTAAGTAGTTCAGCGAGAACGATATTTCGCATTTAGGTTTCAAATAAAGTACTTCATAACATAACAGCTTATTGTTAATATGACTCGATGAGCTAATATTTTCACAATACAGTTATATTGTACTTCACACAAGGGAAATTCGTTCAATTAATATTCATATAATTTCTGATTGGGGACCTTTAGTTATTTATTCCATATAGAAACAACACACATGAATGATAATACTCAAACATTTTGCTATTCAACTTGCGTTGGTGTTATTGTTCATTTACGTCCTATTTGTCCTACGAAGGCGAATTGAGACGGGTTATCTACAGGTTACCACACTTTTCTAACCAAGGAGGGACTAAGGATTTTATTCAAAGCGTTCGTCATTAAATAAATTCCTATATAACTCGCCGCCCTCGGTTTAAACACGTGAAATAAAGACCAAAACCTTAACTCACATGGCTAACCTGAACCTCAAGTTAAAATCATAATAACAAACTCACCATTCATTACAGTAGACAAAGCGAAGTTGACTTGATCCATATTACACTTGTTATAGTCATCGGCACTTTTCTTGCAAGCCTTCCATCCGTTCGCTGAAAATAAAATAACACCTAGTTAGAAAGTTTCAAACAACCTGAAAAATCTGTTTGTTGTCTTTCTAAAAACAATGATTTAAAAATTCGAATTCTTGTCAGGCTGTCTGTCGCCAGTTTGTTACTCACTCTGTTAAAAGCCTCTCGAAGAGACTGTGACTTTAATACATCGCCGATTGCCTCATTTATTATTCTCTGGTATTAAAACTAAATCCCTGAATAAAATTTGTCATATTATTTTCTCTGGATGCTAAGATGAGCAATTCGTTTTATTTTTACAAGGAGCTAGCTTTATTTCATAGCAAGAACGATAATAAATTTTCTATATACGTCCAACTAGGCATTCCACGCATCATCCTTAAAACTATAAATCTGACTAATTCGAACAGTAGTTAACAGAAATTCATAAATAAATTCATCATAAATTCTACTAACTGATTATGTCTCTTGTAAAAAAATGAATGGCAGGACATACATATACTACAGTGCATTTGTATTATTTGTGAAGATCCCTCTTTGTACCCAATCTTTATATTTCCGTGAGAAAACACGGTGGCACAGCCAGTTGGTTATATTAATGCTTTATGTTTAAAAAAAAAATGTTTTTGTCTTATCACTACCAAACTCGATATTGAATCGTTTTATGTAAAAAAAGAAAGATCAAATTCGTCAATGGCAGAAATCTGATCATCTGGGGTTTAGGGGAATTTCGAAAATTTGAAACATCTCCGTTATTATACGTCGGATCGAAAAAGTCGGAACAGATACACTGAGAGTTTGGGGAAAGGGGGGGGAGAGTTAAACAACAAAATGTTCGCTTTATAGATTTTTCGAAGCTCAAATATTAAGCAATTTAATTCATATTTTCATGTTTTAGCCTTCAGCAAACCGCACTAATGCTACTAAACCCATCTGACCCCCATTTATGACTATGAACTATAGTTTGGAATTAAACGGATAAAAATCAATTGAAGTATTGATCAAATAAACATTTTCGAGTCAAGACGAAAGGGTCTTAATTGTTGACGTCGCCGTACTACTTATTTGCATGTATCCTACACAGTAAATGGTTAGTTAAGACAATATTTGGTATTTAAACTCCAAATAAAGCGGTTCATGATATAATTGCTTATTTGAATATGACATAATGACAGGAGTGGGGTATACCAAAGGGTGAAAGCTAAAAATGGCAAATATCTCGGTTAATAATCAAGATAGTGAGAAAAATATATCAATGTTTATACTGCATTAAATTTTCAATAAGACTTGTTCTATGCACGTTTTCGATCCGATGTACCCGTATAATAGCGGAGATTTTGAATTTTCGAAATTTCCCCCTCTAAACCCCTCTCCCACTGGTCTGATTTCTATTTATCGAAATTGATTTTTATTTATTCATAAAATGTTTAAATATGTAGTTTCGTACCGATCAAACCGAAATTGGTACCGCTAGAGCGTTAACAGACAGCTATATATGAGTGGAGGTTTACTGAAGACCGAAAACTAAAAAATGCAAATATTTCGGTTAATAATGAAGATACTGTAAAAAAAACTCACATAACAACATTTATAGAACTTTTAATTTGTTATAAGATTAGGTCTATACAATGTTTAAGTTAAAAGTAGCAGAGATATTCAAAAATCCCCGCCTCCGCCATTAACGAACTTGAAATTTAATTTTACATAACACGATTAAATATCAGGTTTCGTAGAGATTAAACCAAAATTGTGACGGCCTGAGCATTAACTGACAAATATTTTCGAATGGACCTTATTTTCGTCATCTCCTGAGAATGAGGATTGACGGATATTTGAGGAAAATTTCCGAAAATGTGGTGTTGAGTACGATCTCAATAGAACAATAAAAGATAGAATTTTTCAGTCATTAAAATGAGATTAAAGTTTTCAATATTTGTTCTGCAACTCCCTCATTTCTTTTCTTCTCCAGAATGAGAACTACTGAGAAGCCAAAACATTTTAGGAGAATTTGGTCCCGACTAAAACCTCAACAGGTAATTTCCCACGAGGGAAATCTTCTGAAAGTTTTTATCAAACCGTTTTCCGGTCACTACTGGCGCTTCGTTTTTGGGAAGTCTGAATGACCCTGAAAGCTAACTTGCTGTTAAATATTTAATACTCACGGAGTTCTGATTGAGCAGAAGAAATGACTGCTAGCAATAACACCAAGTACTTCTCCATGCCTGCTGCCATAACTATGCCGAACGCTGCCATTTCTCCAGAAAGATATACTCCAACATCCCCACCACATAAGCTGCACATAGACAGTATCTGCTTCGCATCAACTCTCATTGGCGATGAAGCTTTAATTTATTTATTTTAAATTTACTTTACCCCATAGAAAATGTATAATTTATAAGATATCCACCTATGAAATTATATAATCTGAATAGCAGATGAGGCGATGGTCGAGGGATATATAAATATAACATAACTTTTATTACTTGCGCATGTCCATTAATCTTATTTCTACCCATCCTCCCCCCCCCCCTCCTTTCAGGGATAATGATATGATAATATTATTTATACAATTCTCTCCATATGTATATAATTTGATATTAAGTCCAATGGAGTAGTTTAATAATTATTTTTCATTAAAAAAATAGCTTTTTCTTTTCTTGATAACTATTCATATAATTCTTCAAATGATGAAATACAGTTAGCGAATTTAAGTGAAAAAAATATAAGAAAAATTATTTTAATATAAAAAACATTCAATTACTAAACTATAGACACAAATAAGAATATATAAATGAAAATTGAAATGAATGAGAATAATGTTTTTCTCAATCAATCAAATTTCAGTAGTCCAAGAATTTAAGACGGAGGGGGGGGGCACAAGAACATATTTTCATGTATCTAAATAAAGGTCTCTGAAAAACAATATTTGGTATTTAAGCTTTGAATAATGTGATTTATAATATAAAAAAGTATTGTTTATTTAGCGCGAGTAGAACTAGGGGTTTACTGAAGGCTGAAAAGTGAAAAATGCAAATATCTCTGTTAATGTTCAAGATAGAGAATAAATGTATATAACAATATTTATAGTCAATTTAATTTTCTATAAGATGTATTCTATAAACTATTTCGATCCGACTAATAGTAAAGAAGATTTTCAAAATATTGCTCCTCTAAACCCCCCCCCCCTTCCTCTTGTCCGATTTCAGCCGTTAACGAACATGATCTTTTGTTTTACATAAAACGACAAAATGTCGAGTTAGGTAACGATCAAACAAACATTGCAGCCGCTAGAACGGTAACAGACAAATATATTGATAGATCTCTTATATATATATATATATATATATATATATATATATATATATATATATATATATATACAGCATTGAACCGACCTCATTTCGCAGTGTAGCACTGAACGCACAGATGAGCACTTGAAGACAGCTGAGAACAAACTAAAACTGTCGGGCGAGTTGCACATGCTTATATAAAGGAGCGGAAAAACATCAAAGGAGGAGGACGAGACTCTTCCAGAAACATCGGGCCTTGCCGAGAACATCTGTCGGTTCCTTTGATCTACTTCTTACTTCCCAAATACGTGACTATCTCCGTTTACTTTTTTTAATGCATTTAATTTTCGCAACAATATATATTAGCTTTTTAAAAACAAAACAAGTATCTTCCAAATAAATATCAAAGATAATAAACTTTAAATTACAACAGCAGTGATGGAGAAAACTCCATTTTTACATTTATTAAATTACTTGTTATTTGTTCGGCATTATTAAAATTATTTTTATAGCTTTTCGTTATTCATTGAGTTTGATTCCCACCTGGGCAATAGGAATTTATTTATTGACGAACTCATTAAAGAAAATCATTAGTCCCACCCTTTTTAGAAAAGTCCGTCACGCAGAGGCTGCGTAAACTAAACAGATTTCCCTCGTGAAGTTTAGTAATAGATAAATTTACATACTGGTAACACAACACCTCCGTGAATAAATACAAATGGAAATAATAAATGTTTCATCCAATTTCAATAACCTGCCAACACGAAGCGTTAGGTTAGAAATGTAAACAAACGGGTCTGCGAGCCTCACACCGGAAAGAAAAACAATTACTGAAATATATCAGAATATAACATATTAATTTCACTGAGAACTATTTACTATATCTAGTACTGTAATTAATAATTAGTCAGAATAATTGTTATCTAAATCAAACAAATTTTAGTAGTCCAAAACCTTAAGACGGGGAGGGGGGGGGGGGTCACCAGGACATGTTTGCACGTATCTCGTATAATAAAGGTCTCTTCAATACAATTTTTGGTATTTAAACTTCGAATAATGTGATTTATTATGTAGCAGAGTATTGTTTATGTAACATGAGTAGAAGTGGCAGTTTGCTGATGGCTGAAAACTGAAAAATGCAAATATCTCGGTTAATATTCAAGATAGTGAATTAATGTATATAACAATGTTTATAGTACATTGCAATAAGATTGGCTCTATACACGTTTTCGATCCGACCTATAGTAACGGAGATATTTCGAATTTTCGAAAATCCTCTCCTCTAAACCCCCCTCCCTCCCCCAGGCCTGATTTCAGCCGTTTACGAACTTGATCTTTCTTTTTACATAAAACTACTAAATATCGAGTTTGGTAACGATTAAACAATAATTGTGACCACTAGAGCGGTAACAGAAAACTTTCGAAAATCGCGTTGAGTACAACCTCAATAGCTGATTTCCCTTAAGGGAAATCTGCTAAAAGGGTCTGTTCTGTTTTGTTTTCCATCTTAATTTTACAACTAGCAATATTTGAAAGGAGTGTTTAGCAGATCCCCCTTTATATATATATATATATATATATATATGTATATATATATATATATATATATATATATATATATTTGTCTATTAACGCTCTAGTGGTCGCAATTTTTGATTGATCGTTACCAAACTCTATATTTAATTGTTTTATCTAAAAAGAAAGATCAAGTTCGTTAATGGCTGAAATTGGACCAGTGGGAGGGGTATTTTAAAAAGTCGAAATATCTCCGTTACTATAAGTCGGACCGATAAATTGTATAGAACCAATTTTATGGCAAATGTAATGATCTATAAATATTGACCTATACATATTTTCTTTATCATGAATATTAACCAAGATATTTAGATTTAATAGTTTTCAGCATTCAGCAAACCCACACTTCTAGTCTTGTTAAACTAACAATACTCGGTTATGTAATAATCCACATTATTCGAACCTTAAATACCAAATATTGTTTTCAAGAGACCTTTATTATACGACATACATGCAAATATGCTCTGATGACACCCCCCCCCTCTTAAGTTTTTGGACTACTTAAATTTGATTGATTGAGATAAAAATTATTCTCATTCATTATAAATTACAGTACTAGATATAGTAAATAGTTTTCAATCAAATTAATATGGTATATTCTGATATATTTCAGTAATTGTTTTTCTTTCCGATGAGAGCCGGGTTCGCAGACCTGTTTGTTAACATTTCCTACGCTTCCCGTCTGGAGGAGAATGATTTCTTATTACCGTTTGTATTTATTTACTTAATTTTCAACGTGGAGTTGTGTTACTAGTACGTAGATTTATCTATTATTAAACTTCACGAGAGAAGTAATGTTTACTGAACAGTCTGAAAGACATGTTTATTGACCAGTGTGAATGGCACGTTTACTGAACTGCCAGAAAGCGATGTGGAGCCTACTTAAAATGATTCATGTTAATCATTCTCATGGCACTGATTTTAGCAGATTTCCCTTAAGGGAAATCAGCTATTGAGGTTGTAGTCATGACGGAATTTTCAAAATTTTTCTTCAAATGTCCATCGATCCTACCTAGTAGAAAATGAAGTCCGTTCAAAACTATATATATATATATATATATATATATATTTGTCTGTTACCGCTCTAGCGGTCGCAATTTTTGTTTGATCGGTACCAAACTCGATATTTAGTCGTTTTACGTAAAAAGAAAGATCAAGTTCGTTAACGGCTGAAATCGGACCAGTGGGAGGGGGGGTTTAGAGGGGAGGATTTTCGAAAATTCAAAATATCTCCGTTACTATACGTCGGATCGAAAAATTGTACAAAATTAATCTTATTGCAAATTAAATTTACTATAAATATTGTTATATACATTTATTCTCTATCTTGAATATTAACCGAGATATTTGCATTTGTATTCTGCCTGTGGTCGGCTGCGGGAGTCTGCTATGTTCGGGACTTTCGCCGAGAGCTCTGGTGGCCGTTTCCGTAACTATTCGTCCCTCTTGAATAGGTTAAGAGATACCTTACTACTACAGTTGTTATTGGGTTGATTTATCTACTGTATAACGTCACGTGGAAAATCTGCTTAGTTTACGCAGCCCCTGCGTGACGGACTTTTTCACGCTAGAGGTTAAGCAAAAATTTTTTTCACAAGTTGCAAACACACCATTGCCACACCCCGCATATGCTCATGCGCCCCATTTTCTTGCACATAGATACATTACAAGGCCAGTTATATCATTAATAGAGAGTAAAAATACAATGACAGCTCAAACCGGATATTCGGTTTACATTATACTATTTATACATACATTCACAACCAATTAAAACAATTGTTTCAGCTAATCATCAGTTATATCTCCGTCATTAGCAATGCATAGGAAAACTTTTAGAAGTATGAATTCAATAATTGCAAATATATACGATTGTGGATCTAATAGTTATTAAGCCTCTGAGAAAGCTTATGAGGAGTACAATGGGAATTATTCAAGTTAATATTATAAAATCCAAGATTATGGAACAGTCTGAAAGGTATGTTTTACTGAACAGTCTGAAATATATGCTATAGTGATCAGTCTGATAGAAATGCTTACTCACCATTCTTAATGGGACGCATATGGTATATACTGAAATAAGATTTTTATTTATTATTCTGAAAGGGATTTAAACAGAATATTTGAAAATGCGAATTGTCTTTGTGTACTGAACACTTTGAAAACGATATTTACTAGAAATTCTGAAACGGAATCTCAACATTCCTCTCAGGTATTACATGTTATATTGAGCATTCTGAAGAAGATATACCCGTATGACATAGAATATTAAAACTATTATTATTTATTTGAAAATACTTACTCAAGTTTAGCCCAATGCAATTATACTTCAGGTATTTACTAATTTTATTAATTCTATATTAGTGCTATTTCATAAAACCTTTACTGATTTTATATGTATATATATACTAGCTAAGGTACCAGGCTTCGCTCGGGAATCCTTAGAGTCTGAATGTTGATGGTATTTTTTCTTTGGCAAGGCTACAATGTGTACAACTACACTTCCTGTCTGGGCTAATAGTTTTCCCGTTTGCAGGGGACTTATAGTATAGAAATTTTAGTTTTGAAGAATAAATGAAAATTAGTCCTTAATCAATCCCTCTCCACTGTTTGATACACCATGAAGAATTCAGATCATAATCATGGATAGCATTTATTATAATTAAATTCAAGTGCAGAACATTATATACGTAATAGTAAATAAGAGTAGAAAAAAAAAATGCATTTCACAGGAAATTAGTTAATACAATTAACACACAACATTGCATCACTTAAATACCTATAGTTCATATTGGAAAGAATTGTTGAGCATTTCAATATTTCTACGCAAATTACTTGCTTCATACATGGTTACCAAAAAAAATGCATAAAACAACGTTACTCTAAATAAGAAATTAAACAACTTTTTTTATGTGCACGTTTGCCTTAAAACAAATAGAAAATGAAATATCGCGAATTTTTATTTCAGGCCTCCCTTATAACCCCCACTCCCGTTCGAATCTAAAAATTCAAATATTGCTTATAATCATGGATGAATTAATCCATTAATTCACATACCGAGTTTTGTTAAGTCCCGTTCAATCGTTAGAGCTCAATACCGTTGTTGGCTCCCGCTTTAGGTTTTAGTGTATATCTCGTTTATACTTTTATATACGACAAAAGTGAATATGTCTAAAGTTACTCTAAATAACAAAATAAACAACTTTTATCCTGTGCATTTTGTCAAAAACCAATAGGAAACGAAATACTTTTTAATTTTAGACCTCCCTTACGACCCCCACTCCTGCTCCATCTATAGGGCTGATTTGTGAATCTAAACCACCCAGAGTGTCACCCAAACGCGTACAAAAAAATTCATTCAAATCGGTCCAGCCGTTTAATAGGAGTTCAGTGACATACACACGTACAGTAGAGTTATATATATAAAGATATATATAATTTATATCAATCGTTCATAAAACAATTTCTTAAATAAAAAATAAAATTAGTCTAGACAGCCATACAAAAACAAAATAAAGGCCATAAATACAAAAAAAATAGAATAAAAATAAAATATTTTATTACCATATATAAGAAAAACAAATATTAGAAACAAAACAAAGTCAAATGATTATTACAAAAATTGTGATATTATTATAAATACATTAATATTCATTTGAACAGACTGGCTATATAGTTACTTATAAACTGATGGTTTTCTTCTTCTTCTGGTACCAATATTCTGATAGTTTAATGGGAAGGGTAACTAATAAAAACACCGTAAACTTTATTCAAAGTTTCCCTACTGTAGTGGCTTACCTACCATCTCTTCAGGGCCTTTCAGTTTTTTTTGTGTTCGTTCCCTCTTACATACTTCCTCGCCGAAACTCAGTTTCAACAGGTGGAATACTGGAGGTGGTAGGTTATCCATGAAGCATGTAGGACAATTGTGAATAAAGTTTACCGGGAAAAGAAAGGTGTTTTTATTCGTGACCCATGCCATTCAACTATTAGGGATATGAAGTCACTGTGTAGTAGTTATGCCTCTTTGGAAGTGCTATTAGGTACTTCTTTGGATCGATTGTGGCGCTCCTAGCGGAACAACCCTCTCATTCACGGGCAAGAGCTCAAGCTGAAAGCTTACTTTTGTTGTGTATCTTGGCAAATCTTGAGTTCAATAGAGGCTGAGTATTGAAGCTAGCGACGTTTCGAATCTGATTTGAACGAGGACTCCATCTTCTTGTAAGTACCTATTTCAAACTCCAAGCCGCCACATGTTATATATCCTATTTATCCGGCCTAGACCATAAGCTTTTACTTTATAAAAAATAAGTTACTGCCACTAAATACCCAACAGTAGCATTAGATCGCCTCGAAATGAAAGTTTAATAATAGGAGAAATGTTATTCATACTTATCACAATAAATAGGACATTTGGCAATAAGAAGAAATAAAAATAAGATTAAATTGAGCAATAGACAGATAAATGAATAATAGATAAATAAATTAATAGATAAATAAATCTTTTGCACATACATATTGCAAAGAGTTAATTTTAGTTTGGAGTTCAGTCATTGGATGATGTTAATGTGACAATTACATGAAGTTCTAATCAATTTTTATTAATTTATGTATTGGACAAGGGAGGTATAGATTAAAATAATATTTTTTTGTATAGAATACTATATCCCAATTTGCCTTAATTTTCTAAATCTACAGATAATAACTCTTTTAGATTAAAGAATATTTCCTTTAATTTTATCTTTACTAGATCTCAGAAAATTTAAGATACAAATAACTGTTTTATTTGATTTATCCTGTAATATTTCTTCTTAATAATAATTAATATTTATTAGATGGCAAAATTATACCAAATGTTCGACCGCTAAAGCGCAAACGTGGTAATATATTATTGAACAGACCTCAATTTCATCTCCTGGGTGGGAGTGAGGGACATTGGAAGACATTTATCTTCAAGAAAATCTTCTAATAAATGCATGTGAGCAATCTAAGTGCTCCCTTCGAAACTTAGTTAGTTCCACCAAAGACCAATTATTCAGCAGGAAATATATCAGTGCCAAAGTGTTTGAATATCTATTTAGTTCTAAATAGTTAAACTAACTAGCTTTATATTAGCGCTTCAATCAATCGATGTCAATGTCTTTAGCAGGAATCTTTGAAAGGACTTGATTAGCGAGCTGTGTGAACACTTGAGCCAGAGCTATGCTTATCGAAGGTCCGATTTCTTTCAGAGTCTCTTCCCAGCTGTCATTGAGGGCTTTGTTGGTACTCTCTCCTGCAAATCAATATATTGATAATCAATGGAAACCATTTACTTAGAACTCACATTATCCAATATATATGTGTATATGTGTGTAAGTTCTAAAGTTAGTGTTACTACATTAGTGAACACAGTTGGGCAAAAATTTGACAACAGATGGCGGACAAACGAGATCATTCTATTATTTTTATCCGAGAATTTTTGATATTCGTTATTTAAAGTCTGACACACAGGGGTTGAGTGAACTAAGCAGATTTCTCACTTCCTGATTTGAGAAACTACTGATCTCATCTCAACATTAATCCCAAATTTTTATAAAACATCCAATGAAGTGGGCGGTTAATAAACTCTAAATTGGTGGCGTCATAACACATTGTATTTGGCAATATTTCGGCTAGTAAAATGAAGACTAGTGAAATTAATCTTTGGTATTTAACCTTGGAATAACATGGTTCATGATATATTTGCCTATAATTAAAGTGCAAAGACTAAAGTGGGGTTTACTGAAGGCTGAAAACTAAATAATTCAAAAACCTTGGTTGCTATTCATGGAAAAAAAAGATATTTTTAATCCCATTCATAGTGAAGGAGTCATTTTGATTTTCTCCCCTTGTAAATCCCCCTCCCTTCACTCGGTTTGATTTCAGCGGTTATATCCTATATCTTTGTTTTACATTTGACTCTAATATAACGAGTTTGGTAACGATCAATCAAAAGTTGCGACCGCTAGACAGTTAAAAAGCAAATATATATATTGAGATACAATTAATGCTGTTAATTGTTGGTGATATGCCTAAAGTTATAATTTTTTGGGGATAAAGTTAAAGCTATTAAATATGTTGGTGATGCATACCAAGCTGTAAAATGTTGGTAATGGAATTAACGTTATTAAATATGTGTGATAAAGTTGAAGCTATTAAATATGTTGGTGATGCATACCAAGCTGTAAAATGTTGGTAATGGAATTAACGTTATTAAATATGTGTGATAAAGTTGAAGCTATTAAATATTGGCAATGCATACCAAGCTGTAAAATGTTGGTAATGCAATTAACGTTATTAAATATGTGTGATAAAGTTGAAACTATTAAATATTGGCAATGCATATCAAGCTGTAAAATGTTGGTAATGCAATTAACGTTATTAAATATGTGTGATAAAGTTGAAACTATTAAATATTGGCAATGCATATCAAGCTGTAAAATGTTGGTAATGCAATTAACGTTATTAAATATGTGTGATAAAGTTGAAGCTATTAAATATTGGCAATGCATATCAAGCTGTAAAATGTTGGTAATGCAATTAACGTTATTAAATATGTGTGATAAAGTTGAAGCTATTAAATATTGGCAATGCATATCAAGCTGTAAAATATTGGTAATGAAATTATAGCTATAAAATAGCTGTAATAACGTTAAAGCTATGAAATATTGATGATGCATATTAAGCTGTTAATTTTGGTAATATTTCTAAAGCTGTTAAACCTTGGTGATGCACATTTAGCTATAAAATGTTGGTCAAAAGCCGAAAAAAATTAAATCTTGGTAATATGCCTAATGGAATTAAATGTCGGTGATGGAGATGAAACAACTAAATGTCCTTGATGTAATTACAGTTATTAAATATTGGTGGTAAAATTAAAACAATTAAAAGAGAACATTAATAAAGAAAAGAAAGACTCCGCAAAATGAACAGTGGACTAGGATGATATGCAGACGAAACGACGAAGAGTATTATATATTTTTGTTACACTTAAATCGCATTATGTATAGATATACACATGCACTGTGTTCATCAAGTTTTATTTATTTTAATTCCTATTATTCCTTATTCTTCATATTGTGTATATATATATATATATATATATATATATATATATTAATATTGGTTGGGCACTAACGATTGAACCGAACTTAGCAAAACTCGGTGTGTGAATTAGCATTAAATTAATTCTTCCATGATTATAAGCTATATTAAAAATTTTAGGTTCAAAGGGGAGTGGGGATTATAAGAGAGGCTGAAATGAAAAACTCGCTTTTTATATTTTCTATATGTTTTTCGGCAAATATTCTATTTGTTATATTTCCAATAGAAATATAATCTATAAGAGCATTTCCATTATTTAATTTGTATAATGTACCTCGATGTTATTGAAACAAATATGTAATATAATAACAATTAAACGTTAATAGTAATGTCATCATGACAAAAAACAATATGCGTTTAAACTCGATATGATATTTTCAGGGTACCACTATTATTTAATTCCATCCGGTAGATAAATTATAAAATAATGTTTTGCATCAATAATATAAGTAGAAGAATGTTGAGAAGTCTCATGCGGGAGCGAAGATGACGGGAGCCTTACAGTTAATTGAGTTTACTTATTTCCCGTCTAGCATTACTGGAAGCAATTTCCAGTGAGATTCACTATTACAAATATAATCTTACGTGCAAAACTTTGCCTAAACTATGTGAGCTCGGATTGGCTTTTGAAAGGATATATGTTCATTATAGATGATATTTAATTGTAATAAATACTACCCATGATTATGGTTAGAATTATTGAAAAACGGTGAGTCAAAAAGTGTAGAAGGATAGATTAGGAACACATTTTAATTTATCCTTCAAAAATAAAATTTCTATTCTATTAATCCCCAAAAGTTACCCTTCAGGGTTGGCGATTTCGGAAAATCATTACGTCGTGGAGGGAAGTGTAATTGTACACATTGAAGTCTTACTATCAAAATACCAGTCGAGAATGATTTCCCGGGCATCGCCGGGTACCTTAGCTTTTGTGATATTCATTTTTGCCTTTTAACAATGTATACACAATATATATGAGATATACACTATAAACTAAAGCAGGAGTCAACTATTTTATTGGGCGCTACTGATTGAACCGAACTTAACAAAACTCGGTATGTCAATTAGCATTAATACTTCCATGATTATAAGCTATATTAAAATGTTTAGGTTGAACCTTAGGTATCAACAGACTACCCAGTAGAGCTATCGACAGGGAATGAAGATGGTGCCACCGCACCTAAAACACAATGCCCAATGTACTCGATCATCAGCCTGCAATGACTGCATCTACCCATAGCTATGACAATAGTATAATTTGAGCTATTTGATATTAGTCATATTATATCATGTAAATGTTGGTAATCTGCTTAAAGTTATTGAATGTTGGTGATATACATGAAACAATTACATTTTGGTGACTCCGAGCTATGAAACGTTGGTGATACATTTAAAGATGTGAAATCATTTTTACACAAATAAGTGCTCTAAGATTTAGGTGATGCACACGAAGCTATAAAATGTTGGTGATATACATGAAACAATTACATTTTGGTCACTCGGAGCTATGAAACGTTGGTGTTACACTTAAAGATGTAAATCATTTTTATACAAATAAGTGCTCTAAGATTTTGGTGATGCACACGAAGCTATTAAATGTTGGTGATATACATGAAACAATTACATTTTGGTGACTCCGAGCTATGAAATATTGGTGATTCACTTAAAGATGTGAAATCATGTTGATACAAATAAAGTTCTAGGATGTTGGTGATGCACACGAAGGCATAAAATGTTGGTGATATACATGAAACAATTACATTTTGGTTATTCCGAGCTATAAAATGTTGGTGATACACTTAAAGATGTGAAATTATTTTTATACAGATATAGCTCTAAGATATTTGTAATGCACACGAAGCTATAAAATGTTGGTGATATACATGAAACAATTACATTTTGGTCACTCCGAGCTATGAAACGTTGGTGATACACTTAAACATACGAAATCATGTTGATACAAATAAAGTTCTAAGATTTTGGTGATGCACGCGAAGGTATAAAATGTTGGTGATATACATGAAACAATTACATTTTGGTGACTCCGAGCTATGAAACGTTGGTGATACACTTAAATATGTGAAATTATGTTGATACAAATAAGGCTCTAAGATTTAGGTGATGCACGCGAAGGTATAAAATGTTGGTGATATACAAGAAACAATTACATTTTGGTGACTCCGAGCTATGAAACGTTGGTGATACATTTAAAGATGTAAATCATTTTTATACAAATAAGTGCTCTAAGATTTTGGTGATGCACACGAAGCTATAAAATATTGGTGATGCACGAAGCTAATAAATATTGTTTATATAGATTCAGTTATTAAATATGGTAATATACCTAAGACTATTAAATGTTTGTTATTTACCTAAAGCTTTGTCACCATTGAATAAGTTATCCAGCTGTATATAGAACTTCTTTGGCTTGAATTCCATTGCATCCTTATCTGCCAGGATGTATTCGACACCATTCTTTTCAATTCGCTTCCAGTCAATACTCCAATCGACTGTGAGGTCGCCTAAAAAAACAGTGATAATGGCTTCTTATTACGCTAGAAACACAAAACTGCATGTGAGATTACAACAGAATAAATCATTTCAGCTTGTGTGAATCCTTATTAGTTTCAGCATCATCTACATGACCGACTATATCAAAACTTTATGTGATCCGTTTTCAAAAATGTTAACATTATTTTTCCCTTGACCCTTTCTCAATTAAATACATGCTTCTATACACACGATTAGACACACACACCCTCTTCCTCTACCTCTCCTTCACTTTTATTTTTCTCTTTCTTATATTTCTTTCTTTTCCTAGTATGATAACGTTTTCGAAGTCAAAATTATTTGTGTATTTAATATCGTAGTAGGTTAAGGGCGTTTTATTGTCCTTATTATCAAAATGTTTCACGCATTTTCTGCTTCATGGTTCCTGAAGGTGACTGATTCATGTGTTGTTTTTCCCCCATTTAATTGCAATGACTCTTCTATATAACTTTTATTTCATCCCAAAAAATGATTTTGTTTTACAAAAATAATAAACGTTGATTATGAGGATTCTTTTGTTTGCAAAATTAAATACTCAAACTTAAACGTTTTTATCAGTACATGAATTATGTGGACTATCACTACTTTTTTTACACACTTGGTAACAGATTTTCTTTTAAAAGTCCGTCACGCAGGGGCTGCGTAAGCTAAGCAGATTTCCCACGTAAAGTTATACAATAGAGAAATTTCACGAGAGTCGAACAGTTACGGAAACGGCCGAACTAGCTTTTGACGGAAACTCCCGAAGTTAGCCGATCTCATTTTGTCCGTTACAATGAATAAAAATGAAAATATCTCGATTAATATTCAAGATAGAGAAAAAATGTATAGCACAATATTTATAGTAAATTTAATTTTCAATAAGATTGGTTCTATATAATCATTTGATCCGATGTATGGTAACGGAGATATTTTGAATTTTCGAAAATCCCCCCTCTAAACCCCCCTTCCCACTGGTCCGATTTCAGCCATTAACGAACTTGATCTGTCTTTTTGCATAAAACGTTTAAATATCGAGTTTGGTAACGATCAAACATAAATTGCGACCACTAGAGCGTTAACAGACCATATATATATTTCGTTATATATATATATATATATATATATATATATATATATATATATATATATATTATATATATATATATATATAATATTATATATATATATATATATATTTTTGAACGGACCTCATTTTCGTCATCTCCTGGGTAACATCGATGGACATTTGAAGAAATTTATCTAAAATCGTGTTATGAGTACGACCTCAATAGCTGATTTCCCATGAGGGAAATCTCCTAAAATTAAACACAATATACGCTGTTAACTTCACGTACTTAATACACAGCACAATAACTCACGAGTCGATTACTCAAATCGCTGGTGCTCAATTTAAATTAACTGCCGGACGATCTGGCGGGGTTTATATTAGCCCGACGTTCACTCTTGAAGTTTTTAGGCCCCAACTCGCCCGCTGATTGGTCGGAGCAGGGTCGTCGCCTAGAAGCTTCTAGATTCCCGGCCTGGCTCCATCTATACTAATGTTTGCATGAATGCCCTAATTTTCTTTCTACTTCTAAAATACGTGAATAAATAGGAGTTTGCATTTGAAGTAGCAACTATATCCCTCAAGTCGACCCATGGCTGCATATTTCACAACAGTTCTATATTTGGTACCTTGTGAATTCAATTTATCCTGTATATGATTAAAGCTTTTTTTTCTGGATATTTGCATGTGATTTGCCAAATATTTGTGCATGTTGATGATGTTATCTTCCTGGCTACTATGAGTTTGCACTCACTAAATGCAAAATAATTTTTGTTAACGGAAGGATAAAAAGGTCAAAACACTTCCACTCTTGACCCATCTTTAACTGCAGAGTACTTTCGGAGCGAACTGCCCCATCTTCAGTGCTCTAGAGCTGGTCCCTATTGTACCGACATTTCCGGCGAGACCCGGAGAAAAAGATTGAAGATGGTACAGTTTTACAAAAAAAAAAAAAAAAAAAAAAAAAACTGCCACATTTAATAAATGAAGTATTAACGGTGGAGGTGTTTTGACCTTATTATCCTTCGGTTGATGATGGACCTCCACCAGCCAGCCCTAATCCCGAGTAATTTTTGTTACAACATATTTTGTATTTGTATAATTACTTTCCTTTTGATTGCCCATATGTTTATTTGCATTTTCATTGACTCCGATTTTATTGTCGATTTTAGCAGATTTCCCTCAAGGGAAATCAGCTATTGAGGTTGTACTCATGACGGAATTTTCGAAATTTTTCCATAAATGTCCATCGATCCTATCTAGTAGATGACGAAAATGAGGTCCGTTGAAAACTGTATATAATATATATATATATATATATTATTGTCCGTATTAGTGGTCGCAATTTTTGTTTGATCGTTACCAAACTCGATAAAATTATGTAAAAAGAAAGATCAAGTTCGTTACACGGCTGAAATCGGACCAGTGGGAGGGGGGGGGGTTTAGAGGGGAGGATTTTCTAAAATTCGACATATTTCCGTTACTATACTTCGGATCGAAACATTGTATAGAATCCATCTTATTGCAAATTAAATTTACTATGAATATTGTTATATACGTTTATTCTCTATCTTGAATATTAACCGAGATATTTGCATTTTTATTGAGTGTGCTTATCGGAATTTTTCGGATTTGTTCGGCTGTTTCCGTAGTTCGGCGCTCGTCTAACCTAACCTTTCTTGTCTTCTAACCTATTACTCTGTGAGATATACACTATGCAAATACGTTTTGTTGACGCCCCCCCCCTCCTTCTTTATTTCTTGGACTATAATAGTTATTTTTCTTTCCAGTGTGAGACAGGCAGATCTGTTTGTTTACATTTCAAACGCTTCCTGTCGGCAAGTTATTGAAATTGACTGAAACATTTCTTATTTCCGTTTGTATTTATTCACTTAATATTCACGGTGGTGTTGTGTTAGCAGAATGTAAATTATTACTAAATTACTAAACTTCACGAGGGAAATCTGCTTAGTTTACGGAGCCCCTGCGTGACGGACTTTTATCTTTTAGGACATCATTAATTTGTTTATATTAATTTTACTTTCTTGCAATTGGTAATAATGTGTCCATCAATATCGTCCACAATAAGGTTTCTTTTTTTACCATTGTGTTCCTAGAAGTGATTTGCATTTTTTGACGTTTCAATCATTATCATATCATTATTAAAACTATATATACCTTGTTATTTATTAATAACAGTATTACCTAAAGTAATGTTACATTTTCCTTCCCCTTTGAGTGGGAGTACCAAAATCTGTCCATCAATTTTGTAGTCTCCGTCCATACTCAAGGTTGGAACGAACGACGTCCCTGTTGTTCTCTTCCAGCTATGACTGAAAATTAAAACAAGAATATCTTTATTTGATTTTATCTACCTAAAACAAAACATTTTAGGAGTAGTTTTGGTATATGTTCATTCATAGATATAAAATACCATCTTCTATTACTACAGATGACAATTCAACTGTCAATCTATTCTTATAAGTATGAATGAGATATCTTCACATGAACAAATTCAACAGAACAACGAAATTGATTTACTTGATCATTAATATTTGCTATATTAAATTTTCAGCCCGTCAGATAATAATAATAAATAATATTAGAGGATTTTACATTTTAAAATTACTTTAATTCTCGACTGACTTTTTTTTCTATTAACAGTATTGCCCCCTTTGGGAAGATAGTCAAGACAACATTGCTCACTTCATTCTTAAATGCCCTGTTTGATAAGAGAGAGAAGAAACAATCTCCGGAAAATCCTCAACATTCCACCGCAACCCATGGATAACCTTTTAGCAGATTTCCCTTAAGGAAAATCAGCTATTGAGATCGTACTCATGACGGGATTTTCGAAAAAAAAAAATATATATATATACATATATATATATATATATATAATTTTGAAAGAACCTCATTTTCGTCATCTCCTGGGGAGGATCGATGGACATTTGAAGAAATTTTTCGAAAATCGCGTCATGAGTACGACCTCACCATGACGCGATTTTCAAAAAATTTATTCAAATGCCCATCGATCCTACCCAGGAGATGACGAAAATGAGGTCCTTTTAAAATTATATATATATATATATATATATATATATATATATATATATATATATACACATTTGTCTGTTAATGCTCTAGCGGTCGCAGTTTTTGTTTGATCGTTACGAAACTCGATATTTAACCGTTTTATGTAAAAAGAAAGATCAAGTTCGTTAACTGCTGAATCGGACCAGGGGGAGGGGCGCTTAGAGGGGAAGAATTTTGAAAATTCGAAATATCTCCGTTACTATTCGTCGGATCGAAAAAATATATATAATCAATCTTATAGCAAATTAAATTTACTATAAATATTATTACATACATTTATTCTCTATCTTGAATATTAACCGAGATATTTGCATTTTTATGAAGTCTGTGGTCGGGTATAGTTCGGATTAGGTCTGCCTTTT
Source organism: Riptortus pedestris (assembly GCA_019009955.1). Classification (NCBI taxonomy): domain Eukaryota; kingdom Metazoa; phylum Arthropoda; class Insecta; order Hemiptera; family Alydidae; genus Riptortus; species Riptortus pedestris. Next base: position 25,262,445 of record CM032232.1, read on the forward strand.
CCGTAACTGCTCGGCTCAGGTGGAAGCTTCTTCTAACCTTACTCATTGTTTCTAGCCTTACTTTACTTTCATTACTTTGTGAGATTTATGCAAATACGGTCTGTTCGTCCGCCGCCCCCCCCCTTCTTTAGTTCTTGTACTACTAAAATTTGAGTTATTAAAATATAAATTATTCTTACAATTCAGAAGCCGTTTCAGTTGGGAGTTTATTTTAATTAACTGAAAGATTTCTCATTACCGTTTGTATTTAATCATGGTGGTGTTGTGTTACCAGTATGCATATTTCTCTATTGTAAAACTTCAATGGGAAATCTGCTTAGTTTACGCAGCCCCTGCGTGACGGATTTTTGACCTTATGGTCAAGAATAAGATAAACTGCTCAGAGAGAAAAGAATGCAAATAATATAATTATTAAAATAAAGTAAAGGTTTTATGTTTTCTTTTCAGCACTGGATACGTACTTTGATTCGTAAAGCTCACGATTTGTCTTTTTGACAATAATGTACACAATTTGTATTATAATTAATTTATTTGAAAATTCGAAACTAACGATAATTGTAATAGCTGTACTCACTCAACTTTCTGAATGTGTAGCCCCTTTAGCCCGCGGACTTCAAAATCTTTGAAGCTCAAACTGAGGGAAACCGGTCCTTTTCCATGGGGCACCTCTAGAGATGTTATCTTCAGTGGATCCAGAGGTATGAGACCAAACTTCTTTGAGCCTGGGCAATAAGCATACATATGTTGATCCACAAATATAAATTCATTATATATATATATATATATATATATATATATATATATATATATATATATATATACCACTCCATTTATATATACAGGATGGTCCATGGGAAACGGACCATAAATAAAGGTGTTAGCCTACGAGACATCATTTTCCAACATTTTTCATTCCCACCCTTCAAATATTCATGAAGTCACATTACCTTGCAGTAGCATATTAATAGGAAAATCCACAGAGGAAGTGTTATAAATGCTAAGCCAAATAATAGATAAGGGAACAAATATTGGATTGAAAGTAAACTTGTAGACGACCTGAGAAGCGAAGACATGTTCAGGAGAAGAGCATAAGAAGTTTACTACTTTCGGAATATAGTGAGAAAGGAAGATCAATGGGATGAAATTCAAAGAAGTTGCAATTTGACCTGGAAAACAATGCTTAAAAATAATGTATTGTCAATTTTTATCACCAACTGAGATTTAGGCTAACGCCTTAACTCACCTGAGCTCTCTGGAGCCCTTTAGTTATTTATTTCCCGCCCAAAACAGTGAATAATAATAATAAAAGGCAAAATTGAAATTTCAAAATTGGAAAAAGTTACTCACCATCAGTAACAGAGGAAATAGCATAGGTCATTGCGTCCAACATGCATTTGTTGTAGTCAGCTGCACTTTTGCTGCATGCCGTCCATCCTTTAGCTAAAATAAAGATATATGTTCAATACACTTCTATATATAACAATGAGGAGAAATATACAGTGATACTGTTATCCAAATAATAAATATTGTGTCAAAAAAGTAAAATGTTTCATATCTGCATGGATATAATAATGAGGAAAAATATATGTCTTTATGTACATTCATATATTATCGTAGTTAATACGAGGGTACTAAATACAATATTGAAGAGAAATACAGAGTTTTATACGAGTGTACGCAATGTAATATTGAGGAGTATTATAATGTTTTATACGTCTGTACACAACATAATTGAGGAGAAATATAATGTTTTATACGAGTGAAGACAATAAAATGTTGAGGAAAAATATAATGTTTTAAACATCTGTACACAATATAATTGAGGAGAAATATAATGTTTTATACGTCTGTACACAATATAATTGAGAAGAAATATAATGTTTTATTCGAGTGTACGCAATATAATATTGAGGAGTAATATAATGTTTTATACGTTTGAAAACAGTATAATTGAGGAGAAATATAATGTTTTATACGAGTGAAGACAATATAATGTTGAGGAAAAATATAATGTTTTATACGTCTCTACACAATATAATATTGAGGAAAAATATAATGTTTTATACGTCTGAACACAATATAATTCAGGAGAAATTTAATGTTTTATACGAGTGAAGACAATATAATATTGAGGAGTTATATAATGTTTTATACGAGTGCACACAATATAATATTGAGGAGTAATATAATGTTTTTATACGAGTGCACACAATATAATATTGAGGAGTAATATAATGTTTTAAACGTCTGTACACAATATAATTGAGGAGAAATATAATGTTTTATACGCCTGAACACAATATAATATTGAAGAGAAATATAATGTTTTACACGTCTGTACACAATATAATTGAGAAGAAATATAATGTTTTATACGTTTGAAAACAGTATAATTGAGGAGAAATATAAGGTTTAATGCGAGTGTACACAATATAATATTGAGGAGAAACATAATATTTTAGATGTGTGGGTTGACTAAATGGGTTGGATTCAGCCTGAAAAATAAAAAAAAAAATGGAAATATTTCGGTTAATATTTAAAATGGGGAAAATTTAAAAAAAAAAATAAAAAAAAATAAAAAATGTATAGAATATTACATTTGCAACCAAATTAGTGATGCACGATTTTTCGGACCGACTGATAGTAACGGAGAAATATTGGGTCCCCCCCCCCTCCTAAACCTTCCCACCTCTTCTCCATACCGTTTTTAGCTATTGATCTTAAGATTTACATGAAACACTAATATATCAAGTTTTGGAACGATGAACGGTGTGTGCCTCTTTGCGATTGTGTGTGTGTGTGTGTGTGTGTGTGTGTGTGTGTGTGTGTGTGTGTGCGCACCAAGTCTCAGCCTTTTATTAATACACCAGACGATTTTAAGGCTGGTGGCACGGGAACACCCTGATTGATATTATATAGTTATATTTAATACTCACGAAGTGCTGCTTGAGCAGAAGAAACGACTGCCAGCAATAACACCAAGTACTTCTCCATGTCTGCTGCAATAGGTAAAGCTATGATATCTCCCTCTTGATATATTGCAATATCCCCACCATATACTTTTTTATGAATCACCTAATAGCTTTATTCAAATCTGTTATTATTGAGGATTTTCATGTATCTCATAGTTAAAGGCAAATAATATTTATCGGTTTTTTTAAGATTTCTATCTAAATAATTGTATAACCTTCATAGTAGATGAGGAGGATGTGGTCAAACTTTCAAAGAAAAACTTACCAAACAATTTTCGGAATGTTTAATGTTAGACATTAAGGAAGAATTAGAGAGGATAAATTAAATAATATTGAAGAAGTTCTCTAAACTATTAAAGGTGGGAAAAGTCTATAAACGGCGTTTATTGTATATACCTGTAAAACCGTGTAGCATGTTATTAAGCTGGGGTTGATTAGTTTTCTGGATATTGATTATGATGGCAGTGGCTGAAATGGGTCAGCTGATTGGAGAATGGCAGCTTGATCTTGGCTTAGTGACTCCTCATGGAGTTGTCACTCAGGCTTTGCGTCAATAGACTAATTTCTCTGGATAGGAACAATCCTGATACAATCTTTAATTGGGTCACACAAGTCAGATCAATAGCTAATCACTATGGTTGCGGAAAGGTGTTTACTGAAGTTTGTCAGAACGGAATATTGAAATACAAAAATGAAATATTAGAAAAGTTAAAAAACCACGACTTTTCAATTGATAACCACCGAGCTACAAATTCCAAAAGTTACCCCATCTTAAGAACTATATCCAGCCCAGAGAACTACCTGACATTTAAGACAAACGAAAAAAGCAAAGATCTGTTTGCCAGTTAAGAGTATCAAGCTCAGAAGTCACCAAACTTCAATCACGAAACAAAACTTTCTCATTCAAAGCTCAGGAACCTTGCACTTTTTGTAATCAGTTCATCCCTAATAGCCTGTCACATATACTTCTCTACTGTGAGAAGCTCATCGAAGAGAGAAATAAATATCTACAAACACTTTCCTCAGCAGTCAGTGGTGTACATAAAATTGAAGAGATACTTAGTATCGATAGCCTCGAAAAACTACACAAGATTTACTGCTTCATCACGTCAGCATGCAATACTCTGGAATCTATAAGTGCTGATGGACCACACTCCAGTTAAATGTTATATTAAGACGGAAAAGGGTTTATAGAATGCTTTTAGTTATCTTTTATGTAGTATATTTTACTATTTACACTATATTGCTTTTTTTTTACTGTCATATTATTGTTGATCTCAAGAATTTCGATATAGTTATTTATTTAAATAGACAGAAATGCTATTTGTTTATTTAATTTGTACAAGATGTAAATCTTTAACAAATAAATATATATTTTATTTTATTCTAGTGACTCCTATTACGTTAGGTCTTGAAGTTGTCAAATATACTGTATCTTCTGACGCATTAATCCTGATTATATATCGTGTATTGGGCGTTGCGAAACGAGTGGAGATAAACTCATTTAATGAGAAGAAGTGTTTTATTCTAGTTTGCACGATTAAAGTATGTTATTGTGGTCATTATAAGCAAATAGCTTGCTTTACTACATGTAGTTTTCTGTTCACCAGAGCCAAGTAGTGTGATCCACATCAGAACATTACAATCTGCTGCTGAACGATCTAGCGTCATCCACATCAGAGCAATCAGAACTCTGCTGCTTAACAGAACCATGTAGCGAGCTGCACATCTGAGCGATGAAGTTCAGTTAACCAATGTTAGTGAACATTTGAGGAACATGGGTTTTGACATGGAACTATACACCCACTCCTGAGAATAGTAGTAAAGTATGAAATAGCGCATATTAACAGTATCCATTCCCTTGATTAACAAATTACTAAACTCTATTCAGGAATTTTCATGGAATGCGAGAGACATAAATTTGAAATTTATAAAAGCGAATAAGGTTTTAGGGCCATAATCGATATTGTAAACCCAATGTTTTCTTTATATATTCCTGATAAAAGCAAATTGGCAAATATGTGATTTGACAGCAAGATAAACCTCCTCCCCCCCCCTCCCCTAGTTGAATGTTAGAATTCTCATTTAGCCTATGTTGTATCTGGAGATAGTTGACTCTGAAATGTAAAAGTGAACAGAAATCTTCTAAGCCATTTTTGAGTAATGAGTAAAAAACGGGAGAAGACATAGTGCAGGCCACAAGGGGTGGAAACGGAATGAAAGGGTACCTAGTCGTCAGACCTCAACCCAATACAAATTTACAAAAATTACAATGCTGACAATTTATGTAAATTTACAAATTTAACACACAGTTTACTCTCAAAATGCAGGCAATTAACCAAAAACGAGAGTTATAGATATTATAGGGCGATGATAACCTAGTAGTTTTTCGCCGTCAAACCTTATGAAACAAAAAACAGACCACAACCCCTGTCCTAACCTCCAGCATTAATAATGGGATGGAAGAATCCTACTACTGACTCTCAGAATTTTTAATATAGCCTCATTATGAGACGATTTTTGTCATCTTTGATCAAAGGCATTTCTTTAATCATTTCTGACACTTCTGGCTGAGGGAGTAAACGATGACCACCACGTCTGTGACCAGCAACCGCGAAGCAGATCCGGACACCACTCGTCAGTTTCTGGTCTAACTGATTGTTGGCGAGGGTCCTCCACCAACCCCGTGGTACCAGAATGGTCTAAACTCAAAGCCTAGACAGTAAATCTGTCGGATCCGGAATGTACAGCTCCTTCGGTTCTCCCCTCTGGTATGGACGCCACTTCCATTCCCTGATGGGGACGATTCCACACCCAACTCCTCTCTGTGCACCGGGTTGGAGCTACTTGAGCAAGGCACTTGCGTTATACCTAGACCAAATCCCACAGCATTCTTTGTGTTGATAACCCCTTGGTGAGTCTATTGATATATGATATTTCGTGTGGATACCTGCCACACCATGTAAGTGTGGGAGGAAAGACATACAGACTGAAAGACAGACAAGACTTTCATGTCATTGTTGTGACATTGTCCTTAGAATGGCATGACAAATAAAATAAGAGGGAGAGAGGGAGAGAGGGGGAGAGAGAGAGAGAGAGAGAGAGAGAGAGAGAGAGAGAGAGAGAGAGAGAGAGAGAGAGAGAGAGAGAGAGAGAGAGAGAGAGAGAGAGAGAGGAGAGAGAGAGGAGAGAGTGGAGAGAGAGCGAGAGATTGAGAGAGAGAGAGAGAGAGAGAGAGAGAGAGAGAGAGAGAGAGAGAGAGAGAGAGAGAGAGAGAGAGAGAGAGATAGAGAGAGAGAGAGAGAGAGTGACAGAGAGAGAGGAGAGAGAGAGAGAGAGAGAGAGAGAGAGAGAGAGAGAGAGAGAGAGAAGAGAGAGAGAGAGAGAGAGAGAGAGAGGAGAGAAGAGAGAGAGAGAGAGAGAGAGAGAGAGATGAGAGAGAGAGAGAGAGAGAGAGAGAGAGAGAGAGAGAGAGAGAGAGAGAGAGAGAGAGAGAGGGAGAGAGAGAGATGCTTTTATTGTCATAGGACCAATGGTCCTCTCTTACGGACTATAGACATGTATGTTTACTATAAACTGGTTACTAATACTATAAATCAAACTAAGCAACTTATAAATTAAATTAAAACTTATCCAAAAAACACAAAAATACTGTGTATATATATATATATATATATATATATATATATATATATATATAAACTAATGTACAAACATAAAACTAAAAATATAAATAAAACTAATATACAAACAGAAAACTAAAAATATAAAAAAAAATATTAAACAAATGGCATTATGGTGGACTGTGGTACATGTCCTATCCCCATCTCGGTCGTTAGAAAATGATTAATGCAGGCCTTTCGGAATGATGATGATGCTTTTATTTTTTCCGGTAAAGCATTCAGCTCTCTTGCCGCAACAGCAGAGAAAGATTGGCGAAATATGTTGGTTCTGCAGGCTGTCAGTTTGAAATTGTTTTCCAGTCTCTCACTATTCATGGGATTAAAACCCTCATAAAGATTTTTGGGCACTCCGAAATCCAGGATTTTCTTTGAAAGGCATAGTATATTTAAGCGCCGATACACCTTAGACGTGAGCCATCCCAGAGCTTTCGTGCATGATGTTGTGTGCTCATCTCTCTTAGCATTGAATATATATCTGATTGCTGAATTAAATGCTCTCTGAATTTTTATATTATCTGTAGATGTAATATCTATGTAAACGGAGTCACAGTACCACATTAATGGCAAAATTAGGCTGGATACCAGTTTCATCTTAATTTCTAATGGGAAAAAGTTTTTATATTTTATTAATGGATGTAATGATTTTCTTATTTTGTTAGCTACCAAAGCTGCTTGATCCTGCCATGAGAGATTGCTGTTAAATATTACGCCAAGTATAGTCATTTTTTCACTCTTTACAATAACCTGCTAATTTATTGTTATTGAAAGTCTAGGCTGCTTAATTTTTTTAAATATTTTTGGGGTACCAAGCAGTAGCCACTTGGTTTTTTTTTTGTGTTTTGTGTTAATGAATTTTTTGAGCACCAATCAGTTATCCTCTTTAAGTCCTGATTTATTCTTATTAAAAGTTCATTTGCATTTTCCGGAGCACCTGAAAGCCATATGCTAACGTCATCTGCGTATAAATGAATGTTGCTGTGTAGAACACAGGATGTTATGTCATTTATATATATTGAGAACAGAAGTGGCCCCAATACCGAACCTTGTGGTACTCCTGATTTATTTACGGCCCAGTTAGAAGAAATGTTTTTTAATTGAACTTTTTTTTTGAAGAGAGAGGGAGAGAGAGAGAGAGAGAGAGAGGAGAGAGAGAGAGAGAGAGAGAGAGAGAGAGAGAGAGAGAGAGACAGACAGAGAGTGAGTGATTGTGTGACTATTTTTTTTATATTCTACACACATTCAGAAACAATTAAATTGTTCCAGTTCATAATTTGAAATGCCTTCGTCATTAGCGATAAACAGGAAAACGTTAGGACGTGTTTTGCAATATAAAGTAAGAATTCATTAGTTGAAAATATGAATGTGTATCTAATAATTTATCGGCCACTGAGAACGCTCATGAGCAGTACAATGGGCATTAATCACGTTGATTGAATATTATGGAACATCCTGAAAGGGATGTTTTCTGAACAATCTGATAGTGATGTTCACTGAACAATCCAAAAGTGCGAAATGTGTAATAGGGTGGGCCGAAAAAATTTTTTATTTTTTTTTCTTAATGCTATACCGAAAAAAACTTGTCTCTATTATATGTTATCAAAATGCAACATAGAAAAAAATATATACCTAACCTCCAGCTAGCGCAACACACTTGAAATTTCGAAAATTCACTAAAATCATAAGTTTTTGTAATTATTTTTAAAGCATCTTAATAGTTTCATATTGGGCTGCTATAGTGATAGCCCTTTACAGTAGAGTTTTAAAAATACAATAAATAATTGGAAAAGTATAATTTTATTAATGTGAGGTAGCGCAACGGACATGGAAATGATGCAACTGCCTGTTCGGGCGATGACTTAGCCGTGCTTCCCCCACTTATACTACCTCTACCCATAACGCACTACCATTTCATGTTCTTTGTTACTCGGCAGTTTACGTCTGCAGACGCGTAGTCGCTGTGAGTTGACGGTGCAAATTAAGTTGATAATTTATTGAGTAAAGTTTAAGTTTAAATTCGCGTCGTGATGGCTGCTGCTAAGAAAATAACTCGCAGTGATTTTGATTGTCCATTGTTTGGCTGCCCGAGGGAATTGCCCGTAAGCTTCCAACTTACCAAGATGTCCTTAGGAGCTGTTTCCACGTACCTTCTAGCATTAGAAAGTAATAAACCTGTTTGTTTCTCTCAAATATCTAATATTGTCGCTCCAAAAGTAAAAGCCCTCTTTGGCAAAGCATCAATACCAGCAGTGACGCTTTACAGAATTGTGCAATTAATAAATTCATACCACAAGAGCTACCGTAATCTAATGAAGTCCTTTAAGCGTGACAAGGAAAAAGAAAAATACAAACAAAAAATTGAGGAATTCAAGCAAAAGGCTTTATCACTCTTTGGTGTATCTGCATGTAAATGTAAAATAGAATACTCCTGCAACTGCAAAAAGGTCCCGGAGATCTGTGAGTGCCCTTTATCAATTTCATGTCAATTTGAAAAAGATAAAAGAATTCCGGTGCTTGAACTTAAGTTTATGTATTTCCAAAGAAATCTTGGACAAGGAAAAATTGGAAATTTAGACAAGAAGGGTTCGAAAAAAATTACCAAAAGACTGCAACGTAAAGGAACAAAAAATCAGGCTATGTCGTCTAACATTTCATTAGTTTCACATGAATCACTGTGTGAAATTGGTAACTGAACCGTCTTCAAAACTCGTTGGTGCCAAGAACAGAGATGGTTTCATACGAACAACGCTGCTATGCCAAGAGCTTCGATGCCAAGTTCTTCCAGCAAACAAGATTTCAATCTTACAAATATTTAAAGGACTATTCTAAGAGAAGCACAATAAAATGTTGAAGTCTGGGAATTGGTAATTTGTATTTCACGATAAATTTTGTAATTAATAAGCTCATTTGGAAAATGTAAATTGCCTATTTATTTTTTTTCCTACAGGTAATTGTTCCATCAACATTATATTTATAAAAAAACACATGGGTAGTGGGTTTAAAAAATTAGATGCTGCACTGCACTACAGCCGGTTAGCACTCGAAAAGTGATCAATTAACTATATTGAAGGCATTTGCGCTACCTAAAATTAAAAGAAATATATATTTTCAATAACCCATTGTGTTTTTATAACTCTAATATTAATGATTTTCACTATAGCAGTTCAATATCTAGCTGTTTGGGTACTATAAAAATATTGTAAAATCCTGTGATTTTATTGAAATTTCAAGTGTGTTGCGCTAGCTGGGGGTTAGGTATATATTTTTTTTCTTTGTTGCATTTTGATAACACATAATAGAGTTTTTTTTGGTATAGCATTAAGAAAAAAAAATAAAACATTTTTTCGGCCCACCCTAATGTGTAATACTGACAGAGCAACTGTCTGATAGGAAAAAAAATGCCATATTACATTACAGAACTGCTGAGTGATTCATATCCAATATGTACAAACCATATTCACATATTTACACGTCAGTAGTATAACAGTAGATATTTGAATTAATTGAATATCCAATTGCATAATATATGCAGTCAAATTTCAATTTGAGCACTTAATTCGTGGGATTTATGAGAGGTAGCTTAAATAATAGCTTTATGGTAATATGGTGCATATTAATTATTCTTTTTTTCGATTGGTTTTAAATACCTTGAAAACCTTTAATCACCATTGCCAACTTCCCCACTTCTTTTTATCACGGGCGATGGTTTTCTATAGAGGTACCACACTCAAAAACCCTAGGCTAGGCGCATGCGTGGCCTCTGGCACCCCTCGCCCATCCCCACACTATCAGCATTTCCCTTTCAAGTGAGCGTCTTACATAAATAGAATTACATATACGTTATTAAATAGTTATGTCTGGACTTTTGGATTCGGGCCGGCCCCACAGGCGTCATTCGGCAAATAGTGTTTAGTGTACCCGAATATTTAAGAAATCAAAAAGAGAAGCTTAAACATAAATATAGCTACCAGTCAAACATATTATAGCTCAAGGAATTAAGAACATGCGGAGTCCTAGTGCTTCGAAATGTTGGTTTACAACTCCGGAGGGTAGAAGGAAAGTCCGCCACGCAGGGGCTGCGTAAAGTAAACATATTACCCACGTGAAGTTCTACAATAGATAAATCTACATGCTGGTAACACATAACAACATCGTGGATAAATGCAAACGGTAATGGAAATCTTTCGGTCAATTTTAATAGCCTCCAAACGGAAAGCGTCTGAATTGTAAACAAACAGGTCTGCCCACCTCTATGGGCTCAACAGACAAATAGAAATATTCTTCACTGGAAAGAAAAACAATTAGTGACATATATCTGAATTTAACATATTAATTTTATAGAAAAATATTTACTAAATCTAGTATTGTAATTTACAATGAATCAGAATAATTTGTATGATGACCACTCAAATTTTAAAAAGTCCGTCACACAGGAGCTGCGTAAACTAAGCAGATTTCCCTCGTGAAGTTTAGTAATAGATAAATATACATACTGCTAACACAACACCACCGTGAATAAATACAAACGGAAATAAGAAATGTTTCATCCAATTTCAATAACCTGCCGACAGGAAGCGTTAGGTTAGAAATGTAGACAAACGGTTCGGCCCTCCTCACACCGGAATGAAAAACAATTACTGAAATATATCAGAATATAACACATTAATTTTATTGAGAACTATTTACTATATCTAGTACTGTAATTAATAATGAGTCAGAATAATTGTTATCTGAATCTATAAATTTTAGTAGTCCAAAACTTTAAGATGGGGGAGGGGGGAGTCACCAGGGCATATTTGCATGTATCTCGTATAATAAAGGTCTCTTGAATACAATTTTTGGTATTTAAACTTCCAATAATGTGATTTATTATGTAGCAGAGTACTGTTTACGTAACATGAGTAGAAGTGGCGGTTTGCTGAAAACTGAAAAATGCAAATATCTCGGTTAATATTCAAGATAGAGAATAAACGTATATAACAATATTTATAGCAAATTTAATTTGCAATAATATTGGTGATATACAATTTTTCGATCCAATGCATAATAACGGAGATAATGTAATAACGAAATTGATCATTGTTTTCACATAAAGCGATTAAATATCGAGTATGGTAACGTTCAATCAAAAATTGCGACCGCTAGAGCGTTAAAAGATTTATATATATATATATATATATATATATATATATATATATATACATAATTTTGAGCGGACCTCATTTTCTTCATTGTGTAGGTTTGATGGACATTTGAAAAAATTTTTATAAAATCGCGGCATAAATACGATCGCAATAGCGGATTTCCCATAAAGGAAATCTGCTAAAATTGAGTTTGGATAATTTACAAATAGCGTAATTAGAAGAAGTGTGGTGGCGAGTGATGGGGGAAGGCTACCTCACCTTCGGTCAAGCCTCTGGTTCTTATGAATATGGTCAAGCCATAGTACTTTACGTGGAATTCCGTGGCGACCCATCTCATCTTCGGTCCCCCTTATGGCTGGGTACCCACCACTGTCGCATTCATTGTCTTGTATAAGGAGCCGGGTGGGTTGCTTCTTGACACAAGTCCTGGAGCCGGGTGGGTTGCTTCTTGACACAAGTCCTGGAGCCGGGTGGGTTGCTTCTTGACACAAGTCCTGGAGCCGGGTGGGTTGCTTCTTGATACAAGTCCTGGAGCCGGGTGGGTTGCTTCTTGACACGAGTCCTGGAGCCGGGTGGGTTGCTTCTTGACACAAGTCCTGGACCCGGGTGGGTTGCTTCTTGACACGAGTCCTGGAGCCGGGTGGGTTGCTTCTTGACACCAGTCCTGGAGCCGGGTGGGTTGCTTCTTGACACAAGTCCTGGAGCGGGGTGGGTTGCTTCTTGACACAAGTCCTGGAGCCGGGTGGGTTGCTTCTTGACACAAGTCCTGGAGCCGGGTGGGTTGCTTCTTGACACAATGCCTGGAGCCGGGTGGGTTGCTTCTTGACACTAGTCCTGGAGCCGGGTGGGTTGCTTCTTGACACTAGTCCTGGAGCCGGGTGGGTTGCTTCTTGACACTAGTCCTGGAGCCGGGTGGGTTGCTTCTTGACACAAGTCCTGGAGCCGGGTGGGTTGCTTCTTGACACAAGTCCTGGAGCCGGGTGGGTTGCTTCTTGACACAAAGCCTGGAGCCGGGTGGGTTGCTTCTTGACACAAGTCCTGGAGCCGGGTGAGTTGCTTCTTGACACAAAGCCTGGAGCCGGGTGGGTTGCTTCTTGACACAAGTCCTGGAGCCGGGTGGGTTGCTTCTTGACACAAGTCCTGTAGCCGGGTGGGTTGCTTCTTGACACAAGTCCTGGAGCCGGGTGGGTTGCTTCTTGACACAAAGCCTGGAGCCGGGTGGGTTGCTTCTTGACACAAGTCCTGGAGCCGGGTGGGTTGCTTCTTGACACAAGTCCTGGAGCCGGGTGGGTTGCTTCTTGACACAAGTCCTGGAGCCGGGTGGGTTGCTTCTTGACACAATGCCTGGAGCCGGGTGGGTTGCTTCTTGACAAAAGTAATGGAGCCGGGTGGGTTGCTTCATGACACAAACCCTTGAGCCGGGTGGGTTGCTTCTTGACACATGTCCTGGAGCCGGGTGTGTTGCTTCTTGACACAATGCCTGGAGCCGGGTGGGTTGCTTCTTGACACAAGTCCTGGAGCCGGGTGAGTTGCTTCTTGACACAAAGCCTGGAGCCGGGTGGGTTGCTTCTTGACACAAGTCCTGGAGCCGGGTGGGTTGCTTCTTGACACAAGTCCTGGAGCCGGGTGGGTTGCTTCTTGACACAAGTCCTGGAGCCGGGTGGGTTGCTTCTTGACACAAGTCCTGGAGCCGGGTGGGTTGCTTCTTGACACAAGTCCTGGAGCCGGGTGGGTTGCTACTTGACACAAGACCTGGAGACGGGTGGGTTGCTGCTAGACTAGCGTCCGGGAGCCGGGTGGGTCGCATCTTGACCCCACTCCTGGCGCCGGGTGGGTTGCTTCTTGACCCCACGCCTGGAGCCGGGTGGGTTGCTTCTTGACACAAGTCCTGGAGCCGGGTGGGTTGCTTCTTGACACGAGTCCTGGAGCCGGGTGGGCTGCTTCTTGACACAAGTCCTGGAGCCGGGTGGGTTGCTTCTTGTCACAAGTCCTGGAGCCGGGTGGGTTGCTTCTTGTCACAAGTCCTGGAGCCGGGTGGGTTGGTTCTTGACACAAGTGCTGGAGCCGGGTGGGTTGCTTCTTGACACAAGTCCTGGAGCCGGGTGGGTTGCTTCTTGACACAAGTCCTGGAGCCGAGTGGGTTGCTTCTTGACACAAGTCCTGGAGCCGGGTGGTTGCTTCTTGACACAAGTCCTGGAGCCGGGTGGGTTGCTGCTTGACACAAGACCTGGAGCCGGGTGGGTTGCTTCTTGACACAAGTCCTGGAGCCGGGTGGGTTGCTTCTTGACACAAGTCCTGGAGCCGGGTGGGTTGCTTCTTGACACGAGCCCTGGAGCCGGGTGGGTTGCTTCTTGACACAAGTCCTGCACAGCAAAACCTCCTACTTAGCTTCTATATCTTATGGAATCGACCATCTATTTTGAAATATGATCTACTTTTTTGTCTTCCTACTCCAGAGTCCTAAGTTACTATCCCACCTATTACGTCAATAAGAACTTTATGTACAAACCTTGCAACCTTTCTTCCCAGGATGGCTGTATCTCACTCCTATAAAGTACAGGTTTCGTAATGGAGTTATAGAACATTAATTATAAGGCTCTTGACATGTTCCTTGATCTTAAGACAGTGAATTTATAATCGTGGTATTTCGTTTTCGTTCGTATTTACCATCTTGTAAGAACTCTGCTTAGTATACGTGGCTCATGTGTGAGAAACTTCTTTTTTAAATTATATTGATATTGATTTTTTTAAATATCAATTGCGCCAACTGATGAGCGTTACCACCCTTTTCTAGCTGGGATTATGAGTTGTATTTAGTGAGTTCGACTACCAAATAAGTTCTTATTGTGCAAGTGAACTTAAGACCAAAGCCTTAACTCACATGGCTAACCTGAGCTCTCTGGAATGTAATTTAGTTAAATATTTCCCTCTAAAAAAGTGAGTAATATTACGTCATATTTCTATTGACCAAATGGCATAATTGTAAAAAAAAGAGACTCACCATTTGCTAAAGTGGATATTGCATAGTTAATTGATTCCATCATGCACTTCTAATCACTTGCACGTTAGCAGCATGCTTCCCAACCTTTAGTTCAACATACAAATATATTTTCAGTTCTCCTCTACATATAATTATGAGGAGATATATAAAGTAATGGATACTATTATCCAAAAAAAAAAATTGTCAGAGCGATATAACAAATGTCACACCAAATAGATGGAACCATTTGTAGAACAGAAGGCTGTAGCGTGCTCCACACAGAATCATGAACGTGTTGTACTTGAATACCATAGAACGTGCTGTACATGAAACCATTCATGCTGCTCTTGAAAACATTAT
Organism: Riptortus pedestris; assembly: GCA_019009955.1. Classification (NCBI taxonomy): domain Eukaryota; kingdom Metazoa; phylum Arthropoda; class Insecta; order Hemiptera; family Alydidae; genus Riptortus; species Riptortus pedestris. Next base: position 25,277,581 of record CM032232.1, read on the forward strand.
AGCACGTTGCTCACCAAATAGATGGAACCATTTGTAGAACAGAAGGCTGTAGCGTGCTCCACACAGAATCATGCACGTGTTGTACTTGAATACCATAGAACGTGCTGTACATGAAACCATTCATGCTGCTCTTGAAAACATTATAGCACGTTGCTCACCAAATAGATGGAACCAGTTGTAAAACAGAAAGCTGTAGCGTGCTCCATAACAGTACCAAGTATGTGTTGTACTTGAATACCATAGAACGTGCTGTACATGAAACCATTCATGCTGCTCTTGAAAACGATATAGCATGGTGCTCACCAAATAGATGGAACCAGTTGTAAAACAGAAAGCTGTAGCGTGCTCCATAACAGTACCAAGTATGTGTTGTACTTGAATACCATAGAACGTGCTGTACATGAAACCATTCATGCTGCTCTTGAAAACGTTATAGCATGTTGCTCACCAAATAGATGGAACCAGTTGTAAAACAGAAAGCTGTAGCGTGCTCCATAACAGTACCAAGTATGTGTTGTACTTGAATACCATAGAACGTGCTGTACATGAAACCATTCATGCTGCTCTTGAAAACATTATAGCACGTTGCTCACCAAATAGATGGAACCATTTGTAGAACAGAAGGCTGTAACGTGCTCCACATAGAATCATGCACGTGTTGTACTTGAATACCATAGAACGTGCTGTACATGAAACCATTCATGCTGCTCTTGAAAACGTTATAGCATGGTGCTCACCAAATAGATGGAACCAGTTGTAAAACAGAAAGCTGTAGCGTGCTCCATAACAGTACCAAGTATGTGTTGTACTTGAATACCATAGAACGTGCTGTACATGAAACCATTCATGCTGCTCTTGAAAACGTTATAGCATGTTGCTCACCAAATAGATGGAACCAGTTGTAAAACAGAAAGCTGTAGCGTGCTCCATAACAGTACCAAGTATGTGATGTACTTGAAAATCGTGGAACATGCTGTACATCAGAATGAGACATCGTTCTAATCATCAGAGCCATGTAACACACGGAACCAGTTGTACAACAGAACGCTGTAGGCTTGTTCCACAACAAAAAAGTCCGTCACGCAGGGGCTGCGTAAACTGAGCAGATTTTGCAAGTAAAGTTATCCAATAGATAAATCTACATACAATTGCCGAACAGTTGCGGAAACGGCCGAACTAGCTTTCGGCGGGAACGATTAGAAGCGACCATAGCTCGTCTGTTATACTTAATAAAAATGCAAATATCTCGGTTAATATTCAAGATAGAGAATAAATGCATAGAACAATATTTATAGTAAATTTAATTGTCAATAAGATTGGTACTATATAATTTTTTGATCCGACGTATGGTAACGGAGATATTTTGAATTTTCGAAAATCCTCCCTCTAAATCCCCCTTCCCACTGGTCCGATTTCAGCCATTAACATCTGTCTTTTTGCATAAAGTGTTTAAATATCGAGTTTGGTGACGATCAAACAAAAATTGTGACCTCTAGAGCGGTAACAGACAAATATATATACAGTTTTGAACGGACCTCACTTTCGTCATATCCTAGGTAGGATTGATGGACATTTGAAGGAAAATTTCGAAAATGCGTCATGAGTACGACCTCAATAGTTGATTTCCCTTAGGGGAAATTTGCTAACAGCTAGTCTAATCTTTAAATTCCCACAGGGAAAATTTTCTATTTTCATCTGTCAACACTGGGAAACACGGCTTTCCCCTGTATAAAATAAATGGAAATTTTCGATAATCCCGCCTGGATAAGCGAAATCAGATAAAATCATTTTGGTGTAAGAGTGAGACTTTCCGCAGGAGTGTTACATTATGATATATATATATCATTGTTGAAGGTCAGAATGTGGGTTGGGAAAGCCATCGGAGGAATAAGGTGTTTTAAATAATTTAAAAAACGATTTTCAGTTTGCCTCACCTGTTCGGTGGAAAGGATCTATATCCTCAAGAATAGAATCCAACCATTCAACTTCATAAATATGTGCGTGGGGGTGGGTTGGGTATAAATAAGAACATGAAATAGGCTTGATACCTCACAATTTTCTTCAATTACAGCGTCCTTTGTAAAACGTCTTGTTGCGTCAGAGAGTCAGCATATTAAATTCCCCAATGTTTTTGATGGTATGAAAATAATATTTTAACGATGGTATTTTCCTTCAAACTGCTCAAAATATTTTTTTTTTCCATAAGCCTCTTATTGACGGAGATATTTTAAATGTTCTCAATTCCCCTTCTCTAAGCACCCTCAATTCTCTGCCAGTTTTCAGCCAGCTAATGACTATGATTTTTAGCAAATTTCCCTTGTGGGAAAATAGCTATTGAGTTTGTACTCATGACGCCAATTTTAAAAATGTCTTGAAATGTCCGTCGATCTTACGTAAGAGATGACGAAATTGATGTCCGTTCAAATTCATATATATATATATATATATATATATATATATATATATATATATATATATATTTGTGTGTGTATGTGTGTGTGTGTGTGTGATTTTTAGGCTCCATCACTCAGAAATATATCCATTTTGTGGAATTTGGCTATCTGCTACAGTGGTTTGAATTTTTATTGGTTTCGAAATTCAAACAGCTGGAGCAGATAGACGAACTCCTAAGAGAATATATATAAACTCAACCACAAAAAAAAACCGGACACTTAGATTTAATCTTATAATTTTGTTAAATACTTAATATATATGTATATTAATCTTTTTTAATTAAAATAATTCGTTAATCTATTGGTTATTTAAACAAAATCTGCCAAAAGGAATAATTTTTATTGATTATTTACAAAAAAATACAAAATAAAAAAAACATAAATTAACACATTTAAAAAAAAATATTCTTCATTTTTATTACAGTGAATGGTAGACTTCGCTAGCCCAAGCGTTTCGGCAATGTAACGTAAGCTCCGGCCTTCCATCTAAGTTTGAAAGACCCATTATTCTGGACCGAAATAAAAATAAAACATTAATTCAAGAAAATGCTTGGTTAATAATTAAAGATGTTTAAATGTGCGAACAACTACTTACAGTTTAGAATATATCAACTTCACGACAAATAAATCTAATCTGAGTTTTATATAATTGTTTACTAATCCTGAAGGGATGGATCAATGGACTTAGACTCTACATTATCTGTAATAACTAGAATACCCATATAAACAAACACATTGCTGAAAATTAGCTTTTAATACGACAAATATGGAGTGTCTGGTTTTTTTTTCTGTTGAGTGTGTATATATATATATATATATATATATATATATATATATATATATATATATATATATATTAGCTAAGATAGTAGTCTGAATAATGATTGTAATTTCTTTTGGCTTTACTTTGTACAATATTTTTATACTTCCCATCTGAAGCCTTTTTAACCTAGTACTATAAGGAACTTATCGAATTTTTTAGTCTCAAAGTATGAATAAATGTGTTATGTGTAACATATTAGATCGATGTTAATAATTAGCAGACGTAAATTGTACATCTCCCCATTTCTTTCAATCCTCTTTAACATTGCTTTGTTAAAATAATTTAAATCAAACATAATCTTTACTTTCAATTATTAAGCATGAACTATCTCTTCCCGCGAAAAGCCGACCAAAGGCGGTCTGCCAGGAACCGACTGTGTTATCTCCTAACAACTTCCGCTCAATTATTTGGTTTAAATCATAGCAACTTCAGTTATTCTAAATACTGAACCATAGGAATGCTTAAATATAAGCCTGAAGTTACTCTAAACAACTTTTGTTATGTGCATATTTTGACAAAAAACAAAACAATGGGAAACGAAATATTGCTGTTTTTAATTTCAGATCACCCTTATAACCCCCCACTCCTGTTCGTTTCTGATATTCATGTACCCTATAGTCTAAGTTGGGTAAATAGTAATATACGTACCTAACTTTCATAAAATTCCAAGGTGTAGTTTGGGTGTGAAAAGGTAATAAACATGCAAGACAGAGGTTACAATTTTATATATATATATATATATATATATATATATATATATATATATATTATTATTATGGGGGAGGTTTATACTCAGTGAAAACTGGAGTAAAATCCATATCGGGGGAAAATCCAACCGATATGGAGTTTGTGAGTGTGACATATTAAGGGGAATTTAAAAATTTTCGGACGATTCTAGCAGTATCAAGAAGTACCCCTTGCTGTGCTTCTTTTATAATTGCTGTTGGCAGATTCAAGTTCTTGGTGCCTGCTATCGTTGTTTTCGGCACTAGTCCATTTGAACTTACTATAATAGGCGTAACTATGGCAGATTTCAGTTTGTATACCTCTTTGAGCTCGATAGCCAATTCTTGATATTTTCTTAACTTTTCGGCATGGGATTTTCGAATATTCTCATCATTGGGCACTGCAATGTCAATAATATCAGCAGTCTTATTGATCTTGTCAATAATGAGAATATCCGGTTTGTTATGGTGCACAGTATGGTCAGTTATCATCGCTTCGTCCCAATACATCTTTATATTATTTATTATTATTATGGGGGGGGGGGGTTTATACTCAGTGAAAACTGGAGTAAAATCCATTTCGGGGGAAAATCCAACCGATATGGAGCTTGTGAGTGTGACGAATTATGGGGAATTTAAAAATTTTCGCACGATTCTAGCAGTATCAAGAAGTACCCCTTGCTGTGCTTCTTTTATAATTGATGTTGGCAGATTCAAGTGCTTGGTGCCTGCTATCGTTGTTTTTGGCACTAGTCCATTTGAACTTACTATAATAGGCGTAACTATGACAGATTTCAGTTTGTATACCTCTTTGAGCTCGATAGCCAATTCTTGATATTTTCTTAACTTTTCGGCATAGGATTTTCGAATATTCTCATCATTGGGCACTGCAATGTCAATAATATCAGCAGTCTTATTGATCTTGTCAATAATGAGAATATCCGGTTTGTTATGGTGCACAGTATGGTCAGTTATCATCGCTTCGTCCCAATACATCTTTATATTATCTTTCTCCAATAATCTTTGAGGATTATAGCGATAATAAGCGACCTTACTGCCTACCATGCCGAATTTCTCTGCTAGAGCTTGATGGTATACTTTTGCCACGTTATTGTGCCTTTGTAAGTACTCGGATCCAGCAAGTATTTCACATCCTGCCGTAATATGTTGAATGGATTCATAAGCTTTGTTGCATAATCTACATTTGTCTGAGACACTACTGTCTTTGAGGACATGACGTCTGTATGATCTGGTGGCAATCACTTGGTCTTGGATAGCTGTAATGAAACCTTCTGTTTCTGAAAACAGCTTACCAGACGTCAGCCACGCGACAGAATAAGCCAAGTCTACCTCCGAGTCATAAAGGCGATTGTAGTAACGACCATGAAGTTCCTTACTTTGCCATTCTGAAAGAAAGTGGGATTCATTTTTAACTTCAGGATTGTTACTACATTTCAAGTTCAAGGGCGTAAACCCGTCATCAAGTTTAACTATTTCTTTGAAGACGTGGCTATCATTCGATCTTATGTAATGTCTCAGGTTAACTTCCTGAGACCGACATAGGTTTCGGATGTTGAGAAGGCCTCGTCCTCCTTGTTTCCTCGATAAATACAGCCTGACCATAGATGAAATCGGATGGTGCATTCTGGCTTTTGTCATTTATGTGCATATTGCAGTTATTATTATTATTATTATTATTCATTAACGTCCACTTTTTGCAACTCAGGCTAATTGGGACGGGTTATCTACAGGTTACCACCCTTTTCTAGCCAGGGTGGGATTTTAGGATGTTATTTAATGAATTTCGTCACTAAATAATTTCCTTTGCCCAGGCAAGAATCGAACTCGCCACTCTAGGTTTACCATGTGAGATTAAGGCCAACGCTTTAACTCGCATGGCTAACCTGAGCCCCTATATATATATACTAGCTCAGATACCCGGCTTCGCCCGGGAATTCATTTGAGGCTGAATGGAGATGGTATTTTTTTGGCAAGGCTTTACTTTGCACAATATTTTGACATTTACCCGTCCCAGTGTTTAGGTTTAATACCTGTCGTTTTTGTGGATTTGTTAATAATAAAATTAATTTTTTATGTAAGACTTCACTGTCCTCCATATTCTCATATTTCTCGTTTCCTGTGCATTATGCATAGATTTGAATTATTAAGTACAAAATATTAACGTACATTTGAATTAATTTTTCCACGTGAGGTACCCGGTAGTTCAAATTATAATGAATTGTTGTGCAAATTTCTCTATATAACAAAATAAACAATTTTTGTTATGTGCATATTTGCCGAAACCACAATAAGATACGAAATATCACTATTATTAATTTCAAGCTTCCCTTATAACGCCCAGTAATGTTAGTATGGCTTATTATAAGGAAGGCGTTAGTGCTAATACACATACCGAGTGTTTTATTTAGTTCGGTGAGTCTTTTGTGCCAAATAAAATTGTTGACTTCCGCTATAATTTTTAACGTATAACGCCTTTATAGTTCGTTATTCGACGATAGTGTATATAACAAAACTTTCTCTAAATAACAGAATAAACAACTTAAGGTACCCGGCGATGCCCGGGAAATCAATGTTGACTGACTAATGATGCTATTTTTATAGCAAGACTTCAATGTGTACAATCGTACTTCCCTCCACGATGTATTGTTCTTTCAAAATAGCCAATCCTAAAGTGTAACTTTCAGGGTTAATAGAAAAGAAATTTTAGTTTTGAATAATATATGAAAATGTGTTTGTAATCTATCCCTCTCGACTCACGGTTTTTGGATAATTCAAACCATAATCATGGGTAGCATTTATTACAATTAAATATCATCTATAATGAACATATTCCTGCCAAAAACAAATCCCAGCACATATAGTTTAAGCATAGTTTTATACATAAGATTATATTCGTATTAGTAAGCCTCAGTGTAAATCAATTCCCGTCATGTGAGCATTCCACAGGAAATAAGTAAACTCAATTAACTTCCGTCAATTTCCGCTCTCGCAGGTGCGTTATCATGATTGTTTTCCTTAGATTATTGATTCAGAATATTATTTTAATAATTTATCTACCTGATGGAACTGAATAATAGATCCCTAAAAATAATTTCATATATGTTCAAAAAGCTAGATGAGGGGAAGAGAGCCCCCCTGCAACCTAGTAATACTTTAAACATTCATATTGAGTATATATTAAATACCAAAAATGCTCTTATAGTTTACATTTCTATTGGAAATAAATAACAAAGTTATAGGGAAAATAAATGAATGAGGAGGAGGCGACGGAGATTTATAAGCTCACTAATCTGAATCATACTTACAAATACCATATACGACTAAAACATAACATCTTTTGTCATAATATGCATTTATTAAAAACACTTAAATAAGCACTAATAAAATTAATGACGTTTTCTTCTTTTCGTGATTTTTCTTCTTTTACGTTTTTTGTATGTATTGTTTTCTGTAGCTCCTCCGGTGGTTGTTCCTTCATTTTTGGTTTTTTAATTTTAATTGGACTATTCGTTTTTTTACTATTTATTCTATTTTAGACTCTTTAACTGTAAATATTAATTTATTTATTTTAATTATTTATTAAAATTGTGTATATATTCTATTGACAAGTTTTTAATTTTTAATTTTAATCTGTGAAAATAATTTTTCTTATTTCTGTAAATATACACTGGGACACTAATTTTTAGGTTGTAATGTAAAGTTGTATGTTTTTAACTCTTGACCATCGACATGTACATATATTTTCTAAATTTCTCAATTAAATGACATATTGTACAACTTTTTATGGTATTTGTTTGCCAGCAGGGCACTGATGATGGAGCGTATGCTCTGAAAGCGCTCTGTCGCAACGAATAAAGAATAGTGAAGGAACGAAGCGTTTTTTCTTACCTGAAAATTAATGACTCCCGCTATGGTTTTAGCGTATTTCCCGTGTTTACTTCATTTACGGCAAAAGTGAATACAACAAAAGTTACATTAAATAACAAAAGTAAACAACTTTTGCTATGTGCACGTTTGCCGAAAAAAAAAAATAGAAAATGAAAATTGCGAATTTTTATCTCAGGCCTGTCTTATAACACCCACACCCGTTTGAATCTAAATATTTTAATATAGCTTTTAATCATGGAAGAATTAATGCTAATTCAAATACCCAGTTTAGTTAAATATATATATATATATATATAGATAGATAAATAGATAAAATTGTAACCTCTCTCTGTACATTGATTTTTTTCGCGAATTTTCACGATAACCTTTCGTTTCACATGTCATAGACACCATAACTGCATTTTGTTTCTTTCGTGTGTCTTTGTTTATTTGTTTGTTTGTTACCTTTTCACGCATAAACGGCTGAACCGAATTTTATGAAACTTGGTATGTATATTACTACTGACCCAACTTAGACTTTAGGCTATATTAATTTTCTCTGAGACGAACAGGAGTGGGGGTTGTAAGGAAGGCCTGAAATTAAAAATAGCGATATTTCGTTTCCTATTAGTTTTTCGGCAAATATGAACATAACAAAAGTTGTTTATTTTGTGTAACTTTTTTTATGTACACTTTTTTCGTATAAGGAATTATAAACGAGATATATGCTAAAACCTAGAGCGGAAGTGAACAGTTTATTTGGCACAAGAGTCAACCGAACTAAATAAAACTCGGTATGTGTATTAGCACTAACGCCTTCATTATAACAAGCCATACCATATTTCTAGGGACGGGCAGGAGTGGGGGTCGTAAGGGAGGTCTGAAATAAAAAATAGTGGTATTTCGTTTTCTATTCGTTTTTCTGCAAGTATGCACATGACAAAAGTAGTTAATTTTGTTATTTAGAGTAACTTTAGTCATATTCACTTTTGTCGTATAACAAAGTAGATACGAGATATACACTAAAAAAGTGAAGTGGGAGCCAACAATTTTATTGGGCACTAACGATTGAACCGAACTTAACAAAACTCGGGTTGTCAATTAGCATTAATTCTTACATGATTATAAGCTATATTAAAATTTTTAGGTTCGAACGGGAGTGGGGGTTATAAGGGAGGCCTGAAAATACTTCGTTTTCTATTTGTTTTTCGACAAACGTGCACATAACAAAAGTGGTTTACTTTGTTATTTAGAGTAACTTTTGTTTTATATATTTTTTCGGGAACAATGTATGAAGCAAGTAATTAGCGTAGAAATATTGATATACTCAACAATTCCTTCCAATATGAACTACCAGATACCTCACCTTGAAAAATTAATTTAATTCTATGTAAATAGTTTGTCCTTAAGAATTCAAATCTATGTCTAATACACAGGAGATGGGAAATATGACAATATGGAGGACAGTGAAGTCTTTTCCTTGAATTTTATTATTAACAAATCCACAGCAACGACGGGTATAGACCCTAAACACTGGGGCGGATAAATGTCAAAATGTTGTGCAAAGTAAAGCCTTGCTAATAGAGTACCTTCACCATTCAGCCTCAAATGAATTCCCGGGCGAAGCCGGGTATCTGAGCTAGTATATATATATATATATATATATATATATATATATATATATATATATATATATTTATAGCTATAGGATAGTAGAGATGTTAGCCTATATGTATTTATTATTAATTATATGTTTTGTACCAACCAGCCGGGTGTATTCCATTCCCGTTTGGCCAACATGACATTGTATGACCGTACAAGCGGCGCACTGACTATAAATAGTTGTGCTTAGGCAAGATGCTCACATCAAAGAGCTACGTCAAAGACAAATTTGAAACAAGGGATATACCAATGCCAAAGTGTTTAAATATTTTTTATTGCTAAAAAATTTAGCTAATTAGCTATATATTGGCGTTTCAATCAATCGATGTCAATCTCTTGAGCAGGGATCTTCGAGAGGACTTGATTACCGAGCTGTTGGAAGACTTTAGACAGAGCTATACTCATCGTAGGCCCAAGTTCTTTCAGAGTCTCTTCCCAGCTGTCATTCAGGGCTTTGTTGGTACTCTCTCCTGCAAATCAATATATTGATAATCAATGAAAACCATCTATTTAGAAATCACTTATCCAATATGTGTGTGTGTGAGTGAGTGTGTCTTCCTATAATATAAGTCCGTCACGCAGGAGCTATGTAAACTAAGATGATTTCCCACGTTAAGTTATAAAATAGAGAAATTTCACGAGAGCCGAACAGCTACGGAAACGGCCGAACTAGCTTTTGGCGAAAACTCCCGACTAGAACCGAAGTTAGCCGATCTCATCTCGCCCATTATACGCACACACTTAGTAAAAATCCAAATATCTTGGTTAATATTCAAGGTAGAGAATAGACGTGTAGAACAATATTTATAGTAAATTTAATTTTCAATAAGATTGATTCTATACAATTTTTCGTGCCGAAGTATAGTAATGGAGATATTTCGAATTTTCGAAAATCCTCTCCTCTGAACCCCTCTCTCCCACTGATCCAATTTCAGGCATTAACGAACTTGTTCTTTATTTTTAAATGAAACATTTGTATATCGTGTTTGCTAACGATCAAACAAAAATTGCGACCACTAGAGCGTTAACAGACACACACATACACAGACATTATATATATACATAAAATTTTGAACGTAACTCATTTTAGTCATCCCCTGGGTAGGATTGATGGACATTTGAAGAAAAATTTTTAAAATCGCGTCATGACCATAATAGCAGATATTCCTTGAGGGAAATCTGCTAAATACCACCATTAGTCAGTCAACAATGATTTCCCGAGCGGAGCCACCGGGCTAAGGAACCGACCTTAGCTAGTCAAATCATAAAATTATAGTAATGTGTTAAAAGCTAGTGATGCGGATGAATCCATAAAATGCTGTTGATACAATTAAAAATCTTAAATGTTGATGCACATCAAGTTGTAAAATTTTGGTGACACAATTATAGCTATTAAAAGTAGTGATTCATATTAAGATATAAAAAGTCCGTCACGCAGAGGCTGCGTAAACTAAGAAGATTTCCCATGTGTAGTTATACAATAGAAAATCTCCATACGAGAGCCGAACAGTTGCGGCAAAGGGCCGAACTAGCTTTTGGCGGGAAACAGTCATCTGTTATCGGCCCAAATTTAATAAAAATGTAAATGTCTCGGTTAATATTCAAGATGAAGAAAAAAAGTGTAGAACAATGTTTATAGTTAATTTAATTTGCAATAAGACTATTGGTTCTATACAATTTTTTTGATCCGACGTATGGTAACGGAGATATTTCGAATTTTCGAAAATCCCCCACTCTAAACCCCCCCCCCTCCCACTGGTCTGATTTCAGCCATTACCGAACTTGATCTGTCTATTTGCATAAGACGTTTAAATATCGAGTTTGGTGACGATCAAAGAAAAATTGTGACCGCTAGAGCGTTAACAGACAAATATATCTATATATATATATCTATATATATATATATATATATATATATATATATATATATATATATATAATTTTGAACGGACCTCATTTTCGTCATCGATGGACATTTGAAGAAAATTTTCAATAATGTGATATACTTAAATCTATTAAAGTTCGGTGAAATGCTTAAAGCTATTAAATGTTCATGGGGCACATCAAAATACTTAATCTTGGGGATTTAATTGCAGCAATTATCTATTTAGGAAGTAAATATTGGTAAATATGGCTAATCTATGACATGCCGCTGATGCATATGAACCAATAAAATGTTTGTTATATACCTAAATCTATTACATATTGGTTGATGCACACCAAGCTACAAAATGTTATTTACCTAAAGCTTTGTCACCGTTGAATAAGTTATCCAGGTGTATATAGAAACTCTTTGGCTTGAATTTCATTTGCACCTTATCTGCCAGGATGTGTGCGACACCGTTCTTTTCTTCACGCTTCCAGTCAGCAATCCAATCGACTGTGAGGTCGCCTGAAAAACAGTCTCATTAACCAATCACTATTATTGCTCTACTAGTTTCGCTGCCACATAACGGCTCATCAGGAGTAAGTATAACAGAAACAGTTATATACTACCTTCCACGGCTTACAGAGGATGTCATGCAAGTCAGCTGATTTATCGTTATCGCCATTAAAAGTATACATTTATATACCAAGTTATTTTTTAATAACAGTATTACCTAAAGTAAAGTTACACCTTCCTTCTCCTTTGAGTGGGAGTACCAAAATCTGTCCATCAATTTTGTAGTCTCCTTGCAAAGTCAAGGTTGGAACAAACGACGACCCTGTTGTTCTTTTCCAGCTATGACTGAAAATTAAAACAAGAGGCATTAATTTGAATTTTATTCTTCCTAGAACAAAACGTTTTAGTGAATAAGTTGGTATATGTTCATTCATAAATATAAAAAGTCCGTCACGCAGGGGCTGCGTAAACTAAGCAGATTTCCCACGTGAAGTTTTACAATAGAGAAATCTGCCTAGTAATAACCTATTCTCACGAGGACGAATAGTTAGTGAAACTGCCACACTAGCGCTAGTGCGCTCGGCGAAAACTCCCGAACATAGCCGACCATCCTCACAATACAAATACAAATATCTCGGTTAATATTAAAGATACCGAATAAATGTATAGAACAATATTTATAGTAAATTTAATTTGCAATAAGATTGGTTCTATACAATTTTTTGATCCGACGTATGGTAACGGAGATATTTCGAATTTTCGAAAATCCCCCCTCTAAACCCCCCCTCCCACTGGTCCGATTTCAGCCATTAACGAACTTGATCTTCCTTTTTACATAAAACGATTAAATTCCGAGTTTGGTAACGATCAAACAAAAATTGCGACCGCTAGAGCGTTAACAGACAAATATATATATCTATATATATATAGATATATATATATATAGATATATATATATAATTTTGAACGGACCTCATTTTCGTCATCTCCTGGGTAGGATCGATGGACATTTGAAGAAATTTTTCGAAACTCGCGTCATGAGTACGACCTCAATAGCTGATTTCCCTTAAGGGAAATCTGCTAAAATGTATTACCGGTCACATGTAACGGTGGGACCAAGATTTAGGCATGATTGCACAATTTACTCCGCTCTTTGATATATTTTTTATTACAAAGTCAAAACCAATATCCAAGATTCTAGAATTTCGTTCAGGCCTGGTCATTGCTCAACCAAGTTTTATAAAAGGTAAGTTCAGGTTAGTCTTACTAACAATATCACAGAGCATTCGAGCATCTCTGCTTGGGTAGAAAAGCATCTCAACATTCCTAATAGATGCATCGGTTAGTGTAGCATCCCTGCATCCGTATAAGATGCATCCGTCAGAGGAGGATCCCAGCATCCCTAAGAGATGCATAGATTGGAAGAGTGTCCCAGCATCCTTAAAAGATGCATACATTAGAGATATGGCCAATGAGTTGCATCGGTTAGAACAACATGACATCCCACCTAGGAGTAGCATTTCAGCATCCCTAAGAGATGCGTAGTGGGTTAGATAATCATCCCATCCTTATTAGACGCATAGTTTAGAGAAGCATCCCATCCTTATTAGATGCATAGATTAGATAATCATCCCATCCTTATTAGATGCATAGATTAGATAATCATCCCATCCTTATTAGATAATCATCCCATCCTTATTAGATGCATAGATTAGATATTCATCCCATCCTTATTAGGTGCATAGATTAGAGAAGCATCCCATCCTTATTAGATGCATAGATTAGATAATCATCCCATCCTTATTAGATGCATAGATTAGATAATTATCCCATCCTTATTAGATGCATAGATTAGATATTCATCCCATCCTTATTAGGTGCATAGATTAGAGAAGCATCCCATCCTTATTAGATGCATAGATTAGATAATCATCCCATCCTTATTAGATGCATAGATTAGATAATTATCCCATCCTTATTAGATGCATAGATTAGATAATCATCCCATCCTTATTAGATGCATAGATTAGATAATCATCCCATCCTTATTAGATGCATAGATTAGATAATCATCCCATCCTTATTAGGTGCATAGATTAGAGGAGCACCCCATCCTTATTAGGTGCATAGATTAGAGAAGCATCCCATCCTTATTAGGTGCATAGATTAGAGGAGCATCCCATCCTTATTAGATGCTTAGATTAGAGAACCACCCCATCCTTATTAGGTGCATAGATTAGAGAAACATCCCATCCTTATTAGGTGCATATATTAGAGGAGCACCCCATCCTTATTAGGTGCATAGATTAGAGGAGCATCCCATCCTTATTAGGTGCATAGATTAGAGAAGCATCCCATCCTTATTAGGTGCATAGATTAGAGGAGCATCCCATCCTTATTAGGTGCATAGATTCGAAAATTTGAAATATCTCCGTTATTATGCATCGGATCGAAAAATTGTATAGAACCAATCTTATTGCAAATTACATTTACTATAAATATTGTTATACACACTTATTCTCTATCTTGAATATTAACCGAGATATTTGCATTTTTATGAAGTCTGTGGTCGGGTGTTGTTCGGGTTAGTTCGGCCGTTTTCGTAAATCTAGGCTCTGGCGGAAGCTTATAACTTAACCTGTCGTTTCTTACCTTACCTAACCTTCTTTACTTTGTGAGATTTATGCAAATACGTTCTGTTCATCCGCCCCCCCCCCCTTCTTTAGTTCTTGGACTACTAAAATTTGAGTTATTAAAATATAAGTTATTCTTACAATGCAGAAGCCGTTTGAGTTGGGTGTTTATTAAAATTAACTGAAAGATTTCTCATTACCGTTTGTATTTACTTATGGTGGTGTTGTGTTACCAGCATGCAGATTTCTCCATTGCTAAACTTCACATAGGAAATCTGCTTAGTTTACGCAGCCCCTGCGTGACGGACTTTTTTGACTTGAGTATATACAATTTGTATAATAACTACTTTATATTAACTATTATAAAAATTCCTAAAATAACGACTAGATAATTGTAATGATTATACTCACTCAATTTCCTTAACGTTTTGGCCTTTTAATCCTAAGACTTCAAGATTATTGAAGCTTAATTCGAAAGAAACCGGTCCTTTTCCGCGGGGCACCTCTAGAGATGTTATCTTCAGTGGATCCACAGGCATGAGACCAAACCTCTTTGAGCCTGGCAATAGCATAAATATAACATGTTTATTTAATAATTCTACATTTATATAGTATTCATATTGTGTATGAAAACATCCTTCAGACAAGAAGATCATTAATTTATTTTTAAACTAAGAATATATTTCACACATTCGGGTGTGATAAAGAACTTTACTAAAGAAAGCTCTTAAAGATATGCTTTTCTCGAAATATTTATGTTTTTGGTTGGTGGTATTTTGTTTTCGTTCATATTTACCTACTTGTGAGAAATAATCTTAATTTATGCACCCCATCTGTGAGGGACATTTTTTTTATATTATATAGATATTGATTTGTTTTATTTATTTTTGACTTATACAATTATTACTAGTTGCAAATGAACATTGGCGAGAATGAATGTTTTTTTTTTTTCATTTAAATATAATATAATTCATTTACGTCAACTTTATTCTGCTTTGACAAATTGGGACGGCTAATCTACAGATTACCACCATTTTCTACCATGCTGGGACAATAGATTTTATTTAATCACTTCGCCACTAAATAAATTCCTATTGCCCAGACGGGAATCGACCTTGCTATATTGGTTATCCTGAAAAGTTTAGTTATATATTTCCCTCCAAAAAAAGTGAATACTATTACTACATCATATTTCTATTGGCCAAACGGCACAAATGGAATAAGATACTCACCATTTTCTAAAGTGGAAATTGCATAGTTAATTGCTTCCGCTATGCACTTGTTGTAGTCACTTGAACTTTTGCTGCATGCCTTCCAACCCTTAGCTAAACATACAAATATATTATCAATATCTCTCTACTTGTAAGGAGATATATAAAGTATTGAATACTCTTATCAATAAATAAATATCAGGAGAAATGTAATGTTCTATACTAGTGTATTCAATACAATATTTAGGAGAAATATGAGTAGTTATTTATTATACAAGTGACGAAAGTAGATCATTTTACAAGTCGAGTGAAACGTTTACTCACACGAGCGAAGCGAGTGTGGTAATTTCACGAGAGTTGTAAATTCTACTTTCGTCACGAGTGTAATATTAAATTCTGTAATTTTTTCTGTAATCGTGTAATACATGATCAGATCTAACCAGAATATGAACAAAATTAGGATGTTGTGAAGATTATAGCATGTTGTTGGTAGGTTATAAGCATGGTTGTGAAAGATTATAAGCATAGTTATAAAACAACTAGTGATGATTGTGAAGTGCAGGTTATAAACAAGGAAGGAAATTATTATTATATTTAAATTTTAAAATATATTGATTATTTTCACCAATAATTCATTCACAATTCAATTTATTTTGTTAAAATAAATTCTTACAATGTTAAGAAACATTTAAAAGCATTTAATTTCCAACTTCAAATTATTTTTTAATTCATACTTATTACTAATTAAGAAGGCAATTCACTTTCTTCACTTTATTGCAAAATGTTTCACTTTCTTCACTCATTTCAGTTTAGTAATGTTACCATTATTCAACGATTACAGAAAAATATAATGTTTTATTCCAGTGTACTCGATATATTATGGAGAAGAAATATAAATGGTTTCTACACAAATGTACATAATATACATGTACACAATACAATATTGGTGAGAAATATAATGATTTATACGAGTGCATAGAATGTAATATTGGGGAGAAATATAATGATTTATACGAGTGCATAGAATATAATATTGGGGAGAAATATAATGATTTATACGAGTGCATAGAATATAATATTGGGGAGAAATATTTTTTCTATACAATTCATGTTATGAGAGATATTTTGAATTTTCGACCCCCTACCCTCTCCCACATGACTGTTTTTACTCGTTAAGAGTTTCGTAACGATCAAAAAAAAAATTGCGAAAGATAGGACGATAACAGAAACACACACACAAACCCACGTACGCAGGCACGTATATACATACACACACACAACACACGCGCGCGCGCACACACACAAACACACGTTTGTGTGTATATAGTTTATTCACATTCTAATTTTCGGTTATCCCCTAGGTTAGGGCAGTATCAGGCCTGTTTTAATGGAAACCCTGGATGGAGACATTTTTTTATGTGTGTGTGTGTGTGTGTGTGTGTGTGTGTGTGTGTGTGTGTGCGTTATGTGTGTATGTGCATACTGTGTTGTAGTAGCGGGCCTCATTTTCTGCTTCTTCTGGGTAGGATAGATGGACGGAAATCTGCTAAGATCAGTATAGGGTTTCATCCCCTTGGTCACTATATGGACATTATCAAACCTATTTTCATGAAAACCTTGGATGGAGACATTTTTGAGCCATTGCATTTCGCACGTAGTGAACTTGGAATCAATATTGATATTATTATTTAATACTCACGGAGTGCTGATTGAGCAGAAGAAACGACTGCAAGCAATATCACCAAGTACTTCTCCATGTCTGCTGCAATAGGTAAAGCTATGATATCTCGCTCTTGATATATTGCAATATCCCCACCATATACGTTTTTATGAATGCCCTAATAGATTTATTCAAACCTATTATTAATGATGATTTTAAAAAATCTCATAGCTAAAAACAAAAAAAATGACCACCATGTTTTTAAGATATCGATCTCTGCCATTGTCTATCTTTAATAGCAGATGAGGATGTGGTTAAACAATATTCGGAGTGCTTTTTCAGAGTTATGAGAAGTATTGGAGAGAATAAATAAAACTAGCGCATGTCAGCTCCAAAGAGACTTACGTTAGTTATGGATTTCATAACATATTCATTTCATAAATTTCATTACAAATTCATTCGCCCTTCGACCGATGACGGAAGGAGTCTTTGGGTATTCGAAGCAAAGTGATCGTCGGAGAAATGGCCGAAATCGCCGTTGACGTAGGCCCATCGATAGAGCAGGGAGAGTGGCGGAAAGAGGTAAGTTTTAGGAGAGTCGATTTTGGAGGGTCTGTATAGGGCGCTGAGGTGGGGTACGGGGAATCGTCTAGGTGGGTACCTAGACAGTTTGCTCGAGTTGAAAAATGATAGAGATGGAGGATGGCTATCCTTGTGGTGACGTTAGTTCAGACGAGTCAGGCACAGAAGCAGTTGTCAGGAGTGTTGCATCTGTATGACAGGTAATGCTCAAGGTACACATTAACGACAAACCTCTCAAAATGTTATTGGATCCGCGTGCATCTTTGACAATTATTAGTAAACCGATATGGCGGCCACTTGGTAGTCCAACGTTAAGGGAAACACCATACCTGGTAGCTTACCCATCGAGTCCCTTGGTAAAGCATCGTTCCAGGTGGACGCTTTTGGGAAAATAAAAGTTCTACCCGTAACAGTTCTTTCGACAAATGATACACCTTTTTTTTTATTTCTTTTTCCCCGCCTCCGCCCCCGCTGTACCTTCGCGTTTCCCCATACCAGCGGTCTCCATTTAATAAGAGATATAAAATTTTGAATAGATAAATTGGGCCATGTAGCCAAACTCACAGTCCTAGGGGAACCCGCAGCTGCGACTCCTTTGCCTCTGTTCAAAGAAGTGGCAGCAAGAGCCTAACTAACTAGCCTACATACCTAAAGCCTAAATACTAACCTAAACTCACATAAAACTATACATATAATTTACAAATAAATTTCGACCCTAATCTCAGCTGTGGCCACGGCAGATCTCTTCAAATTGTGCTGTGCTATCATCAACCCTCGATTATCCATAATTGGTATACACCCTTGTTGGGGTTGAATTGGATATTTGCTTTTAAGCTTCCAATACCCCTCGGCTCACGAATATGTCAGGCCAAAGTAATGACACAAACCGAGTGGGGGGGAGGGTTTTGAACGTTTGTTGGTTTCCACCTTTCAATAAATTGAAAATTATTGTCTCAGACAACGGCCCACATTTTACTTCTACTATTTTTCACCAATTCTGTGAGCATTACAATATCCTGCACTTGTTATAATCCCCTTATCACCCCATGACCAACGGTTTGACAGAACGAGCCGTTAGAACGTTCACGCTTTTCTGCTTCCAAATCTGAAGGCAGTCAGATGGTACGGTTAGCCAAGTTTCTCCTTACCTACCGCACAACATCACAGAAGTGCCCGAAACGTATACCCGCAGGCGTACGTTTCGTAGATGATGATTTTCTCCGGGGCTGTTTGAACACGTTTCACACTACTTAAACCTTCCAAGAGTTCCGATGTGATAGAAGAAATTGCCAAACATAAGCGTAGACACGATATGGGAACCAAATGGAAGTGTTTTAAAGAAGACGAACCAGTGTAGGTGTCTTTACCATGATAGAAAAATATGGTAGAGGGGAGGATCGTGAAGAGGACTGGAGTAGTGACCTATGTGGTGGAGGTTGACGATAAGGAACATCAACAGGACGCCGAACAGCTTCGTCGCATGCTCCGCAACAGTACCACGTAGTGTGATGTACTTGAAAACCGTAGAACCTGCTGAACATCAGAACTATGGTTGCATCACACCAAAACTGTAGCCAGTTGTACAAGAGATCGATGTAGCGTGCTTCTCAACCACACGCATTGGAGGTTATTTAAATGGGGAACCCATGTCAGACGTTGGTAAATTGTGTCCTTAAAAACAGTGCATTGGTTTGAGGAATTGGGGTATTGCAAAGTGATAGTTGAATGTGTTTTTTCCTGGTAAATAATATGGATGATGTTGTTGTGCCTGTCGAGAGTTTCGGTCCCACCTCGTCAGCCCATTGTTCCAGTAATATAATTGTGTGTTGTATTTGTTCCTGTTCTTTTGCAACACAAGAAACAGAATGAAAAACTAAAATGTCATCAACATACAGACAGTATTAGACATCTCCTGGTATGTATTCTTAATGGTACCCATTACAGTGAGAAAAATGTTGTGCTGAGTACGCTGCCCTGTGGAACGCCCATCTCTTATATATAGGCCTGAGAAGAAATTGCCATTTCATACTTTGAATGTTCTATTCGAAAGAAATGATCTAATAAAGTTAAAACATTTTCCTCAAATGCCACATTCATGAAGTCCTGAAATGATTATTTCTTACGACTGTGTCAAAAGTTTTTGTAAAGTTAAATGAAACTGCTAATGTGGATTTATTATTTATTAAAAAGTTCAAGATGTTATCCTCCAGTCTGACTATGTGGTCTGTTGTTGAATTATTTTCTTAAAACCACATTGAAATCCAGATAGTAAACCTTAGGACTCTAAACATCAAATTTGGCGTTTATTTAACAGTCGTTCTAATAATTTGCAAGCACAGCTCTTAAGAGAGATTGGCCTGTAACTTGATAAATCAAACTTATCCTGGAAATATTCCTGAGTTATAGACATTATTCATGATGTCCAAGAGTTTGAGTTGATACCGATTCGATAAGTGCATTAACATACATAGAATTTTATATGGCCCAGGTGCAGTATTTTTGTTATCAACGTATTCTTCATAACACCCTCTTCCCGCTTTCACCCTCAATATTGAAATGTTACAATACTTCATTCATTTCAATTTGAAAATTTCCTTCATCCATTTTGGGGTATCCGTGTGCATTTTCTCCTTCATTGTCACTTTCTTCTTCATCAGAGGTGATACTAAATTTTGGTAACAAAGAGAAAAATCGTTTCACCACGACTTTTATACGTATCTGTTAATTAAAATGGTAAAAGTAAGAAATAATATAAAATCATGCCCTTTGGGCAAATTTGTTGGTATTTGGTCAGGGTGAACTTAAGTACACCATCATTAAAATCCATGCTATAACTCTATGTGGTCTGTTGTTGAATTATTTTCTTAAAACCACATTGAAATCCAGATAGTAAACCTTAGGACTCAAATCAAATTTGGCGTTCGTTTAACATTCGTTCTAATAAATTGCAAGCACTGCTCTTAAGAGAGATTGGTCTGTAACTTGATACATCAAACTTATCTTTATTTGGTTTCAGTTTTGGAATTATAATGTTTGTCTCCAACGTTCTGGAAATATTCCTGAGTCATAGACATTATTCATGATGTCCAAGAGTTTGAGTTGATACCGATTCCGTAAGTGAATTATCATACATGGAATTTTATATGGTCCAGGTGCAGTATTTTGTGTTTGAGATAGAGCATAAAGGAATTTTTATATAAAAAGGATTCATCTATACGTTGATTATAGAAGTCAAGTTGTGTTTATGTTGGGAAACTACATAAAGTTAGTGGCTTCTGATACGCACACTGTGGATAGTATCTTTAACGAATGTATGGACACCTCCTGAGGTTTTACTATCTAGTGTGTAGTCCAACCTGTGTGTTGTATATCTGGGTAGAGAAATAGATTTGCCCGGAGAAGTATTCCTTGTAATGTCTCAATGTTCAACTCAAGAACACTGCCTCAATGTTCTCAGATGATCTAATGGCCCGAGTGACTAAGTCCGTCTTGTCGCACTTGCAGATTTTCAGAACGTAGTGACCCACGTAACAATTGATTGGACCAATGAGGATAAATTAAAGCAATGTCCGAAAGGTGCGCTGGGTTGCGATCACTGAAGATCCGCTAGAAGAGCAGGCCTCAACGGCAAACGCACGTGGTCCTCAATGTGCCAACGCATTATGGTAACTGAACTGTGTCAGTGTTCTTGTCCTTTATTCTCCCAAGAAACCACTAGCGCTCCGCTATGACATTAGCCAACTGACTGACGTGCATTTAAAAAAAAGAAATTATGCTGCTGCACCCTGCACCACATTATTTTCTTCCGAGAAGCTGGACGGTGTAGAGACCAATTAATCAGGAACAATAAAAATGTTGTCCTCTGCAAGAACTTCAATATGTAGAGTACACTACCACACACGTCCTGCTTCTTTGCAGGCTACAGTTCTCCAACCAGCAGGCACTGATGGTGAAGCTTCCTCTCTGAAAGTTCACTCTGCATACTAATGTAACGCACTTGGTTTATGCCCATTCCGATAGACGCCGCTTTCCACAAGTCGGCATTGGAAATAAAATAGTGATATTGCATTTACAATTTCGACTAAACTGCTGCGTGTAGGACGCTATAATATAACCTACGAGTTAAACTCTTTTGATGTGTGTGAGAGACTTTCCACACGTGTGTTCCATTATGGTACATATTATTGTTGAAGGTCAGAATGTGGGTTGGGAAAGGCATCGGAGGAATAAGGTGTTTTAAATAAATTAGTAAACGATTATCTGGAGCAGTTTTCCTCATCTGATCGGCGCACCGGATCTACATCCTCAAGGTTAGAATCCAACCATTCCACTTCATAAATATGTGTGTGTGTGTGTGTTGGGGGGGGGGGTATAAATAAGAGGATCAATTGGTCTAGATACCTCATAATCTTCTTTGCTTGTAGCGTCCATTGTTAAACGTCTTATTGCGTCAGAGTGTCAGCATATTACATTCCCCAATTTTAGCTGATTTACCTTGAAGGAAATTAACATTCTACGTTAGAATGAGTCGGATCGAAAAATTATGCGTAACCAATCTTCTTGACAATTTAATTCCAGTAGTTCTCTTTATGTACGTATTTTCTCTATCATGAATTTTAATCAAGATATTTGCACTTTCTTTTCAGGACTACTCCTACTTTTTGCGATACATACAAATTGATTGTGCGAAGACGAAACCAATTAAAATTTTACTATTTATTTAATCAAAAGCATAATCAATATTTGACCGTTTTATTCTAAACAACAATAGGGGAGTACGAAAATTTAAAATGTCTGTTATTATTAGTCGCAGTCTGATGACGCCATATTTTAAGATTTTATATTCTGAAACTGTTTATTTGACGAATGTGCATAAATCAACTATTGAGGCCGTACGCATGTGACACGTTTTTTTAATAATTTCTTCAAATGTCCAGCGGTCATTACCTAGTAGATGACGAAAATGAAGTTCCAAATTGATGTATATATAATGTTGCTTTTTTGTATTATTGTTACCAAAATCGATAAGCGTTTCATACAAAAGGTCAAGGTCCTTAATGGCTGAAATCGGACCAAGTCGGAGGGGGCACAGAGAGTGGAGTTCCGAAAATTTCATATATCTCCGTGATTATAATTCGGAACAAAACATTACTATAGATACAATCTTATTGTAAATGTACTATAAATATGGTTGTATACATTTATTCTCAATCTGGTCTTTAGTTTTACATAAATCGTTTAAATGTTGAGTTTCATAACAATCAACAAAAGTTGCAACCGCTAGAGCGTTAACATATATATACAGGGTGTCCCAAAACCAAACGGCCAAACTTTAGGGATCGATAGAGGATCGAAAAACTAAAACAAAAAGTCCTCTGGCATATGCCTCGTTTTCGAGAAAATCACAAAAAACTAAAAATAGTTGTGCAAAAACTAGTTAAGGCCAATGGAAGAGCGGATTTTATTCCTTGAATGAATTTTAGTAATAAATGTTATTCCAATACAATTATTGTATTCTAATCTTATACTAACAGAAAGGTAATTGAAAAAAAAATTATTTTTTATTAAGAAAAAATAATAAATACTTTTTTATTCAAATATTCATAGTATAAAAAAAATTACCTATTTAAAGTAGATAACATTATGAACAATAACTGAAGATTAAAACATAAAAAAAGATTAAAAATTTAGAAAATTAATAAAATAATTAAATATTCTTACTTGGAAGACATAAATGTTTCAGTTTTTATATGGGTCTACCTTAGTGAGAAAAAAAAACCCTGAAAATTTTGAAGGTTTTACCTTCTCTAAAATTACATCGTTAATTTCTAAAGCGTCAACGTAAATGTTGTTCAAAGTGCTGGCCTCTCGCTGCAATACACGCATCACATCGCGTACTCACAGATCGCACTGCATCTAAACATTGTTCTGCGGTGAGCTGGTTGCAAACCATTCTGATGCGCTCGATGAGGTCATCCCTTCTGCGGACGGGCTCTCGGTAGACATTTTCTTTCACGTATCCCCTCACGAAGAAATCTAGTGGCGTGAGGTCCGGAGACCGGGGAGGCCAAGGCACCGGCCCACCTCGTCCTATCCAGCGACCTGGGTAGTTGATGTCCATCCAGTCTCGTACGGCCCTTCCGTAATGTGCAGGACAAACATCGAGTTGAAACCAGCTCTCAAGCCTTGTTTCCAAAGGGATATCTTCCAAAATTGCCCGTAAGTCATTCTCCAGGAATAGATGATAACTTTCAGCGTGAAGTCGAGCAGGTAAAAATACGGGACCTATTATGCGATTATAACAAAGACCGACCCACACGTTTACAGAAAACTCATGCTGGTAGTGAAATTCTCTAACAGCGCGGGGATTTTCATGTGCCCAAAGGTGGTAGTTTCTTTGATTGAATATGCCCGCACGTGTAAAAGTCGCTTCGTCCGTCCAGATTACTTTCGAACTTAAGTTTACATCGTTTTGCAATTGTTCTTTGTACCAATTACAAAAATTTAATCGGCGGGGATAATCAGCGGCTATTAAATTTTGTACCTTTTGTACATGGTAAGCATGCCTGCGGTCAGCCCTTAATGTGCGCCAAATGGTTGTCTTTGGTATGCTTAGAACTGAAGCAGCTCTCCTGACGCTTGTGCCAGGGTTGGTATTGAAGTGCCTCAGTATCCTCTCCCTCCGCCTCAGGTCGGCTTCCATCGGAGCCTGCATACGGTTTCCACGACGATTACATGAGAAGGACCCAGTCTCTCGAAGCCTTCTGAAAGTGCTGGAAAACGAGGCATATGCCAGAGGACTTTTTTTCTTAGTTTTTCGATCTTCTATCGATCCCTGAAGTTTGGCCGTTTGGTTTGGGGACACCCTGTATATATATATATATATATATATATATATATATATATATATATATATATAAGTTTTAACGGACATCATTTTTGACATCTACTAGGCAGGATCGATGGACATTTGAGGATTTTTTATTCGAAAATGGCGTTATGAGTACAACCTCAATTGATAATTTTCCTTGAGGGATATCTGGTAAAAAGAGTGGAAATGTTTTTCTTTGACTAGCTTCTCTTGTAAGTCATGCAATCACAAATACTTACCTTCCCATTTCGCTCTATCTGGATTAAGGTTCGGTATTAGTCTTTACCCAGACATCTCTTGGTTTATGGAGAGAGGTACATTGGATGTCTAAGGCAGTAATACTGGGTCCGATCTCACTCAAGAGATGGAATCCCTTAAGTTGCTTATACAGAAAATGTCACGGGTACGCAAGATATATAGACAAACATCCGAATTCTCTGAGATTGTAAGGTGCCTGCAGAAAATCGATACCTATAGACAGACATGAATTGTTCTTCATAATCATGGCGGAAGTTTTATGAGGGGATACGTTTTTCTCATGGATGCAGAACTGAATCTGGCTCAGAGAAAGAAGGATTGGAGTGGGAGCGGGCGTTTCAGGGGAGTGGGAGAAGTAGTGGGGTGGGAACAGGGAGGGAGGGAGATAATGTGAGTGTGAGAAACAAAGAGTAGTTGGGGTGAGACGAGAGAGAGAAGGGAGAGAGGGAGGGAGTGATGGGAGGAGAGAGGGGGTGAGGGAAAGTGAGGGGGGAGAGAGAGAGAGAGAGAGAGAGAGTGAGTGAGGAACGGTGGGGTGAGGCATCATAATAAAATGAATAAGATGTATTTACAGGAAATATATTGGTTGGCATAATACCATTAAATGCAGTCAAGCTTATATGTTTGTTTGGCTACTTGACATATGAAAATCCATATATTTAAAACACTTGACAATAATTGCATTTAAATATTACATGATTTTGGCCTTTATGTCAGCGTTTATTTTCTATCTTATATTTATTGTACAGGCCATAAACACTATTTTACGTCTATTTCATCAGCAGGGATTTTCAATAAGATGCTGTTCGCTATCTGGAGAACTACTTTAGACAATGTTTGGGAGATAGGTCCTTTCATTTCCTTAAGAATGTCCTGCCAGTTTTCGTTTAGGAAAGTGTGTGCCGTGTCAGCTGAAACATAAAGGAACTCAGTTAAAGTAGAAATTAAAAAAAAAAAAAAAACTATTGTTTTTCGCATTCAAGTGTCAAACGCAAAACTTCCGTCACACAGGAGCTGGTATAAACTAAGCAGATTTGCCAAGGGGTGTATGACTCACTAATGATCACCTCTCGTCATAATTTTCTATTTCTAAGTAAAATTCCGATGAGTAGAATTCAAGAGGTTACTGAATGCTGAAAGCAAAGATGTTTGAATAAATCCCTTATTTCTCCCAGGGAAGCAGGGTGGTAGAGGAACAAATCAGCCCCTTGGTGTACTCATAGGCCTGTTTTCCTTTACAAATGCGTTTTATTTAGACCAAGTGCTCTCTAAGAGCAACAACTCCATGTTCAGTGCATTTGAAGAGCTTTAGAACGGAATTGATTGGACCACGGCTGCCGGGCGATCGCCCCCAAGGGTGCATCTTTTTTTTTATTAAGAATATTACAGTCTGCATTTGGTAATGTGAATGCACAGTACAATCGTCCTCCATCGCTCTCGACAGAAGCTACATCCCTTCACCATAATGAGAGGAGCAGCCTCTCCCTGCCTGGCAAAGAAGTCAACAGCTAAGGAGGAATGGCACTTGATAAGAAAATAGCCACTGCTATCAATTCACTTTACACTTCTATAGGAGATCTCTGGGCCATTGTCTCGCGAGGTGCCGTGGAGGGGAATATGGATGAGTGGTACTGGAAAGGGATAGGACTTCTGGATTAGGATGATTGGATAACCTCCTGTGGAATTTTCTGAATCTTGACGGAATTAGGTCCTTTACAAATTGGATATTAAGATCTCAGGAGGGTGTGGTTTGCAACATAATATGGAATATCAACTATGGAGCGCAGGACTTCCCCACACTTCTATTGCGTATGTCCATATTGGTTTAAGTAGTAACTTGTATATTGTTAGTTTGTTCAAGGGTGCTATCTAACGCTCTTCAAAGGCACTGAAGATGGAGGTGTTGCTCTGAAAGTGCACTTTATCTAAATATAACCCATTTTTAGAGGAAAACAGGCCTATTGAGTCTACACAGATTAAATCACTTAATGTTGTTATAGTTGCCCGTGAAGACCGCCGTCACTGGCTGATGTTGAAGTAAGGTTTGTCTGATTTTATTTTTAAATTTAACAAGGTTATTTTTTTATTTATTCTTTTCCCCATTTCAAACCATGTCATGAACAATGACATGAAAATTGAAAATTGTGTCAACTTGTCCGCCAGTTTGTCATTTAACCACCCACAAACGGCTACGAACATTTATTTTTGTGAGTCAAATATTTCAAGGAACGGCATAGACAATATGAGGCAATTTTCAACTAGGAGGTTTACTTTGATGGAAATCACATATTAGTCAATATCCACATTTATATTGATTTCATCAACAAAATTGATAGAACAAATAGCGTTCAGAATAACGATTTCCCTGCTTGAATGTGTTTTATTTTTATTTAGGTCAAAGTTTTGTGTTCTGGTAGCCGAAGACTTTATTCGTGTTCCTTGAAAATGTCTGAATAGAATTGATTTTTTTTTTTTTATTATATAAGTATTAAGGGAATATGTTGGACTCTGTTTTTAGTAAATCTAATGGGAGCTTCATGTTTCCACAAATGTATTATATTCATGTAATTATTTTCATGTTAGCAGCCCATTGAGGAGGAGTTTTGCTTTGTTAATCTGCCTCTGTCCATTGTGTTTGTTTTAAAGTTTTATATAAAGTGCAGGACATTCAGATTCTACACCTTATTTTTATCTTACTCATAGCTATTCCCAAAAGTATATACTTTGTTTGCACGCGTTAATATACACTTTACGACTACACTCAGGAATGGGGGCTTTGAAGTCAAAACTTTTGTCTGCCAATATCTTTCATAATCTTCGTTCATGGGAAAGGCGTCAAGATGATTTTTTTAAGTCCTAATACGTTTCCTAAATTTACGTATTTCATAATTTTAGCCTCCAACTTCCCGTAATAAAATTTAATAGTGTTTCATGAAGATGCCAGGTGTTTGCCACTACGAGGGATTCAGCTGTCGAAGCCTTTTATTTAATTTAATATTATTATTGTTTCTGTTAAAAGATCATATGTTTATGAATTATATTCAGTTCTAAATACAGTATGCAAGTGAATTGCAACATAAAATGCTTACGGATAAAATTTTAGCAATAAGTAACTGACACCAGGATAAAATCTTGGAATGTTTTTAGTAAACATCAGGGCTAAAAGTATAAGAGTATAGTATATAACCCCCCCCCCCCTAACAGGTGTAGGGATTTACTTGGGTGC
Source organism: Riptortus pedestris (assembly GCA_019009955.1). Classification (NCBI taxonomy): domain Eukaryota; kingdom Metazoa; phylum Arthropoda; class Insecta; order Hemiptera; family Alydidae; genus Riptortus; species Riptortus pedestris. The sequence continues at coordinate 25,305,956 of CM032232.1, forward strand.
AAAAACTTGGGTTCATCAAGATCTTGTAATAATGGTAATAATGTTTTTAACGGAAAAATATATAAAAAACAAATAGAGAAGGTCTTCTGGTCTGTTACATAGACTTAGTAGATTCTTGTACTAAAATGGCACGAAATACTACTCTACTAGTAGTGTTTGCGTATATATATATATATATATATATATATATATATATATAAAATTGTAACCTCTGTCTGTACATTGATTTTTTTCCCGAAATTTCACGATAACTTTTCGTTTCACATGTCATAGACACCATATCTGCATTTTGTTTCTTTCGTGTATGTTTGTTTGTTTGTTTGTTTGTTTGTTTGTTACGTTTTCACGCATAAACGGCTGAACCGAATTTTATGAAACTTGGTATGTATATTACTACTAACCCAACTTAGACTTTAGGCTATATTAATATCCTCTGAGACGAACAAGAGTGGGGGTTATAAGGGAAGCCTGAAATTAAAAATAGCGATATTTCGATTCCTATAGGTTTTTCGGCAAATATAAACATAACAAAAGTAGTTTATTTTGTTATTTAGAGTAACGTTTGTTATATACACTTTTTTCGTATACCGAATTATAAACGAGATATACACCAAAACCTATAACGAATGTGAACAATTTTATTTGAGACGAAAGACCCAACCGAAATGAATAAAACTCGGTATGTGTATTAGCACTAACGCTTTCATTATAATAAGCCATACTAACATTTCTAGGGACGGGCAGGAGTGGGGGCTGTAAGGGAGGCCTGAATTTAAAATAGCGGTATTTTGTTTTCTATTCGTTTTTCGGCAAATATGAGCCTTACAAAAGTTGTTTATTTTATTATTTAGAGTAACTTTTGTGATATTCATTTTTGACTTTTAACGAAGTATAAACGAGATATATACTATAAACTAAAGCGGGAGTCAACTATTTTATTGGGCGCTAACGATTGAACCGAACTTAACAAAACTCGGTATGTCAATTAGCATTAATTCTCCCATGATTATAAGCTATATTAAAATGTTTAGGTTCGAACGGGAGTGGGAGTTATAAGGGAGGTCTGAAGTAAAAATTCACGATATTTCATTTTCTATTTGTTTTTCGGCAAAGGTGCACATAACAAAAGTTGTTTACTTTGTTATTTAGAGCAACTTTTGTTTCATTCACTTATGTCATAAAATGAAGTAAATACGGGATATAAGCTAAATCTATAGCGGGAGTCGACGATTTTATTAGTACTTATTTAAATAAGTTTATAACACTTAAGTGTTTTTAATATAGGCATATTATGACAAATGATGTTATGTTTTAGCCTTATCTATTTCGATTATTTAGTACTAAGTATGATTCGGATTAGTGAGATTATAAATCCCCCTCCCCCTTCGCCTCATTTATTTATTTTCCCTAGAAAATAACTTTATTATTTATTTCCAATAGAAATTTAAACTATAAGAGCATTTCCATTATTTAATTTGTATAATGTATAATTAAAAAAAATCGGGCTGAATTTCCTCAAGGAGTGATAGGGGAAGTAGTAGGGAATCAAACTCTTTGATTTTGGTTATATACTATCTTATTTCCGATATCTTCATGTTATTGAAACAAATATGTACTATCATAACAATTAAACGTTAATGTCATTATGACAAAAGACAAAATGCTCTTAAATTCGATATGATTGTTTAAAGTATTACTTAGGTTGCAGGGACGGCTACGATCTCTTCCCCTCGACTAGCTTTTTGAATATAATTGAAATTATTTTTAGGGTAACACTATTATTTAATTCCATCAGGTAGATAAATTATTACAATAATATTTTGAATTAATAATTTAACACGTTGACTGCCACGACCATTCTCAGAATTCCGGTCTAAAAAGCCAATTGCATTTAATTTAATACTTCTTGATTTTGAATAAATTTTTTATAATTATATTTTCTGTTTATTTATTAATAAAATTTCTGTTCATGTCGCCAACATTTTTTTGTTGTTTTTCATTTTAGATTTTTTGTTCTCTTCCCAGAAGCCATCTATCCATATTAGCACTGATATGCTACGAGTTTAAGCGTAGCTACGCGACAATGGCAAGTAAACACAGTACGAGATAACTCGTAGTCGGCGTCCTAGCAAAGAACGGAATATACGAGTTATCTCGTAGTTGGCAGTCAACGTGTTAAGGAGAAGAGTGTTGATAGCTCTAATGCTATCGGAAATAGACGGAGGCTAATAGAGTTAATTGAGTTTACTAATTTCCTGTGAAATGCTGGGCATTACGGGAAGTGATTACCACTGAGATCTACTATTATGAATATAACCTTACGTGCTAAACTATGCTTAAACTATATGTGCTCGGATTGGTTTTTGACAGGAAATAAGTTTCATTATAGACGATATTTAATTGTAATAAATACTATCCATGAATTTGGTTTGAAGTATTCAAAAAGGTGAGTTAAAAAATGGCAAGGGATAGATTAGGAACACATTTTTATTTATTCTTCAAATATAAAATTTCTCATTTATAAGTCGCCTGCCTGACCCTCACAGCAAAGCAATGAGCGCCGACGGAAGTGTAGTTGTAAACATTGAAGCCTTGCCCAAAAAAATACTATCATCATTCAGCCTTAAATGATTTCCCGAGCAAAGCCGGGTACCTTAGCTAGTATATATATATATATATATATATATATATATATATATATATATATAAATTTGGATGTCATTGTTCTTAAAATGACCCGAAACGTAAAAAATTCACGTCAAATTTATATAGAAAATTAGACAGAGTTTAATTATATAGACAGTTTCAGAGTTTTATTTATATAGACGTGTTCGTCCCTAAATAAATTCTTATTGCCCATGTGAGAATCGAACTCTCGATTCTAGGCTTACCAAGAGAGATTAATAGCCAAGCCTTTAACTCAAACGGCCCAACCGGTGCCCTCATAAAACGGGGGAATAATAAAATAAATAATTAATAATAAATCTTACCTAATTGTTTGTTACCGTTGAATAAATTCTCATAATGTACAATAAATTTCTTTGGTTTCAATTCAACAGTACATTTTTCCATCTGGAAATAGCTCTTTCCTCCTTTCTCAATTCGCTTCCAGACAATATCTAACGTGACGTTCATCTTATCTAGAAAATAGAGAAAAAAAAATATGTTTTAAGTTGAATATGTAGAAAATTATTTTTGATACATAAACTATTCGTTCTTTGATTCAATGGTACGTTAATCATCTACATACTAAGTTAAAATTTCAAAAAAAAAATCATTTCTTCTAGGGAAGCTGGGTGGTAGAGGAACGAATTAATCTGGATGAACCCAGAGGCATGTTTTCCTATGCGATACGTTTATTTTGACAGAGTACACTTTCAGAGCAACAGTTCCATCTTTCATTTCATGGAAACATTCGTACATATTTGTAAGCAGCGAACTGCAATAGTACATTGGTTATAAAAACTTTCAGATTCCATATCTTAGTAATAATTGTATTACACTATCGGACCCGACAGACGTTGTCCTGCATGATATTTCAAGCGATTAGGATATTAAATTTAATAAATAAAAACAAAAGCTACTTTTAATAACACAAAAAACAACTTTTGTTATGTGTACGTTTGCCTAAAAACAAATAGAAAATGAAATACAGCAAATTTCTTATTCAGGTCTCCCTTATAACCCCCACTCTTGTTCGAACCTAAAAAAATTAATATAGCTTATAATTATGGAAGAATTTATGCTAATTTACATATAGAGTTTTCTTAAGTTTGGTTCAATCGTTAGTGCCCAATAAAATTGTTGGCTCCCGCTTTAATTTTTTAATGTATATCTCGTTTATACTTTGTTATAGGACAAAAGTGAATATAACAATAGTTACTCTAAATTACAAAATAAACAAATTTCATCCTGTGCATATATGCCACAAAAACCAATAGGAAACAAAATATCGCTAACTTTAATGTTAGGCCTCCCTTACAACCCCCACTCCTGCTCAATCTGCCGGGCTGATTTTTGAATCACGTCACCTAAACGCATACAAAAAAATTCATTAAAATAGGTCCAGCCATTTAGGAGTAGTTCAGTGACATACACACGTACAGTGGAATAATACATATAAAGATAAATTAATTATTTTAATCTTAGGGACACTCTAAGCACTTTCATTTATACATTAAATCTTATGCCTCTGTAATTTATTTTTAAACAGATATTTGTTTTTATAGATTTAATAGAATTTGGTTGTCAGTTAATCAGCCACTTTAAGGAGCTTTAATAATACAACTTAGGGTAAGGTTAAAACTACCCAAAATTCCTTTAATAGGAAACACTTAAATCAAGGTGGATTAATTCCACCAGAACGAATAAATAATGATTTAAAAAAAAAAATTAAGTAAATCTATGACTCAACTATGAAGAGCCGAGGACTGCTGCTCGGATTTTGAGGAAAATTAAATACTGTTCTAGAAGTGTTTCCGGTAGATTTATGAATCATCGTCAGGATGGATTTATATTTAGCCCAAATCGTGTAGGAAACTCAATTGCTTAACGATACTGATTAAGCATTGGGGAACTCAAACATTCGTGATTAGACAACTAAATAAAATTTAGAGTGCGATCCCTACACGCACCCTTGGATTTTGAGTCCAACAGTTCATGAAGAAAAAAAAGAGTTATTCATCAGTGGTGAATGATAAATGAGAAATTATGGGGGTCCTTTTGGTCTTGAAGAACTGGAACATACACCTCATTACCGAAGTTAATTAATTAGAAATTATGGGTCCTACTAAAGTCCGTTCCATGTCGAACTGGCACAAGGTGTTTTGAGTGGGATGCTTTGTCTCTCTCGTACACATCCCAGAATAGTAGGACACATCTTAAAATTAAATATGAACGGTCCTTTATTTTATAAGGGATGCGTCAAATTTTAATAGGCTGCAATAGAACGAAATTTCCTCGCAGGCTACTTTTCAAAAATTGAATTTGTAATTTTCTGTTTTCATTTCGCGAAAAAGTAGGGAAGGAATACCATTAAAATTTTTTTTCTTCTATTTGTCGAAAATACGCAAGGTCTGGGGACTTCATATCAAATTTCAAAGCAATATTTCCAAAAATAAGGTCACAGTGATGTGATAAAAAATAATTTCCATTAAAAACTTTGAGTAAAATTTTTTCATTAAATGATTTTTTGCGACTCGAGATTTAGCTTTTATTTTTTATTTTCAATGTAGGCGTATAGAGAATTAAATTCTGCACATTATATAGTTTTTCCCGCCGAAAAACGTGGATTCGATATTTATGTGTAGTATGGGCAGATGTAAAGATTTGGCAACAGCGCACAGAATCTAAGTGCCAGCTCGACATGGAACGGACTATAGGGCCAATGTTCTTGGAAAACCTGAACACAAAAGTTCATTACATAGTGTGATTCATAGGTGGTGAATGATACATGAGAAAAATGGAGGCTGGCCTACCTCAAGGATCTGCACTTAGTGCAGTTCTCTTTATTATTTATATCAACGACATTCCTAAAACTATAAATACTACTTCATCCCTCTTTGCAGACGACACGGGCATATACACGTCTTCCTACAGAATAGATACAATAATTAATCGACTCCATAGTAGCTTTAACAAATTATCCAAATTTTTTACTAAGTGGAGAATCAAAGTCAATAAAGCAAAAACACAAGCTATTATTTTTACAAAAAGAAGACCGAAAATTCCAGAGCAATCTAACTTTGACAATAATCCTATATCATGGTCGAAATATATTAAATATTTAGGGGTGACGTTAGACAAAGGACTAACATTCACAGAACACATAAATAAAACGTGTGATAAAGCTAATAAAGTTATTTGCCAGATTTACCCATACTTTAATCGTAAATCGAAACTGAGCCCTGTGAATAAACTAATGTTATACAAAGCCTGCATCAGATCAGTATTAACATATGCTTGCCCCGTATGGAGCTATATATCAAACACCAATTTAAGAAAACTACAAATATTTCAAAACAAATGCCTGAGAATTGTGTATAATCTTCCCTATCATACAAGAATAAGAAAATTACATCATATTTCAAACTTACCAATGGTAAAGACATATATCCGTAATCTAACCACTAAATTTTTCAAATCTTGCAAACACAAAAACAACCCACTCATCAATGAAATAGGTAATTATAACAAAGAAAGCACTGCTAGGTACGTGCACAAACGAACGAAGCACATCTTACTCTAACACAAGAAACTGGCTGAACCAATACCCAACAGGCTAGGCTAAAGACATGTAACACCTTTATCTTAATCCCTATTTTACCTCTAATCATATTAAATAATCATAAGAAAGTCTGTACTTGTTAATATTATTAGCTCATAAGATGTCTTAAATTTGTAAATATTTAAAATAACTGTTATCACTAAGTTGCAATATGACTGCCTACTATTAGTCAATTGCATTTCAACAATCTGCTACTTAAATAGAATTTTTATATTATGTTTCCTTTTGTAATTGCAGTGGTCACAAGGAACACTATGAATTATCTTGTAAAAAAAATTCTTGTTATTCAATAAAGGATTATTATAAAAAAAAAAAAAAAAAATGATACATGAGAAATTATGGGTCCTATTGGTCTTGGAAAACCTGAACACAAAAGTTCATTACATAGTGTGATTCATCGGTGGTGAATGATACATGAGAAATTATGGGTCCTATTGGTCCTGAAAACCCTGAACAAAAAAGCTCATTACTTATCCTGATTCATCGGTGGTGAAAGATAAATAAGAAATTATTGGTCCTATTGGTCTTAGAAACCCTGAACAAAAAATCTCATTACATAGCCTGATTCATCAGTTCTGAATGATAAATGGGAAATTATGGGTCCTATTGGCCTGGAAACCCTGAACAAAAAAGCTCATTACATAGCCTGATTCATCAGTTCTGAATGATAAATGGGAAATTATGGGTCCTATTGGCCTGGAAACCCTGAACAAAAAAGCTCATTACATAGCCTGATTCATCGGTGGTGAAAGGTAAATACGAAATTATGGGTCCTATTGGTCGTGGAAACCCTGAACATAAAAGCTCATTACATAGAGTGATTGATCAGAGGCGAAAGATAAATGAGAATTTATGGGTCCTATAGGTCGTGGAAACCCTGAACATAAAAGCTCATTACATAGAGTGATTCATCAGTGGTGAAAGATAAATGAGAAATTATGGGTCCGATTGGTCGTGGAAACCCTGAACATAAAAGCTCATTACATAGAGTGATTCATCAGTGGTGAAAGATAAATGAGAAATTCTGGGTCCGATTGGTCGTGAAAACCCTGAACATAAAAGCTCATTACATAGTGTGATTCATCAGTGGTGAATAAGAAATGAGAAATTATGGGTCCTATTGGTCTTGAAGAACCGGTACATAAATCTCATCCATCAGTCGTTACAGATAAATGAGAAATTGTGGGTACTATTGGTCTTAGAAATCCGGAACACAAATGATCATTGCATAAAATACGTAAGATGTTTCAAACGAAGGAGTATTTGTTGTGTTGAACCATTTTGGCCACAATTTCAAACTCAATAACTATATATAATAAACATATTATGAACCAAATTGTTACCCACCATAGACCAGGTTAGCTTTGCCATCTCCAACAATGGGCAGAACCAGTACCTTGCCGTCCATCTTGTAATCCCCGTTGACTGTCATCTTGGGAACGTATGCCTCAACAAAGGATTTCTTCCAGTCATTTCTAAACAAAAAAAAATAATAAAAAACCTGTGTACATCACTTACAGGATTATCCAATTGGGGCAGTTATATGCCACTTTGACTTTTATAACAGGTGGTATAAATAAAATTTAACAATGTCTGTCAGGCGGGAACGGCGTAAACTAAGCAGATTTAGACTCCCAGATTAGATCTCCTGGTATGGCGTACATCTCATCCCAACATCTATTCTCAAGCTCTGAAATAGAAAAGTCCGTCACGCAGGGGCTGCGTAAACTAAGCAGATTTCCCATGTGACGTTTTACTATAGAGAAATCTTCATACTGGTAACACAACACCACCTTGATTAAATACAAACGGTAATGAGAAATCTTTCAGTTAATTAAAATAAATTTCCAACTGAAACGGCTTCTGAATTGTAAGAATAATTTATATTTTAATATCTCAAATTTTAGTAGTCCAAGAACTAAAGAAGGAAGAGGGGGGGGGGGGGTTGGTTGGGCGGAAGAACAGAACGTATTTGCATAAATCTCACAAAGTAACAAAGGTAAAGTAAGGTTAGAAACGACAGGTAAGGTTAGAAGAAGCTTCCACCAGAGCCGAACAGTTACGAAAATGGCCGACCTAATCCGAACTATACATGACCACAGACTTCATAAGAATGCCAATATCTCGGTTAATATTCAAGATAGAGAATAAATGTATATAACAACATTTATAGTAAATGTAATTTGCAATAAGATTGGTTCTATACAATTTTTCGATGCATAATAACGGAGATATTTTGAATTGTCGAAAATCCCCCCTCTAAACTCCCCCTCCCTCTGGTCCGATTTCAGCCATTAACGAACTTGATCTGTCTTTTTGCATAAAACGGTTAAATATCGAGTTTCGTAACGATCAAACAAAAATTGCGACCGCTAGAGCGTTAACAGACAAATATATATATCTCAGGTAAGAAAAAACGCCTCGTTCCTTCACTATTCTTTATTCGTTGTGACAGAGCGCTTTCAGAGCATACGCTCCATCATCAGTGCCCTCTTCACAATGATGTGACAGGAACCAAGGATTTCCTGTGACTCCCAAAGTCAAATTTTATATATATATATAAAATTTTGAACGGACCTCATTTTCGTCATCTCCTGGGTACGATCGATAGACATTTGAAGAAATTTTCGAAAATCGCGTCATGAGTACGACCTCAATAGCTGATTTCCCTTAAGGGAAATCTGCTAAAAGAGGCCTTTGTATTAAGACACTGAAAAGTACGTTGGACAAGAGATTTTTAATGACTCGGCTACTTAAGGTAAACATGAGACTATTGGAAGAAGGGGCTCTCTGAAGGCTGGAAACATAAAAATACAAATAACTCTTTTGATATTTCAAATGAGCAAAATATATGTTTAACTACAATTGTTGAGCAGTTAATGTTTAGCGAGATTGATAACATTTTTTTTAATTCAACCCATAATAACGGAGATTTTGAATTTTTGAATCTCCCTCACTCCCCTGGAAACTATTAACGAAAGTGATCTGTAACGTTAAGTGAAACGTTTTAATATCAATTAGGTATGGGGTCATGAAACATTTTTAAGCCAAAAACGTAAAATATTATTTGATGACTCCATTACACAACGTAATTCCTTGTATCTCACATAGTAAAGGTCCATTCGAAGCCATATTTAATATTCATGCTTGAAATTCGTTGTTTTATGATAAACTGGCGTATTCTATATATATATATAAATATATATATATATATATATTACACAATTACTCAATGACACAATTAACACATGGCAACAGAGATGGAATACGACTTTGAAAGGACAACATTTAAAGATATTTATTCCAGATATTAAAGAGTACTTAGGACAAAAATTAATATCAACAGACTTTTACATGACATAATTATTAACTGGACACGGAACAACAAATTCTTATTTTAATCTTTTTGGCCTAACAGATCAACCAAACTGTTACTGCGACTTAACTACTGAACAGACATACAGGCACTTGCTCTATGACTGCAGACTACTAACGGACCAAAGAGAAGACTTTAAATACCAATTAAAATGCCGACAAGAAAATTGGCCTGTTGAGGAAAAACTATTATTTTATAAACATAATAAACCATTAAAACAGTTTGCTGAAGAAATGTATGACTTCTTGAATTATTTGAAACTGAAATACAGTTAAATTAATTAATTATTCAGCATTGAATCCAAAATTTGTTTTGTTTTTCTTTTCTTTTTCTTTGTTGTAAATAATTTTATTGTACAAATATTTTATGTTATTATAGTTAAAAAAAAAATGTTATGTATCAAGCACACGTTATGTACTAATTATTGTACGGGACGTATGGTTAATAAACTCTCTTCCTGTAGGGTTACTTCAGGAAGGAAATAAATAATATATATATATATATATATATATATATATATATATATATAAGTAATGGCCTATGAGAGTGGATAGGCATAAGGACAAATTTTTCATAAATCTCTTCTTGAGTACCACCAGCTCAATAGTTGATCCCCTATAAGGGATATCTGAAGAAAGCTTAAAATATATCGGAGGCTATCGCTCATATAATGTTTTCCTTTACAAGTGTTGTAGGTGACAAGTAGAACGCAGGCTTGATAAAAAATTTTAGTAATTATAGTCCACTTATGCTACTAAGGTTAACTAGGACTGGTTATCAACAGGTACTACTGGCCAGGGTGGGACTAAGGATTCCATGTAATGGGTTCTTAGGCATGATATGAACCGGTCCAGAATATGGAGGACAGACACATGAGCTTAAAGATATTTATAGAAATTTCCTGGCTTTGAGTGAAATTATGTTACCACATTGAGCTCTAATTCTAAGCCAATTACCAGAAAGCCTCTCTTAAAATAATAAGATCTTTAAATTAAAAGGGTATCAGCTCCTGTACAAAATTTAATCAAGTTAAATGCAAATTGTTTCAATAACATAGGAAAATCTGCTATAGGAATGGGAATTATAATTCAATATATTTGTCTTACATAGACTCGTAAATTAAACATCGGTTGAGTTTAACTTTAATTGATTTGTTTGTTTTTCTGTTTTTATTGTATTTATTTATTGTTTCATTTCATTTATTAAATTTATTTGTAACTATCTTACTTATTTTATTTTATTATTATTATTTTTATTTCTTTATATTATATTTGATTAGATGGTTGATTAATGTGTATATATTGAATATTGTAAAATAATAATGTATTTAAACATAATCAAACATGTAATATGTCATGTGGCAATGGAAAATGTATTCAAATAAAATAGGGTCACTATGAGGAGAAAAAAATAATATATATATAGTCTTCTTCTATGGCTATCTGCTGACTTTTTATAGAGCAGTGTCCTTCAACGCCGATAGATGGCGTAGTTATATTTCCCATTTTAAGCTTCACTATACCTAGATTCCATTTGTACCAGCTCTGATCCTATTTCAATCTCAAATACTGAAAATTAAAAATCCAGATATCTCGGGTAATAATAGAGGAAATATGTATAAAAGAACATTTATAGACCATTCAATTTTGCAATGAGGTTGGCCCTGTATAACTTTTCAATCCGACGTATAGTATCGGACATATGTCGAATTTTCTTAGTTCTAGTCCGATTTCAGACATTAACGAACTTAATCTTTCTTTTTTTCATAAAACGATTAAATATTAAGTTTGATAGGTAATGACCGAACAAAATTTGCGACCGCTAGAGCGTTAACAGATAATTATGTATGTCAACATATTTCTATATAGATAATACTTACTTATTATCTAGTTTGGATAAATAATGTTCAGTATTTATTGAAGATACATCTGTATCTATATATTTAATTTAATTTTGAACGGACCTAATTTTCGTCAACTCTTGGATCGATGGATATTTTCTAAAATCGCATCATGAGTACGACCTCATAAGCTGATTTCCCTTAAGGGAAAGCTGCTAAAATAATTCAGTACACAAGGTGGGTTAGACTATCCCGCACGACCGAATATTCGCTCGCGAGAGAACTAACGGTTAACTATTACCACGAGGGCACAAGTACAATCTCACCCACCTATTAAAAAAGTCCGTCACGCAGGGGCTGCGTAAAAACTAAGCAGATTTCCCACGTGAAATTTTACAAAGGAGAAATTTCATGAGAGCCGATCAGTTAAGGAAACGGCCGAACTAGCTTTTGCCGGAAACACACGACTAGAACCGAAGTTAGCCGAACACATCTCGTCGTTATCCGCACACACTTAATAAAAATGCAATATCTCCGTTAATATTCAAGATAGAAAATAACTGTATATAACAATATTTATAGTAAAATTAAATTGCGATAAGATTGACTCTATATAATTTTTCGATCCGAAGTATAGTAACGGACATATTTACAATTTTCGAAAATCTTCCTCTAAACCCCCTCTCCCACCGGTCCGATTTCAGCCATATATATATATAAGTTTCAATGGGCCTCATTTTCGCCATCTCCTAAGTAGGATCGATAGACATTTGAAGAAAATTTTTGAAAATCGCGTCATGAGTACGACCTCAATAGCTGATTTCCTTTAAATCTGCTAATACAAAACACTCTTAATTTTTGCTAATAACTTTCCCCACAATTAAATTTCATGATTTTTTCTTTTTATGTCATCCTTTTTGCTTTAAGGGTAATTAATTGACTACTTCTAGTACTTACTTAACTGAAATAACATTAGAATCCTTGAATCCTTTAACTAATATGTCATCTAGTTTGAAGCTGAGAGAGACGGGGCCATCCCTTTTCGGGATCTCAATATGGTTAACTTTGAGTGGGTCCACCGGTAGAATGCCCAGTTTGTTATCACCTGTAATCATAAGCTATATTAATATACATACAGGATAATTTAAAGAAAAAATAAATGAATATTGAAATTTATGGAAAATAATAAATAAAATATGTGGTAGATCTCAAAACCCAATGTTATGTGAGAAAAACATTGTAATGATGAATAGTCCGTCACGCAGGGGCTGCGTAAACTAAGCAGATTTCCCTCATGAATTTTGATAATAGATAAATCCACATACTGCTAACACAACACCACCGTGTATATTAAGTGAACAAATACAAACGGTAATAAGAAATCTATCCTCTCTCGGCGGAAAGCGTCTCAAATGTATACAAACAGGTCTGCCAATGGCTCACCGGAAAGAAAAACAATAACTGAAACATATCAGAATATAACATATTAATTTTATCGAAAACTATGTACTATATCTAGTACTGTAATTTATCCCGCTTTAGTTTTTAGTTTATATTAGCAGATTTCCCTTATTTCGTTCCCTTATAGGACATAAGATTGCCTGTTAACGCTCTAGCGGTTGCAATTTTTGTTTAATCGTTAGCAAATTCGGTATTTAATCGTTTTATGTAAAAGTTAATAAAAGATGAAGTTCGTTAATGGGTGAAATGGGACCAGTGGGAGGGAGTGGGGGTGGGGTTAGAGCAAGGAATTTCGAAATATCTCCGTTACTATAAGTTGGATGCAAAAATTGTAAATAACCAGTCTTATTCAAAATGTAATGTCCGATAAATGTTTTTATGTACGTTTTTGCTTTATCTTGAGTATATATTGCTAGTGGAATACCAGATGGAGTAATTTACCATTTATTACAGTAGAGACAGCAAAGTTAATTTGCTTTGCCAGGCAATTCTCGTAGTCATTGGCACTCCGGCTGCATGCTTTCCAACCGTTTGCTGAAACATAAAAATCTGAACTAAATACACAAATTGGAAATTTATTAATAGCTGAGTTACCTGTCGTTAACGTGTAGAAATAGAAATGGGTTCCTGTGTAAATAAAAAGATTTGATTGGCTTATGAAAAAATAAAATCAGAAATGTCCTGTAGCAAAATATCAGTAGAAAATTCAGTTGTGATAGGCCTCAAGTAAAAATTGACCATTGGACGAATCGAATAACAATGGTTGAAATATAAAGATTAGATGGTTGAAAATGAGCTGTCAGTGTGACAAGATGATAACTGACAGAATAGTAGAAAATGAGTTGATAGTTAGAAAGTATCCTAACTAAGAGAATCAAGCAAAATGAACTATTTGTGCGCCAAAACCTAACTGAGAGAATCGAGAAAAATGAACTATTAGTGGGACAATATCCTAACTGAGAGAATCGAGTAATATGAACTATTAGTGGGACAACATCCTAACTGAGAGAATCGAGGAAAATTAACTATTAGTGCGACAATATTCTAACCAAGAGAATCGAGGGAAATGAACTATTAGTGGGACAATATCCTAACTGAGAGAATCGAGTAATATGAACTATTAGTGCGACAATACCCTAACCAAGAGAATCGAGGAAACTGAACTATTAGTGGGACAATATCCTAACGGAGAGAATCGAGTAAAATGAACTATTAGTGCGACAATATCCTAACCGAGAGAATCGAGGAAAATGAACTATTAGTGCGACAATATACTAACCGAGAGAATCGAGGAAAATGAACTATTAGTGCGACAATATCCTACCCGAGAGAATCGAGGAAACTGAACTATTAGTGGGACAATATCCTAACTGAGAGAATCGAGGAAAATGAACTATTAGTGGGACAATATTCTAACTGAGAGAATCGAGGAAAATGAACTATTAATGTAACAAAACCTACCTAAGAGAATCGAGGGAAATGAACCTGTCGTTAACGGGTAGAAAAAGAAATGGGTTCCTGTGTAAATAAAAGATTTGATTGGCTTAGATAGCCAAATTTTATTTTATGAAAAAATAAAATCAGAAATGTAGCAAAATATCAGTAGAAAATTCAGTTGTGATAGCCCTCGAGTAAAAATTGACCATTGGACGAATCGAATTAACAATGGTTGAAATATAAAGATTCGGTTAGCAAAGCTCCGAGTAGTCCCTTTGTTTTTGTGAAATTGCAGTGATGAAAATTCCGTGAAAAGCCAAAATGGCTATTGAAGGAATATTGACGAACTTATTATCGTTCATGAGGTAAAAAAAAGATATAGCTTCCCTTCGAAAAACAACGATTGCATCATCTTAGCATTCAAAGAAATAACCACAAGTAATGGGAGTAATTAGCTGACGTAGCTGATATAAAACTGGTTTCCCGTGGAAACTTATTTAATTCCAAGTAAAACCTCATTCCTATAATTGGTTTAAAGGAATAATATAGCGCATGGGAACAAGATGCATCCCGTAAATAAATAGTATATACTGTTTCAAAAATCTCTTAGAAGTACGATGAAAATGAAGGCATCCCTGCAGAGGATTGGTGCAAAGGAGGAACTCAGCGGCGAGTCGGTGCCACCCGAGAGTCAGTTTCGATGTCGGTTTTCTTAATTAAACAGTGCGTTCAGTTCAGTTACTTGTGAAGATCAGTGCAGTGCAGTGTTTAGTGAAGATCAGTGCAGTGTAGTGTTTAGTGAACATCAGTGATTCGTGGAAAAATTATTCATAAAGATGCTGACGAACCTAGGTTATTGACGTCCAAATAATCCCCTACTACTGTTGGTGATAGTAAAGAATAAAATAACCCACTTTTACTACATTTAATCCCTGATGTTTATATTTAAAAAATCCACAATTCTGTGTTGATATCTTCATGGAGCACTAATAAGTTCGGAAATCGTCTTCCAAAATTATGAAATTCTGAATATATCTTATAAAACTAATATTAAAAAAGATGCTGGCGAATGTAAGTTTCGACTTCGAAGTACCCCAAACCCCTCGAGAGTGGTAGTAAAGTGTATAATAACGCAGACTAACTAAATATATACTCTTAATACAAGTACTAAAAATGTCTCAATTCTATTCAGCCATTTTCATGGAACTCCAATAAAGTCTTTGGCGGGCGGAAGTCAGATGTCAAAATTTCAACTTACACAGGTGTAAATAACGTTTAAGTATTGAAATCTTTGTTCAAAGCACAACTTGTTCTTTTCGTTTTCTCGATAAGACCGACGATAGCGAAGATATTGACGAATATGAGATTTCACTTCCTTCTTAGTTGAAAATTCGAACTTTCATATAGCCTATGTTGAACCCGTGTATGTTGGATAGTGAACCCACAAATTTAAAAGCTCATAGAAAACTTCGTAGACTTTTTTGTGTGATTGAGTAACAAACAAGCAGAGAAACAGACAGAAATTAAAGATTTTTATTTTGATGTTCTTATAATTAAGTCTGAAACGTAAAAACAAAAAATGGAATCTCCAACTAATTTAAATAGAAAATCAGATAAACCTTAGAGTTTAATTTATATATAAAAATATAAATACGTAAATATAAAAATGAATTATATAGATAATAATAGCTGCTGACTCTGTCAATACAATGTACAGTATTGAGATGAGAGTTAAGAATCTCTTAATTGAATTGGTTGTACTTTCTGATGCAAATTGTTAATGCAAATCATGGAGGAAGCTCAAGCTAGCAAAACTGATACAGCTGATCGTAAAATTGATACAGCTGAAAATAAAACGGAAACAGCTGAAATGAATACTGGCGATCGTAAAATGTATACAGCTGATCGTAAAATGATGGGGGAGAGTGAGGGGTTGGGGGTTCTTCTGAACTAGGTCTTACTCTTTAGGAAAATTAATCGGACTAATGAATATTACCATTAGGAAAGGAAACTGGTCAAAATTGTCAAAATATGAACCCTCTGGAATAAAAAGGATTAAGTTGAGAAATTTTTGGATGACAAACAGTTAGTGTGATAAGGTTTTAGAAAATCGTAGATAATGCGGTATAACAAACAAAATCATTGAACGCAAAATGGATTGTTACTGTGACAAGAACCCAACTGAACATATAGAGAAAAATGGGAGGTTCGTTAGGCAAGTTTCCAACAGAGAAGATCGTAGAAACTGAGCTATTCGTGAAACATGATACTAACTGAGAGAATCTAGGAAAATGAGCTATTGGTGTAACATGATCCTAACTGAGAGATTCAAGGAAAATGAGCTATTAGTGTAACATGATCCTGACTGAGAGGATCAAGGAAAATGAGCTGACAGTGTGACCAGATGCTAACTGAGAGAATCGTAGATAATGAGTTGTTAGTGTGACAGTGTCCTGACTGAGGCTATGATGAGCTATTAGTATAACATGATCCTAACTGAGAGAATCAAGGAAAATGAGCAACATGATCCTGACTTAGAGAATCAAGGAAAATGAGCTGTCAGTGTGACCAGATGCTAACTGAGAGAATCAAGGAAAATGAGCTATTAGTGTAACATGATCCTGACTGAGAGAATCGAGGAAAATGAACTATTAGTGCGATAATATTCTAACTGAGAGAATCGAGGACAATGAACTATTAGTGCGACAATATCCTAACTGAGAGAATTGAGGAAAATGAACTTTTACTGTGAAAATATCCTTACTGAGAGAATCGAGGAAAATGAACTATTAGTGCTACAATATCCATACTGAGAGAATCCAGGAATATGAACTATTAGTGCGACAATATCCTAACTGAGAGAATTGAGGAAAATGAACTATTACTGCGAAAATATCACTACTGAGAGAATCGAGGAAAATGAACTATTAGTGGGACAATATCCTAACTCAGAGAATTGGGAAAATGAGCTGTTACGGTGACAAGGTGTTACCTGAGAAAAGGAGGGGGGGATAAGGTATAAGGGTAACAAGGTTGCCACTGAATAAATCTAGGAAAATAAGTTGTTAGTGTGGCATAGTTACAACTCAGAGAAAAAGGTTATATTAATATGGGACAAGGTTTTGACAGAGAAAACCCAGGAAAATGTTCCTTTAGTGTGACAAGAACCCAGCTGAATAAATAGAGGAATAAAAGTTGTTAGTGTGGCATAGTTACAACTCAGAGAAAAAGGTTATATTAATATGGGACAAGGTTTTGACAGAGAAAACCCAGGAAAATGTTCCTTTAGTGTGAGAAGAACCCAGCTGAATAAATAGAGGAATAAAAGTTGTTAGTGTGGCATAGTTACAACTCAGAGAAAAAGGTTATATTAATATGGGACAAGGTTTTGACAGAGAAAACCCAGGAAAATGTTCCTTTAGTGTGACAAGAACCCAGCTGAATAAATAGAGGAATAAAAGTTGTTAGTGTGGCAAGTTTGCAACTATATGCAATAAATCAATGAAATAGTGTTGTTAATGTGAGAATGCAGCAATTGAGAACAACAAAGCTATTAGTGTGACTAGGTCCCAACTGAGAGAAACAAAGGAAAAGAGCTGCTAGTGTGACTAGGCGCCAGCTGTGCACAACAAAGAAAATGAGCGGTTTGTTTAACAAGATTCAGACTAAGAGTATCAAGGAAGGAGCAATTTACCCGAAAGGGTGTAAAAATTAAATACTCTGAAAATTCAATGTGTTGGTTTCAGACCCCGGTGGAAGTGAACAGTGCTTAATTGACTATGTTAGCGTACAGGCTACATGAACAGGATATCGTCCTTGTAAATGAGTATAGTGGCAGAGCCTTCATTATAAAGAAAGTATTTCCTCTTTAAGATAGCAATCCCGAGAGAATAGTTGTGAGCATTGCCTAGAATCTAGAACATGTAATCTATAAACATAGTCATAATGTATTTCTGAAAAACAAGCTTCATTGCTAAGTGTCCCTTTAAAAGCTTGGACGAACTATGCATTCAAATATTCGAATATAAATCATATTAATTCTAGCCTTAGTGGGGCTGAGAATTTAACCCTAAAATTAGAAAACATAAAAGTTATATTAATTGTTCTAAATAAAATATTAGGGTTGAAGTTCCCACCATATTAAAAATAAAAAATAAACTTGTGAATTGGAGAATTATTTCGTTATAAATGATTTTGAGATTACTTACGAAGGGCAGCGAATGCAACAGGTAGGAGAAGGAAGAGGCTTGCAATCAGCTGCACCATGTCTGTCCCAGCAACTGGTGGCTGATCTAAGCTGGCATTTACATATTCTAATCCCCACCCGTATGACGCACAACTTAATAAATTCTCCAGTATTTTTTTTTTTTTTTTTTTTTTTCTGGAATCCGATATCTCATTAGCAATCGTATATATGTGGTTACAGAGGCAACCCGCAATTAATAAATAATTGGATATGTGGTAGAATGCATTGGCTCATATCCTCGTACTTTGCCCAATCAATGTAATTTGTTAGACAATATATCATGGAGAGCAATGTTTGAGAAGGACCTTCTAACAGATTTCTATAAGGAAAATCAACTAAAGAGGTACTCATGACGCGAATTTGAGAAACATATCTTCATATGTCCCTATCTCTTAACTAGGGGATGATGAAAATGAGGTCCGCTCAAACTTAGATCACTAAGGTCTATAATGTTAACCTAATAATATATATATATATATATATATATATATATATATATATATATATATATATATATAATTCTGCTGTACGCGTGTATGTCATTGAACTCCTCCTAAACGGCTGGACCGATTTGAATGATTTTTTTTTGTACGCGTTTGGGTGACGCCCTGGATGGTTTAGCGCCACAAATCAGCCCGGCAGATGGAGCAGGAGGGGTCGTATAGGAGGCCTAAAATTAAAAATAGCGATATTTCGTTTCCTATTGGTTTTTCGGCAAATATGCACAGGTTAAAAGTAGTCTATGTTGTTATTTAGAGTAACTTTGTTACATTCAATTTTATAGTATAACAAAATATAAACGAGATATACACTAAAAGAGTAAAGTGGGAGCCAACAATTGGGCACTAACGATGAACCGGACTTACAAAATTTTATATGTAAATTAACATTAATTTTTCCATGATTATAAGCTATATTAAATTTTTTAGGATTGAACGAGAGTGGGGGTTATATGGGATACCTGAATAAAAAATTCGCGATATTTCATTTTCTATTTGTTTTCAGGCAAACGTGCACATAAAAAAAAAGTTGTTTTTTATGTTATTAAAAGTAACTTTTGTTTTAAACATAATATTGTTAAAATTAATATCCTAATCGCTTGAAATATCATGCAGGACAACGTCTGTCGGGTCCGCTAGTGTGTGTGTGTGTGTATATATATATATATATATATATATATAAAATTATTATTTGTGGAGGTTTATACTCCGAAACACTGGAGTAAAATCCTCATCGGGGGAAAATCCAACCGATTTGGAGTTTGTAATTGTGGCATTTGTCAAGGGGAATTTAAAAATTTTCTTGCAAATCTTGCAGTATCAATAAGAAACCCTTGCTGTGCTTCTTTTATTATTTCTGTTGGCAGATTTAAATTCATGGTGTCTGCTATTGAGGTTATTGGAACGAGACCATTTGTTCTTACTATAATAGGCGTTACTGTGGCAGACTTCAGTTTGTATGCTTCTTTAAGCTCAATAGCAAATTCTCGATATTTCCTTAATTTTTCGGAATAGAATTCTCGAATAATCTCATCATTGGGTACTGCAATGCCAATAATATCAGCAGTCTTCTTGATCTTGTCAATAATGAGAATATCCGGTTTGTTATGATGCACAGTATGGTCAGTTATCATAGCTTCGTCCCAATACATCTTTGTCACATTATCTTTTTCCAATAAATTTTGTGGATTACAGCGATAATAAGCCACCTTCCTGTCTACCATGTCATTGTTATTATTATCATGGGGGAGGTTTATATTCAGAAAAATCTAGTAAAATCCACATCGGGGGGAAATCCAACGGTTGTGAAGTTTTTAATTGTGACTTACTGTTAACACACAACTCTTGCAGTATCAAGGAGTACTCCTTACTGTGCTTCTTTCACAATTTTCATTGGTAGATTTAATTACTTGGTACCTATTATTGTTGTTTTAGCCACGAGTCCATTTGTACTTATGATAATAACGGTAACTGTGGCAGACTTCAGCTTTTATATTTCTTTTAGCTCAATATTTAGATAAATTCGAATATTTTCGCAATCGAGGACAGTCTCATTAGTTTTATGATTATTCTATTCAAGGCAGGGGGTGGATTTATTCACAATTTCCTGGATATATTTTTACTGGGAGAACATTTATCCAAAAAAGCGCCCATTTATTGCGTATTCGTGAATTTCTTTACAACCCTGACAAGATCTAATATCGATTTTTGGGACTACCTAATTAGCTCTTCTAAAAAATATAAATATTCAGTACATTTGACAGTATTATTATTGTTAACATTCATTTTTTAGGAGATTTCCCTCAAGGGAAATCAGATATTGAGGTTGTACTCATGACGGAATTTTCGAAATTTTTCTTTAAATGTCCATCGATTCTACCTAGTAGATGACGAAAATGAGGTCCGTTCAAAACTGTATATATATATATATATATATATATATATATATATATATATACATATATATATATATAAATATATTTGTCTGTTACCGCTCTAGCGGTCGCAATTTTTGTTTGATCGTTACCAAACTCAATATTTAGTCGCTTTATGAAAGATAAAGTTCGTTCACGGCTGAAATCGGGCCATTGGGAGGGGGGGGGGTTTAGAGGGGAGGATTTTCGAAAATTCAAAATATCTCCGGTACTATACGTCGGTTCGAAAAATTGTACAGAATCAATCTTATTGCAAATAACATTTTTTATAAATATTGTTATATACATTTATTCTCTATCTTTAATATTAACCGAGATATTTGCATTTTTATTAAGTGTAACGGACGAGCTATGGTTCCCGCCAAAAGCTAGTTCGGCCGTTTCTGTAACTGCTCGGCACTCGTATGGAGATTTCTCTATTATATAACTTTACGTGGGAAATCTGCTTTGTTTACGCAGCCCCTGCGTGACGGACTTTTTACTACTATAACAAAGTATTCGATTAACTCGAAATATCAAGCAAATGTACAGAACAACAATTGTAGAGTATACAACAATAGTTTAACAAAATTGGTCCTATAACATTTTTGATTCGAATCATTATAACGGAGATATTTTAAATATTCGAACGCCCCCCCCCCTCCTCCACCCCCAACCATAGAATCGATTTCTAACCATTAACGAACATGAGCGTGTTCAATTAAACGGTTAAACATAGATTATGGTATAGGTAAAATAAACATTTTTGAGGAAAGAACGTAAAATGACATCATCTCACAACGTATTTGGATGTGTCTCACAAAGTAAAAGTTCTATGAAAACAATATTTGTAATTTAACTTCGAATAATGTGGTACATGATGTAATAAATTATTGTAAATATGACATAAGGAGGAGTGGGGGTTTAGTGAAGGCTGAAAAGTAAACAAAACCGATTACATCGGTTAATATTCAAGATAAAAACAAAATGTATAAAATATTACATTTTTAATAAGGTTGGATGTATACAGTATTTCGATCCAGTATTTCGATCCACAAGGACGGCACGGGGTCAATCGACCCCGTACTTATGTCCCCTTTTAATGCGCTACTACAACTCGAAAAATGAACTAAGCTGCTATATTCAAACATTTTTTTACTTTTTGGGCATCAAAAAATATATGACAGTCGCAGGCCGTGTTTTCATCAATTTTTTGTTGCGTGACTTAGAAATGAATATGTACCTTACATTTTTCACCTTATCGGGAACTTTTTTTCTCCTTTGTGTGATAGTTTTGGTGATCAACAAAGGATTTTAATTTTTTTTATACTTTAAAATGGGTGAATATGAATTAAACTTAAATTACGACACATTAGAATCAAAATTTATTAGTTTATAAAGATAAAATTACAAAACGAGAAAAACAAACTAGGAACTAGGAGTTTAAGCAAATAATTGGAAAATAAACATAATAAAGAAAAAATATGAACAAACAAATAATTATTTTGTAATTAACAATTCTTCATTATCACAATGGTTAGGACATAGATTTATGGGAGTTGTTGAAGCATTGTAGACAAAGTGACTTCATGTTGCACTCTTCACAATATGATATAACTTTTTTGTCTGCTTCTTTAGAAGACAATGTTTTTCTTAAGTTTTCGAAACACCCGAAACACTTTTTTAGTAAAGCTAAATCCACTAATTGTCGGCCACGTGATTTGCTCATTATACAGATTAATGTTTCGAAACGACAGCAAAAAGTAAACTGAAATTGGAGGGACGCGTTCTGTCATTTACATAAGCTATGTAAATAACAAAACAAGCGGTTCACAGGAAAAGCACGGGGAATAACACGGGGCTCTATGAGCCCGTGCCGGACTAGAACCCAAATACCACTCTCCAGGCCGGCACGGGGTCATAAAGCCCCGTGCATTTTTTCAATGTTATACGACGTATTTTTTGGATTTGAAATGCATAAACGTACTATTTTTAATTATATTTACTAGTACAAAGCAAAAACCGTCAAAGTATTTTTTGAACATTTATCTTCAAAACCGACCCGTCCTGGGAGACAGTTACGTACGGGGTCAAGTGACCCCGTGCCGTCCTTAACGTGTTAAGTAACACTTTTGAAAAATGTTGATTTTTTGTAGTAGCCAGTGTAATAATATATGCTATTGGAAATTCTACCTTTGACCCAGGTATATGACATGATCATCCCATATATGATCATGGTAATGGTTTTTCCCATATGGGAAATTCTCTATAAGAAGGGTAGTATACCTTTAGAGCAGAATGAAAGGGGATGTTGAGTGACGTAGACAGGAGAGAGGGAGAAGTGAATATGTAGATATGAGACAAAGATTGACTGCCGTATAATTGCAGTCCTTGAATAAATTAACCATCGTTATGAGATAATGTCCATTTAATGGTTTAACGTCCAGTAATAAGGTGGCGGAGTTCTATTCTTTTACTGAACTCTCCGGATTCAAGCCCGCCAACTGAACTGTATATTAAGTTAGCAGGTTCCCCTTTAGGGAAATTAGCCATTGGTGTTGTACTAATGGCGCGATTTTCGAAATAGTTCCTCAATTGCCCGTCAATCCTATCTGAGAGATGATATTTATAAATATCGCACATGTAGAATACTACTGCGACAACTCAAAATATTAAAAAGTCCGTCACGCAGGGGCTGCGTAAACTAAGCAGATTTCCCACGTGAAGTTTTACAATAGAGAAATCTGCCTAATAACAACTGTAATAGAAAGAAACCTCTAAACCTAAAACATTATTTAGGGCGTAATAACCCAGTAGTTTCTAGCCCCGAAACACAGTTAACCTAACCTCTAAACCTATTCACGAGGGACGGATAGTTATGGAAAAGGCCGCCAGAGCTCTCGGCGGAAAGTCCGAACATAGCCTACTGGTACCACACGCAGAATACAAATGCAAATATCTCGGTTAATATTCAAGATAAAGAATAAATGTATAGAACAATATTTATAGTAAATTTAATTTGCAATAAGATTGATTCTGTACAATTTTTCGATCCGACGAATAGTAACGGAGATATTTCGAATTTTCGGAAATCCTCCCCTCTAAACCCCCCCTCCCCGTGGTCCGATTTCAGCCGTTAACGAACTTGATCTTTCTTTTGACATAAAACGACTAAATATCGAGTTTGGTAACGATCAAACAAAAATTGCGACCGCTAGAGCGGTAACAGACAAATATATATATATATATATATATATATATATATATATATATATATATATATATATATATATACAGTTTTGAACGGACTTCATTTTCGTCATCTACTAGGTAGGATCGATGGACATTTGAAGAAAAATTTCGAAAATTCCGTCATGAGTACAACCTCAATAGCTGATTTCCCTTAAGGGAAATCTGCTAAAAGTCTGTCAAGCAGGGACTGCGTAAACTAAGCAGATTTCCTACGTGTGCCACGTATTTGGATTTATCTCAAAAAGCAAAAGTTCAATGAGACCAATATTTGGTTTATATGCTTCAGGTAATGTGCTTCATAAAACAGCTTATTGTTAATATGGCATGAGTAGGAGGGTAGGTTACTGAAAATGCAAATATCTCGGCTAATTACCAAGATTATGAAAATACGTACAAAATAAAATTTATAGAACATTACATTTTCAATAAAATTAGTACTATATCATTTTTCAATCCGACTCATAATAACGGAGATATTAAGAAGTTTCGAAGTTCCTTCGCCCTTAAACCACCCTCCCACTTGTCGGATTTCAGCCATTAACGAACTTGATCTTTCTTTTTACATAAAACGATTAAATATCGAGTTTGGTAACGATTACTTCTGATAAAACTTAGAGTTTTACTCATATAGAGTAAACATTTTTGATTGTATTCATCTTGAATTAGGAATATTTTTTTTTTTAAAGATCAATACATTCAGGCAGTACGTTAATGAGTTTTACTCATAAAATTGATACGTTTTCTAGAAATATTTATGTTTTTGGCTGGGGGTTTCAAGCATGTTACATGTTTCTTGTTCTATTTATTTATTTGTACAGGAGCACCCACAAAAAGGCGATTCGGCTCAAAATTTAACCATGTAAAATAAAACCAAAATTATATAAAAATACCAAAAGCTGTACCAACAACAGAAATTAAACACGATAGATATAAATTGAATACAATTAATAAAAATCCTATATACTAGTACATTTATATTATCTAAAATTATATTAAATTTCTCACCAAGTCAAAATTACCAAGAAGAGAAGTTAAATTTTGTAAAACAAGTTCAGTTTTTTAAGGTGATTTAGTGTATTGACGATATGTGGGCTCCTGTCTGTAAGCATTTCGTGCATGTTATGTGAGGTCTCTAAGTATTCAATGTTCCTGCAGTTAGTCAGTATGTGTTTAATGGTTCATGACATGTTCTGCAAAGGGGCCTTTCTGTTCTTGTCATGGGGTATGAGCGCGTTAAATAGGAGTGTCCTATCCTAAGTCTCTATAGTACAATTTCTTCTTATCTATTGTCACCTCTGCTTTATGACCACTCACTTATACAAGGCTTTATTTCTCGCAGATGATTTTCTGATGTTCTATGCCAACATTTTTGCCATTCATGTCCAAGTCTTGTAGGATAAGTAAGTTAAAGTCACAAGATTGTCTCTGGGTATCATGTTTGAAGATAATCTTGTTGTATGTATGTATTATTCTATTTCTCTAAAACAAGAGTTGTAATTCAACACCTCGGTTCTCATCATATATCAGGAAGAGCTTCTTTATTAGGCATTGTTAGTTAACAACAATTTTGTTGTTCAACAAAATTTTGACCTGAACTCTACGACATATACTATATTAAGGGCAAATAAACTGTTCGTAATAGTTTATGGGATCCTTGAACGAAACCGGACTATACCCTCGAAGATAAGTAACAAGTACGCAATAAATGACCTAACTTTTTAATTTGAAAGGATTTACAATAACTTGCGTCATAAATTATGATTAAAGAAAATGATAAATTCGTTACACAGTACTTCCCGTAAAATAACAATATTCATAATTATTTACAATTACTCTCTGTTATTGCAGTGGGAATATTCAAATGAAGCTTATCCATTATTTATATTGAACTCTTAAATAAATGTTCAACTTCAGCGACTCACAGTTCAGCTGCAACAGTTCAGTATCAACAATGGAGAGGATCACAATAGTCTTCGCTTTATTTGCAGCCTCTGGGGCTCTGGGAGCTCTGCGTAAGACTAATAATTTCTTATTTTTGCTCCTTTCTGGGCGCCTCACGTTCTGCGTCAGTCTAATATCTTATAATAGCTCCTTTCTGGGCTCCTCTCGTTCTGCGTCAGTCTAATATCTTATAATAGCTCCTTTCTGGGCTCCTCTCGTCCGGCGTCAGTCTAATATCTTATAATAGCTCCTTTCTGGGCTCCTCTCGTCCTGCGTCAGTCTAATATCTTATAATAGCTCCTTTCTGGGCTCCTCTCGTCCTGCGTCAGTCTAATATCTTATAATAGCTCCTTTCTGGGCTCCTCTCGTTCTGCGTCAGTCTAATATCTTATAATAGCTCCTTTCTGGGCGCCTCACGTTCAGCGTCAGTCTAATATCTTATAATAGCTCCTTTCTGGGCTCCTCTCGTCCTGCGTCAGTCTAATATCTTATAATAGCTCCTTTCTGGGCTCCTCTCGTCCTGCGTCAGTCTAATATCTTATAATAGCTCCTTTCTGGGCTCCTCTCGTCCTGCGTCAGTCTAATATCTTATAATAGCTCCTTTCTGGGCTACTCTCGTTCTGCGTCAGTCTAATATCTTATAATAGCTCCTTTCTGGGCTCCTCTCGTTCTGCGTCAGTCTAATATCTTATAATAGCTCCTTTCTGGGCGCCTCACGTTCTGCGTCAGTCTAATATCTTATAATAGCTCCTTTCTGGGCGCCTCACGTTCTGCGTCAGTCTAATATCTTATAATAGCTCCTTTCTGGGCGCCTCACGTTCTGCGTCAGTCTAATATCTTATAATAGCTCCTTTCTGGGCTCCTCTCGTCCTGCGTCAGTCTAATATCTTATAATAGCTCCTTTCTGGGCTCCTCTCGTCCTGCGTCAGTCTAATATCTTATAATAGCTCCTTTCTGGGCTCCTCTCGTCCTGCGTCAGTCTAATATCTTATAATAGCTCCTTTCTGGGCTCCTCTCGTCCTGCGTCAGTCTAATATCTTATAATAGCTCCTTTCTGGGCGCCTCACGTTCTGCGTCAGTCTAATATCTTATAATAGCTCCTTTCTGGGCGCCTCACGTTCTGCGTCAGTCTAATATCTTATAATAGCTCCTTTCTGGGCGCCTCACGTTCTGCGTCAGTCTAATATATTATAATAGCTCCTTTCTGGGCGCCTCACGTTCTGCGTCAGTCTAATATCTTATAATAGCTCCTTTCTGGGCTCCTCTCGTTCTGCGTCAGTCTAATATCTTATAATAGCTCCTTTCTGGGCCCCTCACGTTCTGCGTAAGTATAATATCTTATTTTTGCTCCTTTCTTGGCTCCTAAGTTCTGCGTAAGTCTCCCTTGTTAACTTTTCCGTCTCTATATAAGTCTCAGCTTTCATTCTTAGTCATCACAGGGGTTGGCACAGTTCTATGTACGTCTCACCACTTATCTCTGGGGACCTGAAGGCCTGGGTAAGCCCTTCTCCGTGTTGATTTTTGGAGTTCTCACAGTTCAGCGTCTTACCAGTTTCCCTTTATCGTTTCTGATGCCCCCACAGTTCTGCGAGTCCTTTTTTTTATTAGCACCCGAATCGGTGAGTCATTGCCATTTTTTTCATTGTGTGAGTTATGGGACTGGGATATCTATGCTCTGTACCATTTCTTCTGCATTCGGGTCATAACTGCAAATGCTTCGCATCATCTTACACCTGGCTGTGTCGTACTGGACACATCTCAGAACAGCGTGGCTGGCTCTTAAATAGGGTGCGAAATTTCCGTGGTCTGATAGGAACTGAGTGGTCCAATAATGATCTGGGTCGAGCCAATCTCGGGCTGATCTTGCCTGCACTGTTCCCAAAAACAGCTTAGTATTCGAGGCTTACTCTGTGGTGCTCCATCGCCTCTCCCATTCATTGTCCAGCCAGCTCTTGGCTTCTGCCTTGACGAGTCCGAAGAAATTGTGCGAATATTCCATCATCTCCATCGGTGTTGAGGCTCGTAGGGGACGTCCTCTTATTTTCCTCGCTCGGCTACTTTGGCCTTGACTGGGATATCGAGTGGAGCAACGCCTGTTATTAAATTGGCTGCCTTGTACGATATTGTACGGTAGGTTTTTATGATGCGTATAAAGAAAGTCCTCTGCATCCTATTCAAGGTCGTCCTCTATTCAGTAGTGGTCCCCGTGCTGCGGCGGCATATGTGGCTATGCTGAGGATACATTATCATCATACATTTATACAAAGTGACAGAATGTTTAAACCGTATCCCCCATGTCGCTCCTGCCATGCTCTGCAGTATGTTCATGACCTTATTAGCCTTCAGAAGACTTGAGTCTATGGTCGGATCCAGTTCCTTATATTGTCTAAAGCTAATTCCCAGATGTGTTACCACATATGGAAGCTCAACCCACTTTCATTGAATCTTGATCCACCATGCATAAGTACAAAATATTGTTTTCAACGAACCTTTTTTATGTGGGATATATGCAAATTCAAAGTGTATTGACGTAATCAATTAAGATTTTACTCTCTTGACTTGAAAATATTTATTTGGTCTATACCGTACTTGATATTTAACCATTTCACTCAACGGTAAATGTCATATTCATTAATGGCTTAAATTTGACCTGGAATAGGGGAGGGGTGGGAAATTCGAAAATTCATAATAACTCCATTGTTATAATAAGGATCATAAAATGTTATAGAACTAATTATTTTAAACAATTGAGGGAGTAAATCACCACTTCTAATCATATGAATTTTATTTAGAAATCGAGAATATATGGTGTGATGTGACAGCTCGTGGGAAATTGTCTTACTCTACGCAGAGCTTGACGGACGTTGTGATGAGTGGGTGGACATTAGATGCCATTTTTGTAAAATAAAGCCAAGTGTGCCTCTTTGGATTATATTTTAAAAAAAAAAATCTGTGCCTAAAAACAGCCACTTATTGAATAAATCTCGCCACGGGTAATGGTTTACTTATTTGAAAATATGTGTCCACATCTATTTGCAATTAGTAGAGTTTACAACTTGAATACACTTTCAATGTATAAATCTCTTATAGTTAACTAAAATCCATATTAGCAGATTTCCCTTAAGGGAAATCAGCTATTGAGGTTGTACTCATGACGGAGTTTTCGAAATTTTTCGTCAAATGTCCATCGATCCTACCGAGTAGATGACGAAATTGAGGTCCGTGGAAAACTGTATATATATATATATATATATATCTATATATATATATATATATATATATATATGTCTGTTACCACTCGGTCGCAATTTTTGTTTGATCGTCACCAAACTCGATATTTAGTCGTTTTATATAAAAACAAAGATCAAGTTCGTTAACGGCTGAAATCGGACCAGTGGGACGGGGGGTTTAGAGAGGAGGATTTTCGAAAATTCGAAATATCTCCTTTATTATACGTCGGATCGAAAAATTGTACAGAATCGATCTTATTGCAAATTAAATTTACTATAAATATTGTTCTATTCTATATCTTGAATATTAACCGAGATATTTGCATTTTTAAATCCGGGCGGCTAACGGACGAGAGTGACTTTCCCGCCAAAAGCTAGTTCGGCCGTTTCCTTGACTGCTCGGCTCTCGTGAAATTTCTCTATTGTAAAACTTCAAGTGGGAAATTTCCTTAGTTTACGCAGCCCGTGCGTGACGGACTTTTTTAAAATAAGAAATTACAAACTTGATCTACAGAGAAAATTAATTTTAATATTTTCTTTATTTTAAAGCTATTTTAAAATCATGACCTACAGTAGAATTAAGAGTTACTAAATTATAGGAGAACTAAGTTTAAAAAAGTTACATAAATTATATTAGATATGCTTTATTGATAGAGAACAGCCATGGAGGGTGACCAATTGGTGTTAGTATGGGATTGGTATAATGCTAGAAATCCCGCAAATGGTTTTACCAATAACAGGTCAAAAAAAAGTTCTTTTTTTTTGCAAACTATGTTTCTTTTAGTATCTGATCCATATTGATTTTTTTTTTTGCTGAATCCAAATCTGGCCTTGTTTTTTTTGTTTCAACAATACTTTTTATTGTATATCTCAGGTAAGAAAAAAAAAGGCTCCGTTCCTTCACAGTTGTATATTCTTTGCGACATATCGCTTTCAGGGCATACGATCATCATCAGTGCTCTGCTGGCAACAATTTACAAATAAAAACGTCTTAGAAGATGTTATTATTATTTATTAACGTCCAATTTTTGCAACTCAGTCTGATTGGGACGGGTTATCTATAGGTTACCACCCTTTTCTAGCCAGGGTGGGATTTTAGAGGATGTAATTTAGTTAAAAGATAAGAAATATATGTATATATTGATGGTCAAGGATTGGAGTTGAACATAACACTTTAAGAATACAAATTAGTGTCCCATTGAATATTTAGAGTTTATATATGAAGAAAAATATGTTTACAGATTAAAATTAAAATCTTAATAGTAGAATATATACAAAATTTAGACTTTCATAATATGGACTTTAAATTTTAAGTAATTTTTCGGGTCAGATTAACGCCTTTAGAAGTGTTTTCATAGTTCAGTTAATGTACATTAAAAAAAAAGAAATGATACAAAATAACAAGTGAAATAAAATGAAAAGGAATAAATAAATAAATAAAGGTAATAAATAATAATTCTTAGTTTTAATATTTAAATGGTTTCTCAATGGAAATAACGAGTTTCGATTATCATAGAATGACTCCAACATTTTCGTCAGATTTCACAAGCTTCCTTCCTGCTTAGTCATTCTCTAGGTTTTCCAGTCAACAATGAAGTAGCAATGCTGTTCTGTTTTATATATATAATTTGAAGTTTGAAGACTATTTGACATAGGGGGAAATCCATTTTTGTAAACATTAAACATTTTATGGATCTTGTTGGGTATAACAATATGAAAAGATCAACTTTCGAAAGAACACAATGCTTGTAATTACAAGGAGTTGAGGAAAACCATTGTATTAATCAGAAAATGTTTATATGTTTTTTATAATATAGACACATAGATACATCTTTGTTTTGGTTAGTTTTAAAATTCAAATCAAATAGATGGCGTCCTCCATTTTCCAAACACTGATTTCTGGCATTCGTCGGCTCAGTATATCAGGCGTAGTTGCCAATTTCATCCTGAATATTGCTCTTCAAATCTCTTAGGGTCCTTGGACAGTTCACCAAAAAAAAAAAAATCACATGGTCCAAATCGGGAGAGCAGGCCCGCAACTCCAATTCGCAACTAATTGAGATTAGACACTATGGAAAATGCTTCCTCAAACCCGCCATCGATGCTGTTGAAGTGTGCCGTTGCACCGTCTTGTTGCAACCAAGGTTCTCCTATATCAAACTCATCTAGCCATGGAAGGAAAAAAATCCTGTAATATGTTTACATACCGGTCCGAATTCACTGTCACTGTGACTTCATTTTCCTCGAAGAACCAGAGACCAATATCTTCACCTGAGAAAATTGTACACCAAAGTGTGACTTTAGCTGAAAGAAAAGGCATTTGATGCAATTCTCGAGGATTGGTGTCAGCCCAGCTGCGCACGTTTTGTTTCCTGGCGGATCCAAAAAAAAAAATGAAAATGGGCTTCATCACTAAGGAGTCCACCCCCAGAAATCGGTTTACCCATTGTATGGTGAATGGAGGACGTCATCTGCCTGATTTGATCTCCAAATCTTTATGTACTATGCCTATATTATGGATAACTCTTGGGGAGAAAAACTTTCGACAAATAAAAATGAATAAATAGCCAAAGGTGGGATCTAAGGGTTTTATCTCCCAGCATAATGTCTGGTTTTGAAGTGGGCGTATTAATCTGCAAAGGCGAAGATCTGGGCTAAAAACTATTAAATTTTATTCTAAACAAACTTAGTGATGGGGAAAGCAATTAAAAGGTAGTACTTATGTGAATGATGTGCTAACGTCTTAGAGTTCCATTAGACAGTGGCGAGTTCTATTTCCGCCTGGGCAAATGAGAATTTGGTTAGTGAGGAGCTCATTAATTAAAATCTTAGTTACGCCTTTGCTAGAAAAGGGTGGTAACCTGTAGAAAGCAATTTCCAACTAGTGATAGTAGGAAAAAGTGGGCTTTGATAAATAAATAAAATAGTAATAAATAATTCAATATAATTAGTTGATACTCTCTCCAATAAACATGTCACAGATCAGTTTGAAATAGCATAGCGTAATAAATAAACTTACCGAGTCTGAGAAAAGGGGATTGATTGGTTACATTATCAGTATTTGCTCTATATTCCTCTACGGTTAGAAATATTGACCTTAAAGATGTTTAGCCACCTCCGAGCGAGACTCGAGAAATTCGTGCTCTTAGCTTTGCATTGTGAATGATCAACTTGACGTACAACCCCCGTTAACCAAGGAGGACTCATCCAGAAATGAGCTGTCTCCAGTAGACCTACAGGTCTCAATAAACCCGAGGAGTCTGTGGCAAGTTCAGACTGCCACTACGCGGGGTCTAAGAGAGTCGTAATCATTAAACTTCCATAGGGGCTATCAGATGTACGTTCCCGCTGATCCATAAGCGCCAGGACACTAGCGCGCTCTGGTAGCGAACTCGAAACTCATGTTCTGTCTTGACGGGAATCGAACCTTTACCTCTTTTTATATTAATGTTTAGATGTACCCACACCTTAACCCGCAAGGCCACCGGCGCCCCCGACCTACTCTAAATTACACACATATTAGTATTTATTCTTACTAGCAGAATAAAAATTACAAATATAAAATGTATTCCACAACAAGAATTGCTAATGTTTCTCTTTGTCATTTTTTCAGCGAATGGATGGAAGGCTTGCAGCAGGAGTTCCGATGACTACACAAACTGCTTAAAAAGGGAAATCAAGTTTGCAATATCAACTCTAATTGATGGTAAGATTCAAGTTATTTATTATCATGATGTGATAGATTCACAGTTGGATTCCTGATATCATCCTAAGCTAGACTTGTTCAAATGTCCATTTGATTTTTTATACATATGGTATCCGAGGCCTCTAGCTTAAAGCAGAATTCCCTTATTTTTAAACTTGGAATAAACAATGAAGAAGTCAAATAACCATTCATTTTATTGCATTAAGTGGTAGACTGCATGTGTTAGAACCAAAACAAAAAAAGATTTCCAAAATTATCCTTATCCCTTTCGAAAAAATCAATTTAACATGAAACTAGGCATTTCCTTTCTGAAAAGCTCATATTGTCACTTTGTAATTTTTTTCTCGCCAAAAATACTTACTTTTGGTGCCTTCGTTTATTTTTTTAGTGTTTTTAAAGATGTTTATGAATACATACAAAAAATGTCATCAAAATTGGTTTGTAAATAAGAAAGTTATAAATTATTTTTGAAGTTAAAACAAATGAATTGTACTGTTCCTTATCGATGGAAATTTCAAAATTTATGAGGCCATAAAATCTAAACCGTTAAAGATATATCAAAAACTTTTGGTATGGTTTCTCATACCAATAAATAGAATGCCTCAAATAATTTTCAACAAAATCTGAAAGGATGGGTATCAAAATCATTTTTTTGTGGTTGATTTTATGTGGAATGATCCCGTGGGAACTAATTGTTTTACTAATGAGTAAGGGAAGGTTGTGAGATACAGCTAGAATCCCAAGTAATTATATAAATTGCATAATAATTAGTTGTACTTTTAATTAAAATAACAAATAAAACCAAATATGAATGGGAAAGGATCTGAAACTAAAAACAAGGAAAGGCCAAATGGAAAAATCAAATATTGATGAGAAATGTTCTGGAACAGAAAACAAGGAAAATCCAAAAGGAAATTACTACATAAAATATACACACGATTAAAATTCGGTCACGCTCTGGGTGCGTGAACTAAACAGTTTTCCCACGTGTTGGAATGAAAATATTTCAGTGCTAATTTGAGTAGTAGTGGGGGGGGGTTACTAAATGTTTGTTTAGTGCCATAATTTACGAATAAATTGTTTAATATTTGAAAAAGTATAGAACAACACCTGTAGAGTATCAATAATTTAACAAGATTTGTTGTATAACATTTTTCAATTCGACTCATAATAAAGGAGATATTTCGAAATTCCCCATCTAATCCCCATTTACATCATTTCATGCATTGAAGAATCTGACTTTATCTGACTGAGTTTAGAAACGATCAAATATTAATTGCGACCATTAAAGCATATATATATATATATATATATATATATATATATATATATATATATATATATATATATGCTTATAAACAAAAATATTATACTTACTCCAAATGAGGAAGATGAGGTGAGATTTGTGCGTTTTGGCAGTACTTATAAATGGGAACAGTTCTTTTCAATGATGAAAGTTAATAAATCAAAACATCGTACAAGGCTGACTGAAGATAATTTGGAAAATTCTTTACGTTTTTACATCAGTGGAATTAATCCAAACATCGATGTATTAGTTTCCCAAATTCAAGCTCAAGTGTCTCATTGATTTCGGTGTTTGTAATAATTCCAAATTTTACGATTTAATATAATGTTGTACCTATTTTTTTTTTCATTTCATTTTTTTATTTTAATAAATTGTATTATAATTACATTTTCGTATAATTTCATGTCTGATATCTATCGTTAAAAATTATCAACACTTCTTTAAAATGCACTACTTCTAAACGAACGTATTTACACTCTAAAGTTTGGCAAACAACATGCCAAAGGTTGCCCATTCCTGGATTAATGGATATATTAATAAATTGAAAGTTTGGTATTTTAATCATTGAGAACCCATTGTAGGATTTTTTAATGGTGATTTTTAATGATTTCAGGTGACAAAAAGCTTGGTACTCCACCATTAGACCCATTGATGATTGAATCCATGGTAATGCCTCAATATCCTGGTCCTGTTTCTTTAAGCTTGAATTTTAGCAATGTTGCTATTAAAGGATTTAAAGATTTAGAAGTAATGGAGATAGAGAAGTAAGTCATTTTTTCACTCATGTTTATTGCTTTATATAAGTCTAAAACATTAAGCCAAAAAATTAAGCCCTTTCCTGCAATATATTTGTAACAAACCATACAAACCATGAAAAAACATGAACTTTTACTTGACATAGAGGGAGTGTAACACATAATAATAAAACATGATACAAGAATATGCTTCAAACCCCAACCACAAACATAAATATTTCTATGAAAGCCACTCTTTTTCAAGAGTACAAAATGCATGAATGAATTAAATCATTAAAAGAATATTTTTTGTTTAAAAATAATTTGAAGAACTTCAAGTCTAAAGGATATACACCAGATGAATATCAAAGTTTAAAGTTGTCCAATATCACGATATTACGAAATTTTAATGTTGTGCTCAATTAAGAACTTAAAGCAATCGAATACCAACTTATCTCGTAACAGTGACATCAAGCAAATTAAAAACTATCACTGTCCCACTTCACCATACTTCGATACCGAGATACAATATGCAAAGTACTCGCCAATAAAATTAAATATAATACCTTGTTGATGAAGGCAATGCCTTCCTGATTTACATTGTTTATAATGATTCCATAGGAATGACTGGACCAAAACCACAGCTCAATTCTTCGCGCCCAACCTACAGTTTGTTGGAGACTACAAAGTAGAAGGCAAAGTCCTGATCCTGCCCATCAAAGGACAGGGAAAATCAAATATAACACACGGTAAGGCATTTATTCGTTCAGTTCCTTATTGCCAATTTTAGCTATAATTCAAACGTGTGAATCCCTGATTGAATGGTATAAACCATAGTCTAAATATCCTAAGATCGAATCCCAGATTGGCTGGTATAACCTGTATTCTAAATATCCTAGGTTTGGATCCCTGATTGGCTGGTATAATCTGTATTCTAAATATCCTAGGTTTGGATCCCTGATTGGCTGGTATAACCTGTATTCTAAATATCCTAGGTTTGGATCCCTGATTGGCTGGTATAACCTGTATTCTAAATATCCTAGGTTTGGATCCCTGATTGGCTGGTATAACCTGTATTCTAAATATCCTAGGTTTGGATCCCTGATTGGCTGGTATAACCTGTATTCTAAATATCCTAGGTTTGGATCCCTGATTGGCTGGTATAACCTGTATTCTAAATATCCTAGGTTTGGATCCCTGATTGGCTGGTATAACCTGTATTCTAAATATCCTAGGTTTGGATCCCTGATTGGCTGGTATAACCTGTATTCTAAATATCCTAGGTTTGGATCCCTGATTGGCTGGTATAACCTGTATTCTAAATATCCTAGGTTTGGATCCCTGATTGGCTGGTATAACCTGTATTCTAAATATCCTAGGTTTGGATCCCTGATTGGCTGGTATAACCTGTATTCTAAATATCCTAGGTTTGGATCCCTGATTGGCTGGTATAACCTGTATTCTAAATATCCTAGGTTTGGATCCCTGATTGGCTGGTATAACCTGTATTCTAAATATCCTAGGTTTGGATCCCTGATTGGCTGGTATAACCTGTATTCTAAATATCCTAGGTTTGGATCCCTGATTGGCTGGTATAACCGGTACTCTATATATCCTAGGTTTGGATCCCTGATTGACTGGTATAACCCATAGTCTAAGTATTCTAGATTGGCTGGTAAAACCTGTGCTCTAAATATCCTAGGTTTGAATCCCTGATTGAATGCTATAACCCATAATCTAAATATCCTAGGTTAGGATCCCTGAATGGCTGGTATAACCCATACTCTAAATATTATATGCTGTAATCCCAGATTGACTGGTATAACCCATACTCTAAATATATACACAAAGCCTGAGAAACTGTTATTTTTTTTTTTAATTTCAGAAAATTTAAATCTGGGTGTGGAAATTTATTGGAAGGAGGTTGAGAAGAATGGTAAAAAATACTTCATGATGGATAAAGTTCTT
The DNA here is from genome assembly GCA_019009955.1 of Riptortus pedestris. Taxonomy (NCBI): domain Eukaryota; kingdom Metazoa; phylum Arthropoda; class Insecta; order Hemiptera; family Alydidae; genus Riptortus; species Riptortus pedestris. The sequence continues at coordinate 25,343,152 of CM032232.1, forward strand.
ACAAGTCTCAAAGCCAAAAAATATTATGTGGATTTTGGAAACTTATTCAACGGTGATAAAGCTCTAGGTAAGATCTCTATCTTGTAGTAAAATAAAATATTTTAAGTAAATACGTTATTAGTAATCTCTCTCTCTCTCTCTCTCTCTCTCTCTCTATCTCTCTCTCTCTCTCTCTCTCTCTCTCTCTCTCTCTCTCTCTCTCTCTCTCTCTCTCGCTCGCTCTCTTCTAGCGCTTGCATCAGTTCTCGAACCTTGTTTCGACTACTCTAAAAAATGTAGACAAATATTACTAAATTGGATAGTTTTCTTATCGTAAAAAAATTCCATAAAAAAGTTTTTTGGCTGAACCACAATTAATAGTGATGTCACGTTTCAGGAGACAATATGAACAAGTTCATAAACGAGAATTGGGACCAGATAATGGTGGAGCTGAAGACACCCATTGACCAAGCAATGACCCAAGTTCTGACTGTGATTAGCAACAGGATCATGAGTCATATCCCAGCTGAGGAAGTCGATATCTAAATCCTAGATCTAATTTGCCTATAGTCTAAGTAATTTTGGACTATAGAAAAACAAGTTTTATTCTAGGGAAAAGAGAAAATACTTGAAATTCACTAATTGATATATGGAAGTACAATATTATTGTAAATATATTGTTATAAGTTCTAAATTGTATTATTTTTCTATACTACCTTGCCTTGAGCCAATCGACTCACATTGGAAACCCACAGTGGTCAGTTCTATTACCGCCTGGGCAATATGAATTGATTTTAAGGACACAAAAACACAAAAATCAATTATTCCATAAATTCTTTGGGAGATTATGATTGCCATGTTCGATTCTCACCTAGGCAATAGGAATTTATATAGTGACGTGCTCAATAAATAAATAATTTAAATAAATAAATTTATACAGTGACGCAACCATAAAATCCTCAGTTCCACCCTGGCTAGAAAATGATGATGAACTGTAGATAACCCGCCCCATTTAGCCATAGTAGGAGAAAGTTGATGTTAATTAATAAAATTTAATTTAGTAATTCTTCTTTCCCATGAGAATAAATAATCATATAATGTAGACCAAAATATTATTATTATTATTTATTAACGTACACTTTTTGCAACTAAGGCTAATTGGGACGGGTTATCTACAGGTTACCACCCTTTTCTACCCAGGGTAGGATTTAGGATGTTATTTAATGAATTTCGTCATAAATAATTTCCTTTGCCCAGGCAAGAATCGAACTCGCCACTCTAGGTTTACCATGTGAGATTAAGGTCAACGCTTTAACTCACATGGCTAACCTGAGCCCCCTAGTCCAAAATATAACTAAATCTTACCAAAATAGCTCGTAATTTATTTTATTTAGATAATATATGATGTATATTGAAATAAGTCATTCGAAACTGAGGAATGGTCCAATATGTAATCTGTGGATAACGTATATTCTTATATGGTGCATTAAACCTTTAATTTGTTTTAAAATGCTAAGAAGCTTCTATACCTAAAAAATGATTCGGTAATGAAATTATTTTAAATGTCTAGTTTTTAAGTAAATTAGGATAAGTAACAGATTTAGGTATCGGCCATTTTTTTTTAACCTCATACTAGGTTGTATGAGTATATATATATATATATATATATATATATATATATATATATATATATATATATATATATGCAATCGGAACTTCGCTTCATTGATTCTAGAAATGTAATGATATTGTTGCAGAAATTACATTCTTGAAGAACGAATCCTCATGTCTCGCTCGGGACTGCTAAAGATCACAAAAGGCTATTATGACAACTAAATATATATATTTATATATATATATATATATATATATATATATTTCCTTCCTGAAGTAACCCTACAGGAAGAGAGTTTATTAGCCACACGTCCCGTACAATAATTAGTACATAACGTGTGCTTGATAAATAACTTTTTTTTTTAACTATAATAACATAAAATATTTGTACAATAAAATGATTTACAACAAAGAAAAAGAAAAGAAAAACAAAGTTTGGATTCAATGCTGAATAATTAATTAATTTAACTGTATTTGTTTCAACTAATTCAGTAAGTCATACATTTCTTCAGCAAACTGTTTTAATGGTTTATTATGTGGTTTATAAAACAATAGTTTTTCCTCATCAGGCCAATTTTCTTGTCGGCATTTTAATTGGGATTTAAAGTCTTCTCTTTGGTCTGTTAGTAGTCTGCAGTCACAGAGCAAGTGTCTGTATGTCTGTTCAGTAGTAAAAGTCGCAGTAACAGTTTGGTTGATCTGTTAGGCCAAAACGAATAAAATAAAAATTTGTTGTTCCGTGTCCAGTTAATAATAGTGTCAAGTAAAAGTCTGTTGATATTAATTTTTGTCTTAAGTACTCTTTAATGTCTGGAATAAATATTTTTAAATGTTGTCCTTTCATATATATATATATATATATATATATATATATATATATATATACATATAGTTATTATGTATGTTATATTGAAGGAGCGTATTTTTGAAATACTTTCTACCCCAATAGCTGGTCCAAGGAAAATATGCTAAAAACCTTAATGATGTAACATATTCATGATAATTAAGAAATTAATTGGAATTGATCGATATCAGACAAGGTTAGTTTGGTGCTTATATTCTACTTTCATGATCCTTGGAGGTAATAATCAGACTGTCTGAGAATTACTTGAAACCTTTGCCAGGCCTCGGATCCATGGTATGTAATGTAAGGTTTGCTATAGGTGAGGAAGCTGAATAAAATAAGCAAATTTCCCATCATGAAATGGTCTCCTTATATTATATCCCTATTCCTCCTTTAGTAAGAACCTGACTAACTTAAATCATAATCCGCAATTTAGCAGATTTCCCTTAAGAGAAATCAGCTATTGAGGTCGAACTCATGACGCGATTTTTGAGAAATTTCTTCAAATGACCATCGATCCTACCCAGGGGATGACGAAAATGAGGTCCGTTCAAAACTATATATATATTTTTGCAATTTTTGTTTGAACGTTACGAAACTCGATATTTAACCGCTTTATGTAAAAAGACAGATCAAGTTCGTTAATGGCTGAAATCGGACTAGAGGGACGGGGCTTTAGAGGGGGGATTTACGAAAATTCAAAATATATCCGTTATTATGCATCGGATTAAAAAATTATATAGAGCCAATCTTATTGCAAATTACATTTGCTATAAATATTGCTATACACATTTATTCTCTATCTTGAATATTAACCAAGATATTTGCATTTTTATGAAGTCTGTGGTCGGGTATAGTTCGGATTAGGTCAGTCATTTTCGTCATTGGTCGGCTCAGGTGGGAGGCTACTTCTAACCTTACCGGTCGTTTCTACCCTTACCTGTCGTTTCTAACCTTACCTTACCTTCCTTACTTTGTGAGATTTATGCAAATACGTTCTGTTCATCCGCCCCCCCCCACCTTCTTTAGTTCTTGGACTACTAAAATTTGAGTTATTAAAATATAAATTATTCTTACAATTTAGAGCCCTTTCAGTTGGGAATTTATTTTAATTAACTGAAAGATTTCTCATTACCGTTTGTATTTAATCACGGTGGTATTGTGTTACCAGTATGCAGATTTCTCTATTGTAAAACTTCACATGGGAAATCTGCTTAGTTTACGCAGCCTCTGCGTGACGGACTTTTTATTTTTTGATGGATTTAATGAAAAATTTGTATCTCAGGTAAGAAAAGAATGGCCTTGTTCGTTTACACTTATTTATTCTTTTGAACAGAGTGCAATAGTAAAAGAATAGTAGTAGAATTTGAGAGCAATATTAAAATACATTTTCGACAAACCGTCGTCCGGTGTGGGGAACGAAAAATTAAATGTCAAATATTTCAGATTCTCTATTGTCTCATAGCAACAAAAAATCCGTCACGCAGGGTCTGCGTGAACTAAGCATATTTCCCACGTTCGCGATGTATTTGCATTAATCTCAAAATTTACCACCCTCTGGTCCGATTTCAGCCGTTAACGAACTTGATCTTTCTTTTTGTTTAAAACGACTATATATCAAGTTTGGTAACGATAAGACCAAAATTGCGACCGCTAGAGAATATATATATATATATATATATATATATATATATATATATACACTCACAGTTTGAACGGACCTCATTTTCGTCATCTCCTGGGTAGGATCGATGGAAATTTGAAGAAAAATGTCGAAAATCGCGTCATGAGTACGACATCAATAACTGATTTCCCATAAGGGAAATCTGCTAAAAGAGATATAGAACAAAAAAAAATTAAATTAATCAAAAATATAATAAGAAGCACTACTGAACTACTGAAGTATTTTCAAAACAAAAATTGCTAATATTTAATTATTTTAAATCTTTATAAAAGTCAAGAAATTTGACTATTAAATTTCCCGAAAATCGCGTCATGGGTTCAGCCTCAATAGATAGATTTCTAGTAGTTGATTGATCTTAAGTGACATCTGCTAATATACAAGAAGAACGTGAGTTTCATTCATGTAAGTAGGAAACATTCGCAGGTTGCTGCGTCTGCATTACTGATCCTTTTCATCATGAGGAAAAGTTCGGAGAATCAATAAATTTTAACTCTTAACCCATTATTATAAATATGAATATATTGTTGTGAGGTTTGCTCTCTGAATAAATTTAAATAAAGATTAATGAGTCGCTTGAGGATTATTTTGCTGTTCCTTCTTAAAGATTATCCAACGAAATTTACTGTTCTATGCAAGTCACTTCTTTAATTGCAGTTTTTAGCAGATTTCCCCTAAGGGGGGGGGGGTTTAAAGGAGGAAGTTTTCGAAATATCTCCGTTACTATACGTCGGATCGAAAACTTATATAGAATCAATCTTACTACAAATTTTAATTTACTATAAATATTGTTATATACATTTATTCTCTATCTTGAGTATTAACCGAGATATCGGCATTTTTATTAAATGTGGGTGAATAACGGACGAGAGTGAGTATCCGGCCAAAAGCTAGGTCGGCCGTTTCCGTAACTGTTCGGCACTCGTATGGGGATTTCTCTATTGTATAACTTTCCGTGGGAAATCTGCTTAGTTTACGCAGCCCCTGCGTGACGGACTTTCTAATACTACATACATTATCAGTGCCCTGCTCTTGACAAGGATGCTACTGGAACCAAGGATTCCCTGTGACTCTCGGGGACAACCTAGTGACAGTTACAGGGAATCCTTGGTTACAGAAACATCCTTGTGAAGAGCTGGGCACTAACAATGGACCGTTCGCTTCGAATGCACTCTGTTCAAAAGAATAAATAAGTGTAAACGAACAAGGCCATTCTTTTCTTACCTGAGATACAAATTTTTCATTAAATCCATCAAAAAATAAAAAGTCCGTCACGCAGGGGCTGCGTAAACTAAGCAGATTTCCCATGTGAAGTTTTACAATAGAGAAATCTGCATACTGGTAACCCAACACCACCCTGATTAAATACAAACGGTGTGAGAAATCTTTCAGTTAATTAAAATGAATTCCCAACTGAAACGGCTTCTGAATTGTAAGAATAATTTATATTTTAATAACTCAAATTTTATTAGTCCAAGAACTAAAGAAGGGGGGAGGGGTCGGATGAACAGAACGTATTTGCATAAATCTCACAAAGTAACGAAGATAAGGTAAAGTTAGAACCGACAGGTAAGGTTAGAAGAAGCTTCCACCTGAGCCGAGTAGTTACGGAAACGGCCGACCTAATCCGAACTATACCCGACCACTGACTTCATAAAAATGCAAATATCTCGGTTAATATTCAAGATAGAGAATTAATGTATATAGCAATATTTATAGTAAATTTAATGTGCAATAAGATTGTTTCTATACAATTTTTTGATCCGATGCTTAATAACAGAGATATTTCGAATTGTCGAAAATCCCCCCTCTAAACCCCCCCCTCCCTCTTGTCCGATTTCAGCCATTAACGAACTTGATCTGTCTTTTTACATAAAACGGTTAAATATCGAGTTTCGTAACGATCAAACAAAAATTGCAAAAATATATATATAGTTTTGAACGGACCTCATTTTCGTCATCTCCTGCGTAGGATCGATGGTCATTTGAAGAAATTTTTCGGAAATCGCGTCATGAGTATGGCCTCAATAGCTGATTTCCCTTACAGGAAATCTGCTAATAATTCATAATTACTTGCGTTCTCTAATTAACGCGGGGACAAGTTTCTCATAATTTATAAAACATGCAATTATTAATGACAAAGCAGATCAAGAAATTTACAAAAATATGCCTCAAACCCTGAATCACAAACATAATTATACCAAGGAACGGGTATAAGAGTAATCCCCTTTAGCAAAGCCCCAATTTATTAAATTTATTTTAAAAAAATATTCTTTGTTTAAAACGAATAAAAATAACTTTATGTCTGAAAATTGATATTCACAAGATAAATACTATCAAACATATTCAACTATTAAATAAAACTACAGTATATTGGTCTCAAAAATAGATCAAAAAGCCCGTCACGCAGGGGCAGCGTAAACTAAGCAGATTTCCCACGTGAAGTTTTACAATAGAGAAATTTCACGAGAGCCGGGCCAGTCAAGGAAACGGCCGAACTAGTTTTTGGCGGGAAAGTAACTCGTCCATTAGGTGCCCCTATAAAATAAAAATGCAAATATCTCGGTTAATATTCAAGATAGAGAAAAAATGTATATAACAATATTTATAGTAAATGTAATTTGCAATGAGATTGATTCTGTAAATTTTTTTTGATCCGACGTATAGTAACGGTAATATTTCGAATTTTCGAAAATCCTCCCCTCTAAACCCCACCCCCCTCCGACTGGTCCGATTTCAGCCGTTAACGAACTTGATCTTTCTTTTTACATAAAACGACTAAATATCGAGTTTGGTAACGATCAAACAAAAATTGCGACCGCTAGAGCGGTAACAGACAAATATATATATATACAGTATTGAACGGACCTCATTTTCGTCATCTACTAGGTAGGATCGATGGACATTTGAAGAAAAATTTCGAAAATTCCGTCATGAGTACAACCTCAATAGCTGATTTCCCTTAAGGGGAATCTGCTAGAAAGTAGTTTATAATCAGGTATACTATCTCATTAAGGTGGAGACAAGCATCTCATAATTTAAATTATTATTATTTATTACTTTGCTAAATCTAATACTGTGTGGCTTCATAGACTTTCACGATGGGCCAAATTGTTTCTCTGCTTGTCACACGATGCACATTTTGCAAAAACAAAAATACAAATTTCCTCTTCGGCTACCAACTTCATCTTCCACATCACCGCTACTGTTGATCTAGTTAGGTCCTCTACACAATTAACTGACAAGAACTCACCTAGTAACCTTTCAGAACTACGACACGACAACAGTATAATAATGTACAATATGTCAACTACATTGACAGTATAATGTAACATCTAAATGAGAGACACATTTTCAATGAGACATGACATATTAGAAGATTTCCCTTAGGGGAAATCAGCTATTGAGGTCGTACTCACGACGCGATATTCAAAAATGTTCTTCAAACACCCATCGATCCTACCCAGGAGATGACGAAAATGAGGTCCGTTCAAAATTATATATATATATATATATATATATATATATATATATATATTGTTTGTACGTTAAAAAACTCGATATTTAAACGTTTTATGTAAAAAGACAGATCAAGTTCGTTAATGGCTGAGATCGGATCAGTGGGAGGGGGGGGGGGGTTTAAAGGAGGGAGTTTTCGAAATATCTCCGATACTATACGTCGGATCCAAAGGTTGTATAGAACCAATCTTATTGCAACTTAAATTTACTATAAATATTGTTATATACTTTTATTCTCTATCTTAAATATTAACCGAGATATTTGCATTTTTCAGTTTTCAGCCTTCTGCGAACCCCCACTTCTACTCATGTTACATAAACAATAATCCGTTATGTAATAAACCACATTATTCAAAGTTTAAATACTGTAAATTGTTTTCAAGAGACCTTTACTATACAAGATAATTACAAATATGTTATCGTTAAGTTCTTGGACTACTAAAATTTGACTGATTGAGATAATATATATTCTAATTCATAATAAATTATAGTACTAGATATAGTAAATAGTTTTGAATAAAATTAATATGTTATATTCTGATATATTTCCGTAATTGTTTTTCTTTTCTGTGAGAAGTTGGTACTCCTGTTTGTTCACGTTTCAGGTGCTTCCCATCTGGAGGTTTCTTATTATCGTTTGACCTTGATGGTGACGGTGCTATTGTGTTACCAGTATGTAGATTTATCTTTTGTTAAACATCACGAGGGAAATCTGCTTAGTTTACGCAGCCCCTTGCGTGACGGACTTTTTTTACCATTTCTTCCGAATTATCGGACCAAGGGGCGGTGAAATGCAATATTTTCCGTACCTGTTTCCAATACAGAAGGTTTGTACTGGAACTTTTTTGTTGCCTTCATAAAACGTTTTTTAAATTATGTTCTGTGTCATATTTTTTTCTGATGAATATCTCTTTCATATTTAATTATTTTAAATAAGGTGCAGTAAAACGTGCTGCATATTCAATTTAATAGTATTTCAAGGAACTCATGTGGTGTTCTTATTATTTTTTTTTTTTTTTTTACCTTTTCTGGAATTAGTTTGAATAGAAGTCCACCTTGTGTGGAACTCATTACAATAAATAAATAAAACATTTTCTATTAATTAATCACCTAGGTATATTGAGCAACATATTTATAAACAATAAACCTCAATTAGCTCTATTTAAATATTATACGTCTTTAGCAAGCAACACACGTGTGACTATTAGGTATAATTCATTTCGGACATTTATTTGTCGTAGTATTTCAAGGAATATTATTGGATGTATTATTGGATTATGGAATTAGGGTCTCAGAAATTTACATATTGACGTACTCATTAAAATCCTTAGTCCACCCTGGCTAGAAAAGGATGGTAAACTGCAGATGATCCGTCTCAATTAGCCATAGTTGCGCACAGTGAACGATGATAAAGATCATTTTATTTAATAATTCTTTTACCAGTCCGAACAAATAATCTTATAATATAGAGAAAAAATATAACTAAATGTTACCAAAATAGTTTGTAATTTATTTCATTTAGATAATACATGATCAGTGGCGGCTCACGTATAAGCACTGTGGAACTGCTTTTACATTTAACATTTAATATAATGAGCCTTTTTTTAGCAGATTTCCCTTAAGGGAAATCAGCTATTGTGGTCGTACTCATGATGCGATTTTCGAAAAATGTCTTCAGATGTCCATCGATCCTACCCAGGAGATGACGAAAATGAGGTCCGTTCAAAATTATATATATATATATATATATATATATATATATATATATATATATATATATATATATATGTCTGTTAACGCTCTAGCGGTCGCAATTTTTGTTTGATCGTTACCAAACTCGGAATTTAATCGTTTTATGTAAAAAGGAAGATCAAGTTCGTTAATGGCTGAAATCGGACCAGTGGGAGGGGGGGTTTAGAGGGGGGATTTTTGAAAATTCAAAATATCTCCGTTATTATGCGTCGGATCGAAAAATTGTATAGAATAAGTCTTATTTCAAATTAAATTTACTATAAATATTGTTCTATACATTTATTCTGTATCTTGAATATTAACCGAGATATTTGCATTTGTATTCTGCGTGTGGTCACCAGTAGGCTATGTTCGGACTTTCCGCCGAGAGCTCTGGCGGGCGTTTCCTTAACTATTCGTCCCTCGTGAATAGGTTTAGAGGTCAGGTTAACTGTTTTTTGGGGCTAGAAACTACTGGGTTATTACGCCCTAAATAATGTTTTAGGTTTAGAGGTTTCTTACTACTACAGTTGTTATTAGGCAGATTTCTCTATTGTAAAACTTCACGTGGGAAATCTGGTTAGTTTACGCAGCCCCTGCGTGACAGACTTTCTTTAATTCTTTTCATTATACTTGTATAATATATAATCCTTAGGCTTAATGGAGGAACCATCCCCCAGTTTATGGAAAAAGATACAAAAATCTTTGTCTGGAACTGTACGCGTCACAGTTCCAGCTGCAAGGTGTTTGGCTGTTGTGCGCATGCCCTCAGAGGAAGTTCCACAACGGATAGAGAGCACTGTCTTTCCCGCAGTGCCGACCGAATAGATTAAGCTTGAACTGCTTTAGGTTAAAGTAAGTAAAAAATGTTTGATTTGGTTCTTTTAGGATTTTATCAAGTTTCTGAATAAATTTTCTTTTTATACATGTTTTTCTCTTTTACACTATTTTAAAACAAAAGCTAAAAATTTTCTGGAGCAGCACCCCCGCTAATTTTAGCTACGAGCCGCCGCTGTGCATGATGTATATTGAAATAAGTCATTCGGAACAGAGAAATAGTCAAATATGTAACCAATGAATAAGCTACATTCTTATGATATGTGTACATTTAAACTTTGTCTTGTTAAAATACAACCAAGTTTCTATACTGACAATAAGAAATATTTTAAATTGCTAGATTTTAAGTAAATTACGGTCCGCACCAGGTTTGAGTTTATCTCATACGCAAAAAAAAGTTTTAACTTTATAATAAGGTTGTATGTGTATTTATACATGCTATTGGAATTTTGCTTCATGGATTCTAGAAATTTTGGAAGGAAACTTGAAATTCTATGATATAATGTTATGATAGTTCTATACAGTCAATACCCGATCTTTACTCAACTCACCCAGTCACTAGACGACTTCAGGAACTACTAACTAACTTACAGACACAGAGAGATAACTATCCATTGGATACCAGGACATTCAGACATCACGGGAAATATTTTGACTGACAAACATGCAAAATTAGCAACTCAACTTGACATATTACACACTGATCACATTACAGGACACGATGCCATTGAACTTATCAAAAAAGAGGTCCGCTTAAAATGGGACGTGGAATGGCGTCACACACACACAAAACTACGAGAAATAAAAGACATTGTTCGTGAATGGCTGTCGAGTAATCGGGACACTAGAAAAGAAGAAGTAGTTTTCACACGTTTGAGACATGACCATTTACGGATAACACACGGACACCTCATGACTAGGATTGAACCACCTTTATGTACACTGTGTAATACACAACTAACTATCAAACACTTACTTACAGACTGCAGAATAATAACCAACAAGAACTTGCCTAACAACCTATCAGAACAACTACAAAACAACAGCCCATACATTACAACAATCATGAAACACCTCAAAGAAACCAACTTTACAACCAGATTTAACATTAAATAATTAAACATTGGACTTAATGAATTAGATTTTTGCTCAAAATAATATCCACTGGAGAAAAAAACAAAACATGCTTTTACCTACGACTGTAGATTTTTTAACTTTTTTTTTTGTTTTTATAAGGTGGCTTTACCTAAACTATTTTAGCTTTATATTAAGAAAAAGTGTGATTCGCTTAAATTCCGACAAACCTAAATAAATAAATGATATGATGGATCACGTATTGTTTAAGTGAAAATGAAACTTTTGTTTTAAATAGAAAGGTTTTTTTTTTTTAGTTTGAAACAGAAAATTAACAAATTACGTAATATATAAAACGTATAATTTACACTGTTAGTAAATAGAAAATTAAGACACTCTGTTAAGAAGACTAGGTGATCCATGCTAACAAAAAGTGTCTATTTTCCAATCAGCATTTCCAAGAATCGATCATGCAATGTTCCCAGGAAGGATCCTTGCTTACTTTCTCAACAGCTGAACACGTGGATTGATGAAGTGCTTCCACGTGATACTTTTATTACAGAATAAAAATTAAATGAGAATAATTCTTAAAAAGAGTAGTTTATTTATAGCCCAATTACATTAATAGCCAAGTAGATAATGAATATTTTCAAACAAATGGGGCCTCTTAAATTAAATGCATCATTTTATTATTTATTGACGTCCACTTTTTGCAACTGAGGCTAATTGGGACGGGTTATCTACAGGTTACCACCCTTTTCTAGTCAGGGTAGGACTAAGGATTTTATTTAATGAATTCCGTCACTAAATAAATTCCTATTGCCCTGACGGGAATCGAACTCTCCACTCTAGGTTTACCATGAGAGATTAAGGCTAACGCTTTAACTCACATGGCCAATCTGAGCCCATCATCTATAAATAAACCCTGTTTTATTAGGTTTTCTCCAAAGGAAATCTACTATTGAGGTTGTCCTCATGACGCGATATTGAAAAATTTCCTCAAATGTCCATCGATCCTACCTAGGCCATGACGATATTGAGGTACGTTCAACACTATATATAGTTTCGTAGACTTCTTAGTTCTGCTTAATGTTCTTCTTCCCCCAGCCGGGTTTCTGCTACAGCGGTCTTCTCATCAGTTCGGTTTACTGTGCTAATTTTTGGTAGCTTTACGGCTAATATCTTCAAGCTATCTGGAACGACAACAATGGCGATGCATAACCTCAAAAAGGCTATCTTAATGTTTTAAATTAATCTAGAGATTCATTTGATTAAATTGTTAATGATTATTGAATGAAAGGATCTGGGATTTATTTATTATGAACTTTTATTAGTAAATTTAAATACTTAATTTGTATATTTAAAGATCGTACCCCCTCACCCCTCTCGTTGGAGTATAGTTTGTAATGGTGATGGAGAATCGATTATTTGTTGGTCGACATGACGTGCCACACTCCTTCCACACACGACACTTGTAGGATTGTCGTCAAGCTAAACAGGAGTGAATTCTTCGATGTGACAGGCCCATTCTTAGAGGCCTCCTGTGCTTAGTCTGCAATATCAACCTCGGAGGTATTTTATTGAACAGATCTAGTATTAAGGAAGTCAACACATCAGTCACACAAGAACCACCTTTTAATCGGGTTTCTCATCAATTACCATTGTTCTTGTTAAAATTAAATGATTTTTGCCCTCGCCTTTACAGATTAATATGTCCACTTAAAAATCAGGCATTCTGTAGAGAGATAAAACACTTAGATCCCACATTTGGGTATCTGTCTTAAGTTCTCCGCCAGTATTATCCAATATATATATATATATATATATATATATATATATATATATATATATAAGTTTGTTGAGGACTGAAATAGGGCCTGTGGGAGGGAGGATTGTTTAGATGTTGGGAATTTTGAAAATTCCCAATATCTACATTATTAAACGTTGCATTGAAAAATTGTTTAGAACTAATCTAATTGCACAATTTAATGTTGTTCTATACATATTTCCTGTATCATGAATATTAATATTAGATTTTTTAGTTTTCGTCCTCCAGTAAACCCGCACTTCTACTCATGCCATACTAACAATAAGCTGTTATACTATGAACCACTGTATTGGAAGCTTACGTACGAAGTATTGTTTCGTTGAACTTTAACTGTGTCAGACACATGCGAACATGTTGTGTGATGACGTCGTCATTAAAGATTTTACTTTTTTTTTATTTTACGTTCACTTTATGCTACTAGGCTAATCGGGACGGGTTATCTACAGGTTACCATCTGTAGGTGAAGAAGAATAAATTTCCACTGCCCAGGGCGGGATTCGAACCCGCCACTCTAGGTATGCCATGCGAGATTAGGACCAACGCCCTAACACGCACGGCCAACCCGAGCCCCAGATTTTACTTTCGAAAATGATGATTTGCTCTTTGATATACATTCATTCAACACTAAAGTGCATCGTGGTTAAAGATTAAATTCTGACCTGGAATGTGGTAGGGGGGGGGAAGAAATTCGAAAATTCATTATATCTCCGTTATTATGAGTCGAATCAAAATATGTTATAGAACCAATATTGTTAACCTATTGATATATATTATACGTCGGATCGAAAATTGTATAAGAACAATATTATTGCAAAATTAATTATTAATCAATTGTATTATTTACTGGTTCTCTCTATCTGGAATATAAACCGATATATTCGTATTTTTCAATTTTATGCCTTGAGTAAACTCCCAGTTTTAATCATCATACGCCAACAACAAGCAATTATGTGAATTAATCATATTATTCCAAGATCATATACCAAATATTGTTTTCAACGAACTTATACTAGGTGATATTGATGGATATATGTAGTGTGGTAACGCCATGAATTAAGGTTTTGAGGTCTTGACTCGAAAGTGTTTATTTGGTCTACACCAGACTCGATATTTAACTATTCCGTTCAACACTAAAGATTATGGCTGTCCGAGGTATAGGAGGGGGGGGGGCGATAGAGACAGGAATTCTAAAATTCCAAATATCTCTGTTACTATGAGTCGGGTCGAAAAATTGTATACAGCCAATCTTTTTAAACTATTGACCACAATTGTTGCTCATGTTTTTGTCACTCAAATGTTAATCAAATTAATCATAATTTCTTGTTTTCAGCCTTGAGGAAAACTCCACTTCTTGTCATTTGATGTTTACTTAGAAATAGAGAATATATGGGGAGCGGGAAATTACTTAGTTCAAGCATGCCCCTGCTTGTCGTAAGCTGTGGATTTCTTTTATGTTTGAGAGTATTATCCGGCGATCCGTTGTTTGAGATATACAACGCTCTAGGGAATATCTGAGGGACCTTGAAGCGTACAAGGGGTGTAGTGCGCACCATCCATGGCAGACTGATAGACCCGAAATATGTATCAAGCTGAATAATAACAGAGAATGCCAATCAAGGGCAGGCGCAGGTGTAAATCCTTGATGAACCCTCATTATTCTAATACCACCTAACCTACATTAGCAAATAACAGCTGTCATTAGCAGCGGCCTTGGAGCCCTCAATCAGCCCGCCAAAAACAAATACCCCCACCCCCTCCACTGTAGGAATCACCCATTACTCGCGAATTCAATGTCTCAAGTCAGTACAAGTAGACGATCCAAGCCCACTAAGCAATACCGGTCAAGAATTTAATACTTCAAGTCTGTATCCATATACAATCCAGATCAGTATAATACCACTTGAACTAGATCATCTGTTCGATATACTAAGACGATTTGATGCCATAAGATAATCAGAAACCACTAGAATAACCGAAACCACCAGACTATCCATTAACACAAGACGGTCCGAAACCACTAGATTACCCATTAGCACTAAGCTTTCAATTACAAGCCCGTCCATTACAATAATACGATCCGAAACCATTAGACTATCAATTACCACAAGACGACCCAGTACCACTAGACGTTCTATTACAAGCCCATCCAGAACCATAAGACAATCCGAAACCACTAGACTACCCATTAACACAAGACGACCTAGTACCATTAGACGTTCCATTACAAGCCCATCCAGAACCATAAGACGTTACAAAAGAACTAGACTACCCATTACCACAAGACGACCCAGTACCATTAGACGTTCCATTACAAGCCCATCCAGAACCATAAGACGTTACAAAAGAACTAGACTATCCAATACCACAAGACGACCCAGTACCACTAGACGTTCCATTACAAGCCCATCCAGAACCATAAGACAATCCGAAACCACTAGACTACCCATTAACACAAGACGACCTAGTACCATTAGACGTTCCATTACAAGCCCATCCAGAACCATAAGACGTTACAAAACAACTAGACTATCCATTAACACAAGACGACCCAGTACCATTAGACGTTCCATTACAAGCCCATCCAGAACCATAAGACAATCCGAAACCACTAGAATATCCATTACCACAAGACGACCCAGTACCACTAGACGTTCCATTACAAGCCCATCCAGAACCATAAGACAATCCGAAACCACTAGACTACCCATTACCACAAGACGACCCAGTACCATTAGACGTTCCATTACAAGCCCATCCAGAACCATAAGACGTTACAAAACAACTAGACTATCCATTACCACAAGACGACCCAGTACCACTAGACTTCCCATTACAAGCCCATTCAGAACCATACGAAAATCCAAAGCACTAGACTATCCATTACCACAAGACGACCCAGTACCATTAGACGTTCCATTACCAGCCCATCCAGAACCATAAGACAATCCTAAACCATTAGACTATCCATTAACACAAGACGACCCAGTACCATTAGACGTTCCATTACAAGCCCATCCAGAACCATAAGACAATCCTAAACCATTAGACTATCCATTAACACAAGACGACCCAGTACCATTAGACGTTCCATTACAAGCCCATCCAGAACCATAAGACAATCCGAAACCACTAGAATATCCATTACCACAAGACGACCCAGTACCATTAGACGTTCCATTACAAGCCCATCCCGTACCACGAGACAATCCTAGACCATTAGACTATCCATTAACACAAGACGACCCAGTACCATTAGACGTTCCATTACCAGCCCATCCAGAACCATAAGACAATCCTAAACCATTAGACTATCCATTACCACAAGACAATCTAGTAACACTAGACGTTCCATTACAATTATATATGACTACTTTTTTCTCAGTTGGAATACAGCCTTTTCATAATTTTAGCAGCCCCGAGCGAGTCTTTAGGCATTCATGATTTGAGTTTTTTACGTAGTAAGTGGGCAACTCGACGTACAACTATTAACCAACTTATAAATACTTGTCTCCTGAACTTATAATGAGTTGTCTTCATTGTACCCGGGGGGGGGGTATGTGGTAACATTCCCCTGACAGCCTTCCTGTGGACGGGATCTAAGAGAGCCTCCTTAATCGATAATCATCCTCTGGTGTTGCCAAACCTATATACCCGTTGGAATTCCTCTGATATATAAGGACTTTGACACTAGTGCGCTCTGGTAGAAAAGTCGTGAACTATTTATCTACCTTTGCGCGGATCAAACATGCACCTACTTTTACCTACAGCTTAGTGGGGTTAGAGGTAGGTGTACACACGACTTAACCCGCACTGCCACCTTCGCCCTCCTCTATGTCACTGTACCATCCATGAAATTAATAAATAGCCTTTTACACGAAACTTAAAAATTCTAAAAAATGATACTCCCATATATAGTCTGGGCGAAGGTTATACCATTTATTACAAGAAGAATATCCAGAACCACGAGACAATCCATTACTTACTAAATTAAGAAATTATATTTTAAAATCTGAATAGAACTTATGTAAAGGGTTCTTCTAATTCTTTGGAAGATTTGCATAACTATTTCCAGTTTAACAAGTTAACTTCGGATAACCCATCTAAGCAATACAATATGCCTATTTTATTAACTTTTTTACATTATTATGCCTTCAATAAATCCCCTCACCTGGTCCGAATGCAAGCATGAACGAAGAGTTTAAATATCGAGATTTTTTTTCACAGTCTAAAAGAAATTGTAGTAGCTAGTGTTTTAATACTCACTCACACATACACAGTGTGTGAAGACATTACACTGTCATATTCGGTGTCTATCGGGTAGAATCGGAGGATATTTGAAGACAGATTTAATTACTATTGAGGCATTGGCAAGCCTAATCGACGATGAGAGAGAAGAATCCGGAATTCTATATATGACATTTAATCGTTGGGCATCTAAGGCAGAACTGGTTCCTGATCCAACAGCATTCCTGCAGATATGGACTTGCTATGTGCTCTTCTATCCACACACTCAAATAGATCTTATTGACAACATATCAACAAATTAATTTATTTTTAAATTCATTAAATAATTGTTAACTAATTTTCGTATTAGGAGATTTCCCCAAAAGAAATCAACTATTAACGTTTTACTAATGAAACAATTTCCAAATCGACCCTTCGTAGGAAATGCTGGAAATAAGGTCAGTTAAGTACTACATATATACGCTTAAAATTATTTATTCTAGGAATTGAAGAGTATTTAGAACAAAAATTAAAGTCAACAGACTATTGCTTGACACAATTATTATCAGGAAATGGATCAACAAACACTTACTTCAATCGTTTTGGCCTAAGATATCAACCAAATTGTTACCGCAATTTTACTACGGAACAGACTTAATCAGCTGATAAAATCGATAATTGCATAACCTAATATTTAAAATTGATCAAAAATTATGAGAATAATAGAAATAGAGTTAAATTCTATTTGGGTTAAATGGATAAAAATCACATGAATAGGAGTAGGGTTGAACTAAAGGATAAAAATTTAAAAAAAAAAATGACTTCATGCATTTTTGAGAACATTTTTATTTATTTATAACAAGATTGATTATAAAACATTTTTGTACGCGACTTATAAATAAAAGAAATGATGCGGATTTATTATATTCTACTCCTTCTTTATACCCCCACTTTTTTTGGTCCGATGTGGTTAATTAGTTTATATAGCTTTCTAATTTACTTGAAACAGGAAAATAGCGAGAGTAGTGTTCGTGGATTAAAAAAAATATAAAAATAAAATTTTGATTGATACCGTACCTCGTCTTATTCTTGATACAAGATGAGTAGGAGCAGGGATTTGCTGAAAATTAATAGAATTATCTAAAACTTCGGCAATTTCACTACGGTGAACATTCGTTTACGGAAATTGAGGGTTTGATGAAAACTGAGAAATAAAAACAATTCTAGGTGAAGAAAAGATTGAATAGAAAAATTCTAAAAGCAGAATATTAATAATGCTACAAGCGTAAAAAATACTTTGAATTTTAGCTTCTCTAAACTCCAACCCTTCGTGGTCTAATGTCAACATTTAACAAACATGGTCTAGTAGCATTTATATTTCAGGTTTGGCAATGGTCAAAAAAAAAAAAAAAAATTACCGTAGAATACATTTATTTATACGAGTATGTGTACACATACATAGTCACCAATTTTTATTTTCCAAGGCTCTACAGAATTCTTTGCAGTTCCCAGGGAGCTATAAAGGCAAAACTTTGGCAAAAAAAGTTAATACTGAGACTAAATAGGAACATATTTCAGTTTATTCTCCAAGGCTAAAAAAATCCATAACTTTGTTACAGTTTCCATATTCTTAAGTACGCAAGCCATATAAATACAGCGTCGGAAGATGATAAAAACATTGTCCATAGTGAAACCTCGCAAACAAAAAAAAAATGACATTATTCAGTATCTAAAGATTCAACGAGAAACGCCGGGTATCTCAGCTAGTACATATATAAATTTGAAAGAATTGAGGTAAATCTGAAATAAATGTTTTCATACAAATAGCCACTTAACCCTTTCAGTAACCGTGAGAAAACGGGTTCCTGCCCCGGATGAATCTGACAACTTTACTCAGGTTTGGAAAAATGCTCAGACGTGAGCCATCTGATAACTATCGTAAATAGATTGGGGTTACTGTCCTAAGAAATTACCCTGTGTCCAGCTTCTATTTTTCGCTCTAGAGTATACAGTGCTTCGTTGCCAGTCAGCAGAAACCAAATATTTCTAACAAGTTTTAATCATTTATAACTTTTTATAAAGTTGATTTGAAGCATGGAACTCTTGCGGTGCCTACAGTAGGCGCCAACGCTTGCGCAACGATATACCGTCGATGGCACTTTCTGCAAGTCTCGTGAACAACAATGTAACGTCGTTCGGAACTAAAAGTGTTAACTATATCTGAAAATTATCTACAGTCTCACAAATAATAATCAATAAAATACAACACCCACAAAAGCGGAACTAGTGATAAAGTGCCAAATATGCTATTCCACAGGAGAATGTTGTATTTACAGGTGTATCATTGTTACATGAGATGAAATTGTCTTCAGCCCAATCATTAATACACATCTATTTCTTCAGCAGGTATCTTGTGGAGGATTTTGTTGCCGATCTGACTGAGTACTTGGGATATTGCTTCTGTAATTGGTGGTTTCAACTCATCATAAATCTGTTGCCAGTTCTCGTTCAAGAATTTGTTCATACCGTCACCTGAAAAGAAAGAAAAATGTTATCAATTTAGGAGTGTATATATATATATATATATATATATATATGTGTGTGTGTGTGTGTGTGTGTGCGTTTTTCGGTTGGCATTGTAAACGTTTGAGATCATTAGCCGCCCAGGTGGGTTATTCTGTATCAGTGGTTAGGGGTGGTATCAGTGTTATAGAGATTGATCAACTCGA
Organism: Riptortus pedestris; assembly: GCA_019009955.1. Lineage (NCBI taxonomy): Eukaryota > Metazoa > Arthropoda > Insecta > Hemiptera > Alydidae > Riptortus > Riptortus pedestris. Next base: position 25,363,212 of record CM032232.1, read on the forward strand.
GGTAGAACAAGTCACCATTTGACTTATGTTACCCACGGGGTTGTGTTCATTTCACCTGTGGACGGGGTCTAAGACAACCAAAGTCGTAGCAGGGATAGCAAGGACCGACGTATTTACTAGGGGCCCCACATATCAACTTCCGCCGCGATACTAGCGGCTCAAGAAGCGGCCTAATGTTTTACCTTGGCGGGTATCGACCCTCCCCACTTATTTGTACCCTCAGCTTTCTGAGGGTAATGCTAGATATATCCATACCGTATGAAGAGAATTTTATTTAATATCTAGGAGGGGATGGATTATCTTCGTGAATTTATATTTTCGTGAATACCCGTATTTCTAAATTTCCCAAAAAATGATAATAAATTCACTAACCAATCGTATAGCGGATATTCAGACAAAACAAAAAGTAAACAAACCTGTAATGACTATTAAAAGCTCTTTCATTTCTCGAGTAGTTCCGAGCCCACAAGACGTCTCATCACGAGAAAAGGGTATAAATAACTAATAAATAATATATATATATATATACGATAAACATAAAATACATTATGCGATGACGCCATCAAATGAAATTTTACGTTCTCGACCTGAAAATGTTTAGTTGTTCAATACCTTACTCTATATTTAGCCGTTTCATTCAATCCCTTTCTCGATATTTGCCGTTTCAATCAACCCCATTATCGATATTTAGCCGTTTCAATTAACCCCCTTTTCAATATTTAGCCGTTTCACTCAACCCCCTTCTCGATATTTAGCCGTTTCACTCAACCCCCTTTTCGATATTTAGCCGTTTCACTCAACTCCCTTTTCGATATTTAGCCGTTTCACTCAACCCCCTTCTCAATATTTAGCCGTTTCACTTAACGCCCTTTTCGATATTTAGCCGTTTCGTTCAACTCCCTTCTCTATATTTAGCCGTTACACTCAACTCCCTTTTCAATATTTAGCCATTTCACTCAACCCCCTTCTCGATATTTAGCCGTTTCACTCAACCCCCTTCTCGATATTTAGCCGTTTCTCTTAACCCCCTTTTCGATATTTAGCCGTTTCACTCAACCCCCTTTTCGATATTTAGCAGTTTCACTCAACTACCTTTTCGATATTTAACCGTTTCACTCAACCCCTTTCTCGATATTTAGCCTCTCCACTTAACGCCCTTTTCAATATTTGGCCGTTTCATTCAACTCCCTTCTCGATATTTAGCCGTTTCACTCAACCCCCTTCTCGATATTTAGCCGTTTTAATCAACCCCCTTCTACATATTTACCAGTTTCATTCAACTCCCTTCTCGATATTTAGCCGTTTCACTCAACCCCCTTTTCGATATTTAGCCGTTTCATTCTACCCCCATTTCGATAATTAGCCGTTTCACTCAACCCCCTTTTCAATATTTAGCCGTTTCATTCAACTCCCTTCTCGATATTTAGCCGTTTCACTCAACCCCCTTCTCGATATTTAGCCGTTTCTCTCAATCCACTTTTCGAAATTTAGTCATTTCACTCAACCCCCTTCTCGATATTTAGCCGTTTCACTCAACCCCCTTCTCGATATTTAGCCGTTTCTCTTAACCCCCTTCTCGATATTTAGCCGTTTCAAGTAAACCCTTTACTTCTACTCATTGAATTTTAGAAATTCAATATATCTGTCATCAGAGTAACTATATATATATATATATATATATATATATATATATATATATATATATTAAATAAAAAATTATAAAATATTAGAATATGTTATGGCTTCAAATAAACGTTAAACTAAAAGTGTAATCATACCAAGTGTTTTGTCTCCATTAAATAAGTTGTCAAAGCGGATGTAGGCTTTCTTCGGCTTCAATTCTATGTGTAATTTCTCCATCGAGAAGTCCTTCTTGCCTTTCATCGCTGTGCGTGTCCATTGAGCTGTAATGTCCATCTCCAAGGTTTCTGAAAATTATAAAAATAATGTTACATTTCAATAATTATATAAATCTTTTTTGTCCGTAGTTCTATAGTTACACCAAATCATCTTTTACCATGCCTGCAAAAATACATAAGTCATGTTTTACCATAGTTGCATAGTTACATAAGTCATCTTAGACCATAGTTGCAGATGTCCGTAAGTCATGTTTGACAACAGCTATATAACTCATGTTTGGCATAGTAGCATAGTTCATCAAAAGCCATAGATGGGTAGTAACATAATTCATCTTAAACCATAACTGCATAGTTACATAATTCATTTTAGACTATAGCTGCACAATTGTGAAATTCATGTTTGACTATAGCTCCATACTTGCGTGTCAGGTTCTAGCATTGTTGCAGAGTTACATAAGTCGATCTAAGTTGAATAGTTACATAAGTCAACTTAGAACATAGTTGCATAGCTACATAGGTCAACTTAGATCACAGTTGCATAGTTTCAAAAGTCAACTTAGATCATAAGTGCATAATTACATAGGTTAATATGGATCATAGTTGCATAGTTACATAAGCCAACGTAGATCATAATTGCATAATTACATAGGCCAACTTAGATCATAGTTGCATAGTTACATAGGTCAACTTAGATCATAGTTGCATAGTTACATAGGTCAACTTAGATCATAGTTGCATAGTTACATAGGTCAACTTAGATCATAGTTGCATAGTTACATAGGTCAACTTAGATCATAGTTGCATAGTTACATAGGTCAACAAAGATCATTTGGATACTAAGTCGTGTTACATAAATCACCCTAGATCATATTTGCAACATATTATAGTTACTTATGTTATGTTTGTCCATAGATGCGGCTACACACACACAATTGTTTATGAATATACATTCGAAATGCCTTAAGAAAATACTACCAAGAGGCCCTTACCATAACGTATCTGATGCCATTTACAATGCACTCTGGCAGTGCTTATATATAATTGTAAATATATATATATATATATATATATATATATATATATATATATATATATATATACACACACACACACACACACACACACACACACACACACACACACACACACACTCACACACACACACACAACCCGTTTAATATAGTTCAGATAATGAATATTCTATCTCTGATGTAAAAATATGGGAATTTCATTGAGACTAATAATATATAAATACCAACCTAAAGTTATATTGCATTTTCCATCTCCTTTAATAGGCAGAACCAAAACCTGGCCGTCAATTTTGTAATTTCCAAGGATAGACAAATGAGGAATGTGTGCAACTGCATTAAATGTCTCCCAATCGCTTCTGCAAAAAATAAAAAATGACTTAGTTTAAGGATCATAATATAAATAAATAAATATGTTTGCCATTTATTTTTTGATTTCATCTCTGTTTTTCGTGTTTTTTCTCTGTTGATCCTTTTATGTTTTGTGTTCTATGTTCCTTTTCTGGTTTGTGTTCCTTTTACTTTTTGTGTTCCTAATCTGTTTTGTTTTCCTTTTGTGTTTTCTGCTTTGTGTAATTTTGTTAATTTTTTTGTATTGTTTTGTTTTTTAAGTTACGAAGCTTTTATTTATAGCAACATCACCAAAGCTGTGGAGCTCAAATAAATAAATAAATATGTTTGCCTTAGATAAAGGCAACAAGAACACAATCATGTCTTCATTATTATAATGAAATATGTCACGCAGTGGCTATAAGTCACACAGCTGGTTCGTAATAAGCAATTAGGTGTTTCTTTCGTTGGCCGTCATTCATTAGCCAAATACACTGTCGTTGGTTCGATTCTCGCTTAATCGATAGGAATTTGATAAGTAACTAACTCATTAAATGAAATTCATAGTCCCACCCTGTGAAAGTACCCTAAAAGTTGGAGGTAACCTGTATAAATACCCTCACAATCAGCCATAGCAGCCATAAAGCTCATGTGAAAGAAAAAAAGGCCGTCACGCAGGGGCTGCGTAAACTAAGCAGATTTCCCACGTGAAGTTTTACAATAGAGAAATTTCAGAATAGAGAGTCAAACAGTTACGGGAACGGCCCGAACTAGCTCTTGACGGAAACTCACGACTAGACCCGAAGTTGGCCGATCTCATCTCAGAAGTTGAAAACATAAAAAAGCAAATATCTCGGTTAATATTCAAGATACAGAATACATATATAACATTATTTATAGTAAATTTAATTTGCAATAAGATTGATTCTATACAATTTTTCGATCCGACGTATAGTAACGGAAATATTTCAAATTTTAGAAAATCCTCCCCTCCTAACCCCCCCCTCCCACTGGTCCGATTTCAGCTATTAACGAACTTGATCTTTATTTTTGCATAAAACGCTTAAATATCGAGTTTGGTAACGATCAAACGAAAATTGCGACCGCTAGAGCGTTAACAGACAAATATATATATATATATATATATATATATATATATATATATATATATATATATAATTTTGAACGGACCTCATTTTCGTCATCTCCTGGGTAGGATCGATGGACATTTGAAGAAATTTTTCGAAACTCGCGTCATGAGTACGACCTCAATAGCTGATTCCCCTTAAGGGAAATATGCTAAAAAAAAGGTCCGTCACGCAGGGGTGTGTAAACGGGGCAGATTTCCCATTTGTGGTTGTAACACACTATTAATCTCATTTCGTCATATATATTTTACATTTCTAAGTAAAAATCCCATGATTAAAAGTCTGGGTTTACTGAAGCCTGCAAAAAACAAAGTACAAAAACTCGCTTAATGTTTGAGCTACAAAGAAAATTGATAGATCTGCAATTGTAGGGCATTAACTGATTGTCAAGATTTGTTCTATAAAAGTTTTCGTGACGACTCATATTAACGGAGATATTGTGAATTGTCGAATTAACCCTTAATATATTTGAAGAACTAATGCATGATTCAACAAACGCAGGACTTTTTTTCCTTAGAATGATTGATTTTAAGTCATTTTCCGATCCGACTCTGAGTAAATCAAATGTTTCGAATTTTCGTTTCAACTGCATAATGAAAAATGGGAGATGAGAAGTCATCTATTGAGATTGTACCTCTTTTTAGGTAAATTTGCAAAAATAATAATTTCCCACAAAAGAAATAATGTAAAAGATGGATTCAATAATTAATGTCGTTAATAATTTTTAAGAACTAGTATGTTTCAGAAAAAAAAATATATACTGGCCTGTTGACAAAACAAAAATCATTTGTGGATCTTCACCTAGGATTCAGGGAGGATTTCACCCTTGACTTTGTCGGCCTTTAATATAGGAATTTTATGATAGGGTATAGATTTGTATATCTATTGAATTAGTTTGCTGTTTTTAATTTAGATAATTTAATGTTATAGTGTTTTTATTTTTTCCTTCTGACTTACGTTTATATGTTTTCATTTGGCTATTAGTTTTAATTAATTCTTGTTTTTTCCTTGTTATATATGTTTGTAATTTATATTTAATTTGATTGTCGTTAAATGCCTGTTTCTACACTATTACTCATGGAATGGATTTTATTCTTATTGGAGTTTTGTTTTGTAAGCATGCACTGATGATAAAGCTTGTTGATCTCTGGAAGAGCATTTTGCATTTTAAAGTAGTTGTAGAGGACAAGGTCTTTTATATTGACCCTGATTAATTCATTCCTCCACCGCCCAAGACCAAATTATGAATTATGTAATGTAACATTATTAAATGTGTAAACTTATAACGCAAATAATTTGAAGATAACTTACTTTGTAACTTCCAAATCGACGTCCTTTATTCCTTTAACCTTAACGTCCTTCAAAGACCAGTTGATTGCGACTGGGCCATCGTGCCTTGGAACATCTATAGAATCAACCTTGAGAGGATCCAAAGGTAGCACACCAAACTTCTTATCACCTGAAATAATAAACCGCTTTTAAAATCTTTTATTTTCAACGGAAAATGAAATTTGAAATTTTCCTCCTCCATGAATAATATTATTTAAAGGTTTAGAATATTTGGGGTTAGATTACCCCTCCCAACATCAGAGCAGCCAATATAGTATCGGGGTATAAGACATGGTGGGCATTTGAAGACATTTTTCAAAGTTCATATCATAAGTGTAAACTCCACGATTTCCCTTAAGGGTAATCTGCTAAATAGCTAAAAATGTGACAAGAATATTTACCATTGACTAATGTAGAAACAGCGAAGACGATAGATTTTCCGAGGCAGGTGTTAAAGTCTGTAGCATTCCTTTTGCAGGCCTTCCAACCATTGGCTGAAACATACAGTAAAACATAAGTTAACAACTAATATCTATTATATATATATAGTTAGGTCCCATTGTAATTTTTGAACTTTCCTTATACCCGGGGGGCTTATATATATATCATAAAAATGTTCTGAAAATGGGGCTGCGTCAACTAAGCATGAAACTTGTATTTCTGCCGTAGTAAACATGAATCGAAATACCAGCGATGCCTTGTTACTCAGTTACTTAATGTGAAAATCGCCCCGAATCTATCTAGCTAATATTCAGGTATAAACCCTAAACATGGAGACAGGGAAATGGGATTGAACCGATATTAACAATCGTTGTGTCTGTTTGTCTTTTCACGCCAAAACTACTTAACCGAAATTTATGAAACTCTGTACTACTGTGTATTACTCCCAATTCCAATTTTTTCTTTTCATATACACTTTTAGAGCGTAACAAAAGTAGTGATGGAATATGTTTTAGACTACACCAAAACACTAAATGGTGTGTAATGTTAAACCAAATGGAAAGTGACTAAGTACTCATTAAACTTTGTATAATAATGACTTACACTACATTTAATGCTTACACTTTTTAATATGTTGTATTATCCTCAGAAATTTGAAATTCTTTAATTATCATAAATTATTTAATTAAAATAATGTTAATGGAATTGAAAGTGATCTGGATCTTATTATGATATTCCTAACCCCTTAATGTTTTAAACAAATTATTGGGAATAATAACCACTTAAAGTTTAGACTGATAGACTCATCAATTGTAGCCAACTCATATATAATGTTTTTAAGTATTTAAGAAATAATGGATTATTTGATGAAATATAAAAGCTATTATCTACAATTATGAAAGTTATATATAGCAAGCACTGTGGAATATAAGTTTTGCCTTCTTCCAGTTTAACTATTTATAGTTTTTCCTTTAGTGTTTTTTGTTTGTTTTATTTTTATTTTGTTTTTTTCCTCATGATGTAAATATAGTAACAATTTATATTTAGTTTTTTCCATTCTATTTATTGTATACATTTGTAAATGTTAGCTGTGTAAAAATTTTAATATTTTGCACGTTTGCCTAAAAACAAATAGAAAATGAGATATCGCAATTTTTTTATTTAGGCCTCCCTTATAACCCCCATTTCCGTTCGAACCTAAAAACTATAATATAGCTTATAATCATGGAAGAAATAAAGCTAATTTACATATAGAGTTTTGTTACGTTCGGTTAAATCGTTAGTACCCAATAAAATTGTTGGCTCCCACTTTAAGTTTTTAGTGTATAACTCGTTTATACTTTGTTATATGACAGAAGTGAATATAACAAACGTTGTTCTAAATAACAAAATAAACAACTTTTATCCTGTGCATATTTGGCGAAAAAAACAATAGGAAACGAAATATCGCTATTTTTAATTTTAGGCCTCTTTTACGACCCTCACTCCTGCTCCATCTTCCAGGCTGATTTGTCTAAGTGAATCTAAACCATCCAGGGCGTCACCCAAACGCACACAAAAAAATTTATTGAAATCGGTCCAGCCGTTTAGGAATTCAGAGACATACACACGTACAGTAGAACTATATATATATATATATATATATATATATATATATATATATATTTGTGTGTGTGTGTGTATTTGTTTGTTTGTTTGAATGGACCTCATTTTCATCATCTCCTGGGTAAAATCTGTTAACGTTCGAAGAAATTTTTTTTAAATCGTTCCACGAGCGTAACCCAGATTGCTGATTTCCCCTCTGGAAAACCTGCTGAAAATGATTAAGGACGAAGAGAAAGAATGGAGGACTTGCGGAAGCCGAGTACTTGTTTTGGTCACTACAAAATAGTGTGTACTTACGTAGGGCAGCTAAGACCGCTGGAAGAAGTGCGAGCAGGCTGGCAAGCTTAAGCCACTCCATGACTGCAACAAAAGTTGATCTAATTCCAGGCAGATATGGTCTTAAATATACTTAAATCCCCACCACTGGATCGGCCCCCCCTATCAGAAGGATACATTTAGTAAAATAAAAAAAAAAAGGCCTTATAAGAAAATTCTTATTATTCAGGAAGATAAGGATCAGATTCATTATACCTGTAAAATATATGATTAACCTGTTAGCCCTGTTAGGTCTGGTCTTAACAATAAGACTAAAACATGAATGAGCTTCCTTGCCAATTAAGTAAAATTATGTATCTTACTTATCAAGAGCTCGGCCAAACTCTTCCTCTTTCATACTGCCTGATAGAAATGAACACTCGGGGTTGTCAGAGCATAGACGTACAGGTACTGTACACCAAACAGTTTCTTCAAAAACAGCAGCCCTAGCTTCAATGATAGCTTTTAGCAGATTTCCCTCAAGGGGAATCAGCTATTGAGGTTGTACTCATGACGGAATTTTCGAAATGTTTCTTCAAATGTCCATCGATCCTACCTAGTAGATGACGAAAATGAGGTCCGTTCATAACTGTATATATATATATATATATATATATATATATACTCTTTAACGGTCGCAATTTATGATTTATTGTTACCAAACTGGAAATTTGAACGTTTTATTTAATACTAAAGTAAAGTTCGTTAACAGCTGAAATCGGACGTATGGGAGAGGGAGTTTAGAAGGGAGAATTTCGAAAATTCAAAATATCCCCGATGTAATGTATGAGTCCGATGGAAATATTGTGTATAACCAATCTTATTTCCAATTTAATTTCCTATATATGTGTTTATATACATTTTTCTCTTTCGTGAATATTGACCAAGATATTCTCATCTTTTTGTTTCCAGCCTTCAATAAACTCCCACTTCAGTGATCGCACGTTAATAATAAGCCGTCTGTTAAAAATGGAGCTTAAATACTAAATATTGTTTTTAAAGGACCTTTTTAATGTCATATAAATGAAAATGCGTAGTGTGATGACGTAATCAATTATGGTTTTATTGCCTCGCGTTAAAATCTGTTTATTTCATCTGCACTATACTCAATAATTAACTTTTTAAACACTAATGATCTTAGCAATTAATGACTGAAATACGTGGGAAAATAAGTGGGTGAGTTAAGGGGGATTTGAAAATTCAATATATCCTCGTTATTATGAGTTTATTGATTTTTTACATTTGTTGATTTATAAATGTTCTCCTAACTCAAATATTAAGCGAGCTATTCCTACTTCTTTGTTATAGCCTTCAGTAAATTTTTACTTAAAAATAGAGAATATACGATCAGATGTCAACCCCGCATGTGGGAAATCTGCTTAGTTTACGCAGTCCCTGCGTGAAGGCTTTTTTCTAAATGGATACACCAACGGTGATAGAAAAAACAACTTAAAGAAATAGCTTCTCCTCGATAAAAGCGAACGGGAAATCACTGTATGTCACCCCGTCAAATACTGGTATCTGTTTAAATCAGAATTTCCTGGTCAAGACAGCTACTAGTAATCAAGGTCGACAGGTTTGGGGAAGGTAGGGCACTTTGCTCAAAAACCTGACAGAATTCCGGCTAAAATATACAACTAGCGTCTGCGGTCCTGCCCGAATCCAGTTCTGAGGAGTAACACGGAAAAGACTCCTAGCGCAGTCAACGGAGTTAGTAGTAAGCATTATCTGACTTTGGCAATGTTACACGTCGCTTCTTTCATAGTCAAAATCGGGTTTAAAACAAATTATACTCAAGAAAAAGTGTTTCTAGAACTTATTCTTTATATATGCTAATAACTTCATCCTGTCTCCAAAACAAGAACAGAAATATCATGATGACTTCAACAACTCTTAGGGGAAAAAAATATGTAGTCTGCCTGAAATAAATGTTTATTTTTGACAACTGGTTTCACCACATCATTAGTACCTTCTGGTCTTTAGTAAAAGGGAAAGACTCCAGAATTACATGAATATCACTAACCTCAATCTCCTGAATGACTTCGTTTGTACTGAATGAATTCAATAGATTTGCAGGGATTTGTTAGCTACCTTATTAATCTCTGGTGAAATTCATGCAGTTCTGGAGTCTTTTCCTTTTACTAAAGACCTGGAGGTTCTACTGATGTGGTTTAACCGGTTGTCAAAAAAAAAAAAAAAAAGTTTAATGCAGGAAGACTTCATCTTTCTTTTCCCTAAATACTGGATCCTACAACATCGATAACTCAGCATTACATTGAGTATATATTGCCTGGTTTATATCCCATCTAAGTAGAGTTCCTCAAGGAACAACTTTGGGGCGAATCTTCGACTATTTCCGGACGAGACTTTGTCCAGTATTTCGCGTCATCGTTAGTGCGCTTTCGATTGCTTTGAGAACAAGCAAAGGTCCTAAGTACAGTGGGATGTCTCCTGTCGGATTGGTTGCCGACTGACGGAGGTGGCTACCCTTGTTGTTCAGGATTCCTACGTCTCTCATGGTGTTCGGGATCGACGGTGGTGCGCTTAGTAGCCTACGAGGATCATGCTGAGGCCTATGAGTCGGGAATCTGGAAGAGCATTGATGCCAAATCATGTACAAGGACAATAGGGCCATAGTGGTTCATGTAGAGGTTTTTGGCGAAGACCCTGGGCTTGATAAGTCTCACAGGATGGGATCGAATAATTGCTTCACTGAATCGGAAGTTAAAGCGGCAATATGAGGTATGGTGGTCGTTCTAAGGAGCGAGTTGGAAGTACGTACTTTACTGTTAGCTGGAAGGTTGTTTGGAGCAACATGTCTGCTATGTACCTCAGTTCCATGGGCATACTGTAAACTTCACTTGATGCTATAACTTACCGGCTACTGAATGGCTTCAATATCAACTTCAGTAGATGGTGGACACCCTTTCCGCGAGACCATACCACTACCCCTTGCTATTAGGGTAACTAATTATATTCTAGGGCTGAGGTAAATTGATGGAAAAAGGGGAGAGCAATATATATGTATAAATTTTTAATTTTAGCAGATTCCCTCAAGGGACATAACTACTGAGGTTGTACTCATGTTCTAGAAAAATGTCCCTCAAATGCGGTCCTTTCAAAATTTTATATATTTGTATACTTCTCTGTTACCACTCTAGCGGTCGCAAGTTTTCTTTGATCGTCATGAAACTTATTATGCAAAACGAAATGTCATGTTCGTTAATGGATGAAATCGGACCCCGATTTCAGGGTTTACAGAGAGAATTTTGAAAACTCGAAATAGTCGGATTAAAAAATTGTACGTAACCAATATTATTGTAAATTTAATTACGTATAAATGGTGTTATCTACATCCATTCTCTATCTTCAATTTTACCTGAGTTGGATTTTTAAATTTTCATAGATTTGTAAACCCCCAATCCTTCTCATGACACATAAACAATTCCCTGTTATATTTTGAACCACTTCATTCGAAGCTTAAATGCCAAATAATGTATTCAATTGGCCTTTATTATGTGTGATACATATAAATTCGTTGTACCCACATCATCCATTAAGATCTTACGTTCTTGTCTCGAAAATGCTTATTTGATCTATGCCATACTCGATATTTATCTGTTTCAGTCAACACCAATGATCATGTTTGTTATTGGTTGAAATAGGACCTGGAATAGTGGGGGTTAATAGGGGGAATTGGAAAATTCACAAATATTTCCTTTAAAATGAGTCTGATCGTAAAATGTTATTCCCTAGAACCCATCTCCCACACCATTTCCCTCCACCATGTTAAATTTTTCGACTCCCTCAACTACACTGATAATCCTCTCTACCGCTCCATACCTCCTCCTCAACAGCCGGTGAGTTGGCGACAGGTTGGTCTTGATGAGCCCCTAGTCGATCTCACCCGCTGCTGACACCCATCCTCATAGTGCCCTAGGATCGGCCAATAATACATTAACAGGGCTAACCCCCCTTCTTCGCCCCCTTTATTACAGCCCTGTAGTTTAAGTTAGGTTAGTTAAGTCTATTTAGTTTTAATTTAGTTTACTTTTATTTAGTATAGCGTAGGTTAGTTTGATAGTTTGGGCGCCCCTTACCCACCTTAACAACACACAAACGGCTTCTTAGGTTTATTTACTGGCTGTAGCGGCCATCTTTCCTCTTTTTCTTCTTATCTCCTCTCTATCTATCCCTATCCTTTCTTCTTTCGTTTTCTTCCTATCCATTACAACCCACCCGGTATCACCAGCTACTGGGTCACCCACCCTTGTTAGTTCTATTACACCCAGTCACAATTACCATCTCCCTTAAAATGGAACTATAGTTCAGTAGAAGGGAACTATCACTTCTCACCCCCTGTGGGTCACACCATCTTAATACCAACAACATTTGTGAAGCTGGGTCTCAGTTAAAAACAAATAAAAAAAAAAATAAAAAAATTCTATACAACCAATTTTGTTTAGCTATTGATGGTCTACATTGAGTTTTCTGTGCATATTTTCGTAACTTAAGTAGTAAGCGAGTAATCCGAAGTTGTAATTTTCAGCACTTCCACCCCCCCTCCCTTTGCTCATCAGTTTGTTTACATACAAATAGAAGATCATGAGAGTTTGTGGTGAGATGAGATCACAAATAATTACCTACTCCTGTTAGTTTGGAAAGTACAGTTTGTATATCATAGTGAATGCTGTCAAGATGTTTTTTTTTTATTTGTTTTTTTTTTATTTATTGCTTACAAGGATTTTCCTTATAGCAAGGAGTAGGCCTTATATAATGAGGTTAGTTTTTCTATGTTAGTAGCTTATATATATATATATATATATATATATATATATATATATATATATATATATATATATTTAAAAACTAGAATTAAGTATAACTGACTATAATTTACATAACATTTCCAAAATAATCTAAACTAATAAGTGTCATTATATTTTATTATCTTACCTAATATTAAAACATTATTTTTTCAACATAATAGTTTTATTAAACTTATCATTATCTTGGTTCCTGTTCTTACTAATACATAGGTATAACAGTACTAAATAAAAAAAAAATTAAGAGAAGAAGAGAAATTTAACAGTGTTAACTCAGATAAGATTCGCGAAATTTGAAACTATTTCTTAAATAAGTAAAAATTCTAAAATATTGTTACAAAAAATTAATACGGGGAAGATTACTTGAAGGAGAGGGAGCCGTGCGTTTGATCTAATTAGGGCCGATCTAAATAGGGCCGCCGGCAGAATCTAATTAGGGCCTTTCAGGAAGTTCTGGAACTTCTAGTCTAGACCTTTCCTTGGCTAGCCCCTTTTACAGACATTTATAAGAGACCCTGATAGTCATTGATAGTTCTAGCAATCGCTAGAACCAAAACATCTTTTCCATAAATCCAGATAGAAACCATAAATCCATACAAATTTCTTCTTTGAAAAACAGCTCTGTATGAACGGATTTACCTTAATACGAGTATAAAACAACTATTGAGGTTGAACTCATAGCGCGACTTTCGAAAAATGTCTTCAAGTGAAATTAGAGGAGGAAATCCAAAATTCAAAATATCTCCGTTACTATATGCCGGATCGAAATATTGTATAAAACCAATTACCAATGTTGTTCAATACAAATTTTCTTTATCTTGAATATTAACCGAGGCTTCAGTAAACGCCCACTTTCAGTCATTGCAGTACCAAATAAATGTACAAGCTTAAATACCGAATATTATATTTGCTCAGTCGTCTTTGAATTGAAAATCCCGCGCTTACTTGGATAACTAACCTGCCGCACATATGGAGATCACGAAGGCAGTGGCGAGTAGAGGAAACTGTCGCGCTAGCCTACAGGGCAGAGAGCCCGCTTGATCTGAGCGGCCGTTACATTAGGGCAGTTGGTTTCATTCGCCCGAGTGAGAAAGGATGGGTAGTTGGCTCCGCAAAAGAAAGAATAGTATTCACCGCCCGCAACTCTAATGTCAGAAAGGGATCGCCGCATCGAAAACAAAGGTCTCCGCAACCAGTATTCACCAGCTAGAAGAGAGAATCTCATTGGGAACACAAAATACGAGTAACACAAGAAGAAAACTCCACTTCAAGGAAAGTATATGTTTCCCGCAGGCACCTATTTCTTTATTATAATGTATTATCTACGAAAACAGTTAAATGTGTACTCATAAATATAGAACCGTTCGATCATTATTTTGTATAAATATACATATATTATTGGCTTGCTGCTAAAGTTTACAAACAAACAAAGGGCTAACCATTGTGGTCTACCTAGGTTGTACAATCGTGTTTTATAAAGCTAAATTTCCTTTGTTCTCTCAACATCTATATCAATAAATGTTATTGTTTGTGTCAATTAGATATAAGGTTAGTCCCTAAATTAGCATTCGTTTAGGGTTTGAGTTGTATAAAATTAGCGGCCTACTATAAAGTTTATTATATGTTGCTTATTCAATATATACTTGATTCTTTGGAGAACTCAAATAGTGACTTGTATTATTTCCCCTCATCTTTCCATAAAATAGTAAATACTTCAGTCTAATGCTTTCTTATGAGGAAATTATCTCTTTAATACTTTTATTTCAGTCTAGTGCTTTATTATTATTAACGCAAAAGCTAACCGCACGCCCCTAACATTTTGGTGCTGAAACCCGGGACTAATAGCTACCCCGGCCCACAATATTTGACAGGACTTTAATGCACGTAGAGCAAAAAGTTTAATGCCTCTTCACCTCTCACAGACATTAATTAATTATAAATGTCAGTTTTCCTCGGAATAGTATAACATAAGTTGATGTAAACAGAACTAAGTTGAATGAGTTGGATAACCTGAGCGTTGGTAGGCGTGAGCGGATTTCCTCTATGAACCACCTCTGTCTCCTCGCAGCTATTAACATGACTTCATAGTTAGCTATTTATCCTGTTGCCATAGCATTCAGTCGAGACCGATCTCACTAAAATTTTTCTATCCCACTCATAATAACGGATATATTTTGAATTTTCGGATACTCTCCTTTGTAACGCGCCTCCCTCTTATTTCAGGTCCGATTTCGTCCAATAAATATTATGATCTCTAGTGTTGTCTAAAACAGTTAAAAATCAAGTGTGGTGTAGAACAAATAAACATTTTCTAGTTAAGAACGTGAAATATTAAAAGTCCGTCACGCAGGGGCTGCGTAAACTAAGCAGATTTCCCACGTGAAATTATACAGTAGAAAGAGCCCAACAGTTACGGCCGAACTAGCTTTTGGAGGGAAACTCACTCGTTGTTTACACTTAAAAAAAATGCAAATATCTCGGTTAATATTCAAGATAGAGAATAAATGTATAGAACAATATTTATAGTAAATTTAATTTGCATTAGGATTGGTTCTATACAATTGTTCTATTCGACGTATGGCAACGGAGATATTTCGAATTTTCAAAAATCTCCCCTCTAAACCCCCCCTCCCACTGGTCCGATTTCAGCCGTTAGCGAACTTGATCTTTCTTTTTACATACAACGACTAAATATCGAGTTTGGTAACGATCAAACAAAAATCGCGACCGCTAGAGCGGTAACAGAGAAATATATAGATAGATAGATGTACTAAAGCAGCGCTTCCGGAGAAGATATTTTTTGTTGTTCAACATAACATTTGCAATAATTTTTAGTGTTTGTCTCCTCATAGCTCATAAAACTTTTATTTTCTTCATCTCAAATTGTTATTAAGCTGTTTATCCTGGTCCACACTAACTCGTTTAATCGTCTCTACTGTATATATATATATATATAGATATATATATATATATATATATATATATATATATATACAGTTTTGAACGGACCTCATTTTCGTCATCTACTAGGTAGGATCGATGGACATTTGAAGAAAAATTTCGAAAATTCCGCCATGAGTACAACCTCAATGAAAACAATTTTTGGAACTTAAGCTTTAAGTAAAGTTCTTTATAGTATAACAGCTTATTTTGAATATGACATGAGTAGGAGGGGGTTTATTATTGGCCGAAAAATAAAAAATTCAAATATCTGGGTTAATAATCAAGATAGTGAAAATACGTATATAACAACATTTATAGAAAATTACATTTGAAATAAAATTATTGTTTTTATACAAATTATCGATCCAACTCATAATAACGAAGATATTAAGAATTTTCAAAATTCCCTCCCTCTAAACCCCCCTGTCTGTGGACCATTTCTGTTTCCTCACAGATGTTAACATTACTTCATAGTTAGCTGTTTATCCTGTTGCCATATCAGTCAGTGGAGACCGACATCACTGGATGATGATCGAGTACAGCTGATGTTGTACTTTCGTTCCGAGAACATCTTCCTCGTCTATCCAAATTTGTACTCCATAGGGGGTAGGTTTTATACGTCTCTTGTTCACTTCACGTGGTTTACGTATTAGTCTGGGTCCGTTTGTTTACATTTTAGGTATAGTAAAACAAAGAGAGGTTTATGCGGTTGTCCAGGTACTTGGTTTAAAATGTAGTTTTTACAGGTGTATCAGTTATCCGTGAGTGGTTTTCCTTTTTAGCCTGGTTGTATTAATTGTCTTGTGCATTTTGATGTGAGACGGGAAATGTCATAATTTTCTTCTTAAGATTTCCGAAGCTTAGTTTAGGCAGCCCTGCCTAATGAACTTTTTAGACATTCATTCTTTGATGGAAAACATAACAAGACTCTATTTTTTTTTCTTTTTAAATAGCCATCTAGTATGAACAAGTGATGGCCATTTGAAGAAAATTTCGGAGAAAAATGTGCCCTGACAACTAATTCAGAAGATGAGTTTTGATAATAAAGATGAAAATCTTGGAGAAATGTGAGTGATTTGAATGTATTAGGATTCAGTATGATATTTATTTCAAGTTTATATTTGTACACAGCAAACTTGTATTAGAGAGTTTATTTAATATAAGTGTCTACTGGAGACAAGAAAAGTAATGACAATAAATTATTTTTTCATAAGTTTACTATTATAAATCATTAGAATACTTATATACAGCCTCGAAAATATAAATTATATATTTCTAATTGTCATATTTATTGCAAATCTATTTCTTCAGCAGGTATCTTGTGGAGGACCCTGTTGGCGATCTGACTGAGTACCTTGGATATGGTTTCTGTAATTGGTGGTTTCAACTCGTCGTAAATTTGTCTCCAGTTCTCGTTCAGAAATTTGTTCATATTGTCACCTGAAACCAAGTATTTTTATTAGTAAATATCAAATTAATTTTGTATCTAGCAAATATTTACTGTTACTGTTTCTATAAGCCTATAGGTTACAAGATTCACATAAACTAGAAATGAAAATGTGTAGAAGCATTGAGCGGCATCTGGCTATCCGTCGTATTCGGCAGGAGTTCACGTTCCTAAAATATGAACATGATGACAGATGTGACCTAGTTGTCAACGTTAAGCCAATAAGTGGATTCTCGTTGCCTTCAGCACTCTGATGCAAATTATCAACTGGGACATCAGGAATAATTAGCCTACTTAGAAGTGACAACTCCACTCAAAGCCTGTTAGAGATCCAATCCCTCACTAGACTGCAAATAATGATTTAACATAGGGAGAAGCTAACTTCATCAGACACCTGTGTTAATGGTGAACAACTGAATTTAAGGTGATTCTCTTCTTCCGGGGTTCTGGTAGCCAAGAGTGTTGAGCAATTGGTCTGTTTTTCATTTCATGGCGAATGCAGTGGTTGGTTTCGTCACCCTCAAAAGTTTGGGAATTAATCTATGAGAAAATTTATCCTAGTTGGCAAGGACTTCAGCAAACTTAAGCTCTTTTGGACAAAACCATCGTCCGGTGTGGGGAGCGAAAAACTAAATCGTAAATATTTAAGATTCACCATTGTCTCATAGCAACAAAAAGTCCTCGTTAACTAAGCAGATTTCCCACGTACGCAACGTATTTGAATTTTCTTCAAAACTTAAAAGTTCAATGAGAACAATATTTGGTATTTAAGCTTCATAACATAATACAATAGAATATTGCTAGTATGAAATGAGTAGGAGTGGGGGTTAAATAATGGCCGAAAACGAAAAAAATGCAAATATGTTGGTTAATAATCAAGATATTGAATATACGTATATAACAACGTTTATAGAAAATTATATTTCTAATATGATTGATTCTATACAATTTCTTGATCCGACGCATAACAACGGAGATATTTTAAATTTCCGAAATTCTTTGCTTCTAAACCCCTTCCCCTCCAACTGGTCCAATTTTAGCCATTAACGAACTTGATCTTCCTTTGGTATCCATCAGACTAAAATTGTGACCGCTAGAGCGTTACATACAAATATATAGACAAATACAATTTTGAAAGGACCTCATTTTCGTTATCTTCTGGGTAGGATCGATGGACATTTGAAGAAATAATTCCCACGAGTACTGACTTACATGATTTCCGCTAAGGAAAAACTGCTAAAACAGTACCAGCTAATACAAGTAGACAATGATTAGTTGGACCAGGATACTTGTGACTTGTACATGAGCCATACCAAATTAAATTTCCTCAGGTACTCGTCTCCAGAAATAAATAATTCTAATTTACATTATTAAATTATTATTAAAATAATAAATAAATGAACAAGAAAAGCGAATTTCTGCAATTTCCCTACTTTTTTAAAATTGCCTACCTATATAAAAATGACCAGAATATTAAATTTCAGAATTAAATTATTTATTAAAGTTCACTTTTTGCAACTATGGCTAATTGGGGCGGGTTATCTACAGGTTACCACCGTTTTCTAGCCAGGGTCGGACTAAGGATTTTATTTAATTAATTCCGCCACGAAATACATTCCTTTGCCCAGGCGTGAATCGAAGTCGGCACTCTAGGTTTGTTAAAATATAGAACAAACAATAAAACAAGCCCGTGATCTTATACTAAACAATAGTATCTTTTAACTTATTATTACTATTATCACAGGAAAAACATATTATTTATCTGATTTCGTGGACCACAATCTAAATGGAAGCCTTATAATCGTAATCACAAGAAGATAGCTATACAGACTCAAAGCTAGCGGTGTTAAGTTCTTCTATCAGTTTTTTGTCATAAGTAAAGTATATGAATTCTGGAATTTAAATGAAAATACACATTATATTATCAGTACATCAATGATACAGCAAATAAAATAATTCTCATACCAAGAGCTTTGTTTCCATTAAATAAATTATCAAACTGAATAAAGACAGTCTTTGGTTTCATGTTTAAGTTCAATTTCTCCATTGTGAAGTATTTTTTCCCATCAATCTCAGAGTCCATCCATTTGGCATCTATATCCATATCCAGTCCGTCTGAAATTATTAATAAATAGTATTAACTCTGCAAGTGCACATTTAGTAATATTTATATTTCATGAATTATGCATGACCATAGAAGTCAGTTTATTCACTTATCGTTAAACTACGATGACTAAAAGAGAAGATTTGATAAATGCTGAAAATTAAAAAATGCAATGGAATAAAAAATGGCAGTGTATGGAATAAGTTCTTCACTCAGTGGATGCGTCATCTAAGCAGATTTCCCAGCATCAATAGTTTAACAAGAATGCTTGTTAACATTTTTCAATTCGACTCATAATGGAAATATTTTGAATTTCCGAATTCCTTCCTTTATAACCCACCTCCTTCTTACTCCAGGTCCGATTTCAGCCACTAAATAATATGTTCTTTAGTGTTGTCTAAAACAGTTAACCATCAAGTCTGGTGTAGTACAAATAAATATTTTCCAGTTAAGAACTTGAATCTTGACTGGTGATGTCAATCCACCACGTATTTGCAGGAAAAGTTCAATAAAATCAATATTTGGTATTAAGGCTTTAAATAATGCTCTTCACGATATAACAGCGTATTGTTAATATGACATGAGTAGGAGTGGGAGTTTACAAAAGGCCGGGAACAAAAAATTCTCGGTTAATAATCAAGATAGTGAAGAAACGTACATAACAACATTTACAGAAAATTACATTTGCAATATGATTGGTTCTATACAAGTTTTCTATCCTACGCATTTTCAATATTTCTTCCCTCTAGACCCCATCCCCTCCCACTGGTCGGATTTCAGCTATTAACGAACAATATTTTTACATATATCATTTAAATATTGAGTTTGGTGACGATCAAATATGAATTGCGACCGCTAGAGAGTTCCTATATATATATATATATATATATATATATATATATATATATATATATATATATATATAGATAGATAGATAGATAGATAGATAGATAGATAGATATAGATATATAGTTTAGAACGGACCTCAGTTTGGTCATTTCCTGAGGAGGATAGTTATATTTTGTCTTTGATGTAAAGAAATAAAAAGGTCCTTAAAACTAATAATATAACTAATATACCAACCTAAAGTTATATTGCATTGTCCTTCTCCTTTAATAGGCAGTACCAAAACCTGGCCGTCAATTTTGTAATTTCCAACTACAGATAGATCAGGAATGTGCGCAACGCCTTTCATTGTCTTCCAATCGTTACTGAAAAAAATAAAGATTGAATAATATTATGGCGGATATAAATATTGTTTTGGTAATAAGGGAAATTATTAAAGAAAATATTTGCCGAGATTCACTCGTTCTATGAGTTATGAAAGATAAACATCTTTGAAGAAAAATGGTAAATTAATTGCCTTATTGCTTACTGGATTTAATTAATTCATTCTTTAATAATCAGTTATAAAATACAATAATAATGAGTCAACTTATTAACAATATTCTGACTGGTGTCATAGAAGAAATAATGTTTTAAATAGCGTTAACAGACGATGAACCTCATATTCGTCATCTCCTATGTAGATTCGATGAACATTTGAAGAGAGTTTCAAAAATAATCTCAAAAGAACAACCTCAATAGGTGTTTTCCCTTAATGTAAATTTCACAGTTTCTAAAAGTGAAATGAAATAGTTAAAACACTGAATGGAGTGGAACTTTATTGTAAACTTTATAATGTTCCTGCAGTTAGTCAGTATATGAACCATTAATGGTTAATGGTTCATGATATGTTCTGCTCTTTATAAAATATATAATGTGTTTATATATGTTAACATACTGTGATATGTCCAAAGTGAAATCCTTTATTCCAAAAACGTCAACTTCCTGCAAAGACCAGCTGACCGAGACTGGGCCATCGTGCTTCGGGATTTCCACAGAACTAACCCTCAGTGGATCCAAAGGTAGGACACCTAACTTCTTGTCTCCTGAAATATGTTTAAAAGGAAAAATATCAGAAAAGAAAGAAGTTCAGTATTTTTTATTTTGATAAAAATACATTTTAACTGTGTCCTGTGTAATTATTTTGAAGAAATGTTTTTGGAGTTTGGACGTACCATCAACAGAGTGAAAAAACAGTCTGGTGATGTAAGACAATCTTCTACAAAGTTAAAATTACAAGTTTCGTTTTTATTATTTCATTTTGACGTAAATTTTGAAACGTTTTCTGAACTCAAATATATTGGAAATAGCTAAATATCGATTATCTCTAAAATCGTTGCGAATGGGACCATAGTGTCTTTTGGCTTTTTTGATCCAAATGCGATATAAAATTGATTTATAAATATCTTAAAACTTGACAAGAAACGTTGGTCATGTGACAGACGTCTAAACTTGTTTCTCTGTTCTTAATAAAGAACTCTCTATGCTTAGGATTGTTAAACCTAAATGATAATGGAAAAATAAGTTTTTGGCGGGAAAAATTGGATCCTGAATTGACTTCGATAACCTTATGTTACGTTATTTTTTAACATCCAATTTGTGCTATTAAGGCTAATTGGGTCCGGTTATCTACAGGTTAACAACCTTTTCTAGCCAGGATGGGAGTAGGTATTATATTTAATGAGTTGGTCACAAAATGAATTCCTATTGCCCTGGTGGGAATCGAACTCACGATTCTAGGTTTATCCAGTGAGGATAGGACTAACGACTTAACTCACACAGCTAACCTGAGCCACCAACGGTAACCTTGAATTTTGCATATTATAACAGCAAACATTTTCTTATTTTTCTCTACTTTTAGAATATTTCTCTTAAACATCTACAGATCCAATTACTAGTATTTAGAGTAATACCATTGACCAACGAAGCTACAGCAGCGACAACTGCATCTCTGAGACAGGTGGTGTAGTCAGTTGCACTTCTGCTGCAAGCCTTCCAATCATTCGCTGAAACATAAAGTAACACTTCATTTAAAAACTCATATTTATTTAAATTGAACTGTAAGGTTAGCCTAATTTTCAATTTAAACTTGCTGGGGATCAATTTGTTTCCGTTTCAGACCATACCGAGAGCGATGGTATCAACATTTTGTGGTTTATTATATAACTGAGAATTGTATATGTAACATGAGTAGAAGTGGGGGTCTGCTGAAGGCTGAAAACTGAAAAATGCAAATATCACGGTTAATATTCAAGATTCTGAATAAAGTTATATAACTATATTCATAGTACAATAAATTTGCAATAAAATTGATTCTATACACTTTTTCGGTCCGAAGTATAGTAACGGAGATATTTCGAATTTTCAAAATTCTTCCCCTCTAAACCCCCCCTCTCCCTCGTCCGATTTCAGCCGTTAACGAACTCGATCTTTCGTTTTACGTAAAACGACTAAATATCGAGTTTGGTAACGATCTAACCATAATTTCGACCGCTAGAGCGTCATCTCCTTGGTAGCATCAATGGACACTTGAGTACAACCTCAATAGCTGATTTCACTTAAGGGAAATCTGCAAATACTTGATACCCATCACACCCATTTGCAGGCAAACGAAATGCCTGGAGTGTTGGCTGGCAAAGTGAATATTTTTTTCTAAAATAGAGTTTGAACTTATTCTTAACTTTTTGCATAGAAGGGAACCCAAAGTTCACAGCAGTACACAGCGAGAAAATCCATCAAACAACTTTTTTTCTGTGTCTAGTGTGTCACTTTAACACTCACCATTTACCTTAGATGTAGCTGACTTTATATATGATGCAGTTCGTAAATGCCGCAGGAAAATTAAGAGTCAAATATATATACACACATAGTCTTATTACAGGTAGGATGTTCTTCAAAAAGTTATTTACCTTAAGAAACAAGCCCCCCCCACCCACAATGATAAGGGACAATACAGACAGACCCAATCTGGGGTAGTCTAAAAGCCCATATGCCGACTTTGAGGTGATATACACTGACGGATCCAAAAACAAAGATAATGTCGGTAGCGCTATAATTCACAGGGGCACTGCCATGAAGTATAAATTACCTCCATACGCATCCATTTATAGTGCTGAATTACAAGCCATTGCTGCGGCACTATATCAGGCCATCAATAGCTTCAATACCAAAATCCTAATTTGCACTGATTCTCTTTCTGCCATACACAGCATGAAAAAACCTCATAAATCCGGAATCAAACTGAACAAAATTAACAAATATTTGACATACTACAAACACTGAAAAAAAAACAGTAATATTTGTATAGATTCCGTCCCACGTTGTAGTAGTTGGGAATAAAAAAGTCCGTCACGCAGGGGCTGCGTAAGCTAAGCAGATTTCCCACGTGAAGTTTTACAATAGAGAAATTTCAGAATAGAGAGTCAAACAGGTACGGGAACGGCCCGAACTAGCTCTTGACGGAAACTCACGAATAGACCCGAAGTTAGCCGATCTCATCTCAGAAGCTGAAAACAGAAAAATACAAATATCTCGGTTAATATTGAAGGTACAGAATAAATGTATATAACATTATTTATATTAAGTTTAATGTACAATAAGATTGATTCTATATAATTTTTCGATCCGACGTATAGTAACGGAGATATTTCGAATTTTCGAAAATCCTCCCCTCTAAACCCCCCCTCTCACTGGTCCGATTTTAGCCATTAACGAACTTGATCTTTATTTTTGCATATAACGTTTAAATATCGAGTTTGGTAACGATCAAACGAAAATTGCGACCGCTAGAGCGTTAACATACATATATATATATATATATATATATATATATATATATATATATATATATATATATATTATATTTTGAACGGACCTCATTTTCGTCATCTCCTGGGTAGGATCGATGGACATTTGAAGAAATTTTTCGAAACTCGCGTCATGAGTACGACCTCAATAGCTGATTTCCCTTAAGGGAAAACTGCTAAAAGCAGATAAGGCTGCCAAGGAGGCTGCAGTAATGAATGAGCCACCTATTCAACTGTACGAAGTCAATGATGTGAAATCATGGCTGAGGCGCAGAGTTCCAGAAAACTGGGACTCGATGTGGTCTGAAGTGCCAGTAACAAACAAGCTAAGGAACAGGCCAAACCATGGAGGACTGCAGAGAGGGGAAGTCGCCGAGAAGAAGTAGTAATCACCAGGATGAGAATCGGACACACTAATTTGACCCACGTACATTTGATGACTAAAGAGCCTTGTCCAAAGTGTGAGTCGAGCCATGTGCCACTTAGCATTCAGCCATTATTGACAAGTGCCCAACCCTAGACAAGTTTTTTTATAAGCATGGGGTTCCCACGAAATGCAGCAGCAGCACTTCGAGATTCTAGAAAATCCATAGACACATTTATAAACTTATTAAAAGACATAAAATTATATAATAAAATTTAAAATTTTAACTTATAATTTAAATTTAAACAATCTTTTTTATTTTTTATGTATAATTAAATATGATGTTTGTAAGTAAGTTTTTATATGTTATGTGTAGTATATGAAAGTGGATTTGTCTGGCCACATACTAATTATTGAATATTGTTATTAGAAACATATATAGATATAAACATATATAGAAATATAATATAGAAAGTATATACATGTAAGGCACGATGGAAGAAAAAAAAATAAATAAAACAAAATAAAAAAGTGCTGGTTACATATACATTTATTACTCTATATTAACGTGTTTTATCATATAAATAACATTATATAAAAAAAAATTAGTAACTTCTAGTAAGTAAGCTGATGCAATGGACAGAAATTTTAGAGTTAGCTACGCCAAAATAAATAATTATATGACGGTGTTGAGTAAGATGAAGGGCATAATAACCTCACAGTTTATTTCCCAATAAACCCTAATCCTAATCCTAAAAGCCCATTGAAGGACATGCGGAAGCCTAGTACTAGCTACTACTGTGAGACTAACTAACTATAAGGCAGTACTTACGAAGGGCAGCTAGTACCGCTGGGAGGAGAGCTAGCAGGCTGACGAGCTTAAACCATTCCATGACTGAATCAACTGGTAATCTACAATAACTCCAGCCAAATATATTCCTAAATATAGACCTACCCCCACCACCGTCCTAGCAGAAGGATACATGAATATTTTAGAGTAATTGAGTAATTAAAGATATGAGGCCGAGGAAGAATTTTTTTGTTCTGATGAGGTTATCTATATATCTACATCATTAATCTTATCATATTTCTCTCTAAAACCTATACACTCTAACCTGCTAATGAATATGCCACTAGTTACTAGTTACTACATTTTAACAAATCCCCCATAAGGGATATGGCCTATTGAGGTATTCCGAATTCCAATTCCTAAATATTTATAAAACAATTAATAATTTGAAAAATAGATCATTTAATTTTGCATTAATTCAAAATAAAAGTCCGTCACGCAGGGGCTGCTTAAACAAAGCAGATTTCCCACGTGAAGTTTTACAATAGAGAAATTTCACGAGAGTCAAGTTAAGGAAACGGCCGAACTAGCTTTTGGCGGGAAAGTCACTCGTCCGTTAGCCGCCCAGATTTAATAAAAATGCAAATATCTCAGTTAATATTCAAGATAGAGAATAAATGTATATAACAATATTTATAGTATATTTAATTTGCAATAAGATCAATTTTTCGATCCGACGCATAATAATAGAGATATTTCGAATTTTCGAAAATATATATTCCGTCATAAATACAACCTCAATAGCTGATTTCCCTTAAGGAAAATCTGCTAAAACTGACTCAAATGTGTTTAACATATAAACGCTCGCAATGTAATTGTTTGATTTGATTTGCCTAGTGATTCGTGAGTAGTGATTCTTTATGGTTAAAATCAAGAAAAAGCATGAATAATATGACATATAACCTTAAATCATCAATGAATTTGTATAAAATCCAGCACACAGGGGCTGCGCAAACTAAGCAGTTTTCTACTGTTGGCTGAAACACTGGTGTTATCTCATCTCACAGTATAATCTTACAGACTGTTGAAAACTAGAAATCAAATAACTCACGTAATATTTGAATTAAGGGGAAAATGTATAGAACAGCAATTTTAAAGCAACAATGTCTAATAAGATTGCTTCTAAAACATTTTTCGATATGACTCATAATAAGTTGTTATTTATTTTCAAATTCTCCGTAACTCCTTTTCTCCCCCCTCCCTTATTCCAGGTTCGATTTCAGCCCTTAACGTATATGTCCATTAGTAGTAAATGAAACTGTTAAATTTAATATGGTTTAGATCAAATAAACATTTTTGAATCAAAAGTATAAAATCTTAATTCATGACGTAATTGTGTAAATCACTCAGTGAATTTGCATTTGTCACACGCAATAAAGTACCCTTGAATACAATATTTGGTATTTAAGCTTAATTTAAACGATGACTAAATGTCGGGGATTACTAAAGCTTAAAAAAAGCAAATATCTCGGTTTATATTCCAGATAGAGAAAAAAAATTTTTCGTGGAAATAAATTTTCATGAATATTAGTTATAGATAATATATCAATCAGACTGAAAATAACAGAGATATTTCGAATTTTCAAAATTATTCCTAACTAACCCCCTCCCCCCTATTACTGGAGTGATTTTGGGTGTCGAAATTTATAATGGGGTGTAGTCCTTATAATTTGAGTTTGTTAACGATCAAACAAAATTTGTGACCACGAAAGCGGTAGTAGACAAGTATACCTAATTATATAAAAACTTTTTACCTCCTTCTATACAATGATTTCTTTTTCTCAATATTTACGATTCCAAAAATGATTATAACAAAAATTGCTTTTATTTTGTTATTTAGAGTAATTTTTGTAATATACATTTTTGGTTGGCAGTAATTTGCATAGAAATATTGCATATAATTCTTTGGAATGTATGAATTAAATTGAACACTTCCTTGAATATAAACTATATTAAAATTCTTAGGTACGAACTGGATTGGTCAGGTTCTAAGGAATGCCTGAAATGAAAAATCGCCATATGTCCTTTCCTATCTGTTTTTCTGTAAATATCCCCTTACGTGAGCAGTTTATTTTCTTATTTAGTGTAGCTTCTGTTATATACTTTGGTTTTTTTTTTTAATAATTAAAACAACAAGTGTATGATTTTAGCCGACAATTAAACGTTGCTTTTCCAATTAAATAGAATTGAATGACCTCAATATTTGTATTTTAGGAAAGTCAGATGAGCTTTCGTGCTTATTAATATTTCTTCAAATGAAGTAGATTGTATCGGTGATTAGAAGTAATAATTATGGAAATTATAATGTTGCTTAAGGCCAGGATGGACGTAGATGGTGCCTAATAATGGAATGTAATGATACACTTTAAACTTGAGCTAAACATTAAATGGCTCCAGTTGAACGTAAGTACTCATTAAACTTTTGACAATGATTTACACAATATTTTATGTTTACTCTTTAGTCATGTTCTATTATCCTCTGAAATTCAAATTGCTTAAATTTCAAAAATCATTTAAAAAAAAATTTTAAGAAAGATTTAAAGTACTGAAGAGGTGTACCCATTTGTCTATTTACTAAACATTGCTACGTTAAGAATTCAAAAATAACAGAGCATGCAATGTACTATTATTAATACGAACATTATTCTTCGAACATCCAAAGAGTATTATTATAATTGTTTTAAAATATGTTCAACAGCTACAACTTTTGTGCTTGGAGCCACTTTTGGGGGAATAAATGTTTATGATTCCATAGTTCATAATAAAATATGATATCCATGATTATGATATAACAATGAATTGGAAGTAAATAGAAATTGCTTAACGGTAATCATTCCAGACTCAACGAAAGTACATCGATTCTGTATGTTCCCAGAATACTGTAATGGTAAAAATATTACAAAAGGCACTACAGGAAATAGATATAGTTTATTATAGCTTTTCTATGAATAACATTCATACACATTATTCAGTTTATATATTTACTCAGCGAAGCTAGGTAAGTAATGCTAATTAATAAGAATAATGATAATGCTTTTCGTGATTATGATGGCACATTTCTTTACAGCAGAATTCCCTTAAGGAAAATCAGCTATTGAAGTTGTACTCATGACGCGAATTTGGACAAATTTTCTCAAATTCCAACCGACACCTACCTAGAAGTTGACGAAAATGTGGCCCGTTCAAAACTATATATATATATATCATAACAATTAAATGTTAATGTCATTCTGACAAAAGACAAAATGCTCTTAAACTCGATATGATTGTTTAAAGTATTACTTAGGTTGCAGGGACGGCTACGATCTCTTCCCCTAGCTTTTTGAATATAATTGAAATTATTTTTAGGGTAACACTATTTTAATTCAATCAGGTAGATAAATGATTACAATAACATTTTGAATTAATAATTTAAGGAGAAGAGTGTTGATAGCTCTAATGCGAGAGCGGAAATAGACGGAGGCTAATAGAGCTAATTGAGTTTACTAATTTCCTGTGAAATGCTGGGCATTACGGGAAGTGATTACCACTGAGATCTACTATTATGAATATAACCTTACGTGCTAAACTATGCTTAAACTATATGTGCTCGGATTGGTTTTTGACAGGAAATAAGTTTCATTATATACGATATTTAATTGTAATAAATACTATCCATGATTATGGTTTGAAGTATTCAAAAAGGTGAGTTAAAAAGTGGCAAGGGATAGATTAGGAACACATTTTTATTTATTCTTCAAATATAAAATTTCTCATTTATAAGTCGCCTGCCTGACCCTCACAGCAAAACAGCCGACGGGAAGTGTAGTTGTAAACATTGAAGCCTTGCACAAAAAAATACTATCATCATTCAGCCTTAAATGATTTCCCGAGCGAAGCCGGGTATATATATAGCTAGTATATATATAAAATTGTAACCTCTGTCTGTACATTGATTTTTTTCGCGAAATTTCACGATAACTTTTTGTTTCACATGTCATAGACACCATAACTGCATTTTGTTTCTTTGGTGTCTGTTTGTTTGTATGTTTGTTTATTTGTTTGTTTGTTTGTTAGTTTGTGTGTTACCTTTTCACGCATAAACGGCTGAACCGAATTTTATGAAACTTGGTATGTATATTAGTACTAACACAACTTAGACTTTAGGCTATATTAATATCCTCTGAGACGAACAGGAGTGGGGGTTATAAGGGAAGCCTGAAATTAAAAATAGCGATATTTCGTTTCCTATTGGTTTTTCGGCAATTATGCACATTACAAAAGTTATTTAGTTTGTTATTTAGAGTAACTTTTGTTGTATACCTTTTTTTCGTATACCGAATTATAAACGAGATATACGCTAAAACCTATAGCGGAAGTGAACAATTTTATTTGGGACAAACGACCCAACCGAATTAAATAAAATTCCGTATGTGAATTAACAATAACTCCTTCATGATAATAAGCTGTACCATTATTTCTAGAGACGAGCAGGAGTGGGGGTTGTAGGGGACGCCTGAAATTAAAAATAGCAATATTTCGTTTCCTATAGAATTTTAGGCAATTATGCACATATCAAAAGTTGTTTATTTTGTTATTTGGAATAACTTTTATCATATTCACTTTTGTCGTATACCGAATTATAACCGAGATATACGCTAAAACCTATAGCGGAAGTGAACAATTTTATTTGGGACAAAAGACCCAACCGAAATAAATAAAACTCGGTATGTGCATTAGCACTAACGCTTTCATGATAATAAGCCTTACCAACATATCTAGCGACGGACAGGAGTGGGGGGGAGGTTATAAGGGAGGCCTAAATTTAAAAATAGCGGTATTTCGTATCCTATTGCATTTTTAGCAATTATACACATGACAAAAGTTGTTTATTTTTTCATTTGAAGAAACTTTTGTTATATATACTTTTGTCGTATACCTAAGTATAAATGAGTTATACGTTAAAAACTACTGCGGAAGTCAACAAGTTTATTTGGCACAAAAACTCAACCGAACTAAACCAAACTCGGTATGTGGGTTAGCACTAACGCCTTCCTTATAATAAGCCATACTAACATTTCTAGGGACGGGCAGGAGTGGGGGTTATAAGGGAGGCCTGAAATTAATACCAGTGATATTTCGTTTCTTATTGGGGTTTCGGCAAATATGCACATAACAAAAGTTGTTTATTTTGTTATTTAGAGGAATTCGCTAAACAATTCTTTTCAATATGAACTACCAGGTACAGCACCTGGAAAAATTAATTTTAATGTATGTTAATATTTTGTCCTTAATAATTCAAATCTATGCACAATGCACAGAAAACGGGAAATATGACAGTCTTATATAAAAAATTAATTTTATTATTAACAAATCCACAGAAACCCGTTTAACACTGGGACGGGTAAATGTCAAAATATTGTGCAAAGTCAAGCTTTGCCAAAAAAATATCATCACCATTCAGCCTCAACTGAATTCCCGGGCGAAGCCGGGTATCTGCTAGTATATATATATATATATATATATATATATATATATATATATATATATATATATATTCGACCAGGTTATATTTATATTGTTATTGTTTCTTGGAGTTTTGGTCAATGTTGGTGAAAAAAATTTTAGTTTATGCCAATATTTCGAAAATATTTATTTTATTTTCTTCAGGGGAAGACTAGAAATACTTAAAAACTATTCTACGTTATATATTGCACTTCTGGTTACATTAGGAACACTAGTAACCACTGTAAGGAGCACAACCACCAAGCTGGGGACAACCAGATAAAATTAATTCACAGCGATATAAGAGTTTATCTGATGGACATGTTTGAGGGTATTGAGAAAAAACTCGAGAAAGCCAGAAATAAAGTAAATGTAAATGTACAGACGGACACTAATGCACCTCTCATACCCAGCCTTGTACCTGGCCCCTCCCTAGCGGCTTGGACCGATCCCTTCGGCCTTAGTACATCGGCAGGGTTCGGCCCAGTAGCAAATCTATAGGCACGCCCTACACTCTGACGGTTATTTGGTTTATGTAATTTTAATGCTTAAATAGTAAATAAGACATTATGATTTTATTATATTTTAATTATAACTATGTTGTAAAATATATGTGTTATTCTTATAAATTGTATAGTGTTATTGACTGTTTTGTTGACCAATTACGTACATTTAAAAAAAATAGTTTTTAGACTCCTTAATTACGGTGTTTTATTGTTTGTAGCTCTGAGGATGGGAATTTAATTCCCGAAAGCTCTAAGCGTTTTTAAGAAATAAATTGTGAGAAGAAACACAAAAAAGTATTTCTGATTAACCTGGTTTATTTAATAAGTTACACACTAAATAAATTCATATTGTTCAAAATATAAACTTCTAATATCATTAACCATACTATCAGTGATATTTGTAATCTATTAAATGATATTTGGATCACTAAAATTGAAGCATATGAGTATATTAGGTATTTGCATTTTGGATTATGGCTTTCAGTTATACGACGATTTTAAAGATAGGGATCAAAGAATACATTTTCTACAAAACAAATAGGCCTAGTCCACAAGATGATTATAGATGGCGATGTCCCAATGCAAGTTGCCGTTTGGATACTGACGTTAGGGAAGTTACCTGCTTCTCTGGTTCGAAAATTCCTTAAAATACAGCCATAACGTTCATTTACGCTTGGATAAAAAAGGAATCAAATACCTTAACTTGTCATAATAATATTTATATTAATAATATAGTAATATCTATTTCTGCGGAAACTGCTACAAATTGTAAAAATATTTAAGAGAGATTTGCGAAGATTCTCTCATCAGAAACCCAATCAAGATGGGAGGAAATGGGATGACTATAAAAGTTGATGAATCGTGTTTCAAAATACGAAAATATAATAAACGTCGACATTATTCACAACAGTGGGTTTTCGGTGAGATATGCCGGGAAACAAGATAATGTTTCGACTATGCAGTGCATAATAGGAACGAATCAACCCTATTAGCGTGCATTAAAGAAAGCATTTATCCTCAAATAATTAAAACATCATATTTATGCAAGGCTTACTCTAAAATAGACAAAATTATAGTATATCTATATATATATATATATATATATAAAAGAGATACGTGTTAGTTACACTATTTATAACTCAAGAATGGCTTTACTGATATGGCTGAAAATTGGTGAGGAGGTAGCTTAGAGCCAGGAGACGGACATAGGCTATATTAATTTTCTCTGAGACGAACAGGAGTGGGGGTTATAAGGGAGACCTGAAATTAAAAATAGCGATATTTTGTTTCCTATTGGTTTTGTGGCAAATATGCTCATAACAAAAGTTGTTTATTTTGTTATTTAGAGTAACTTTTGTTACATACACTTTCGTCGTATACCGAAGTGTAAATGCGTTATACGCTAAAAATTATAGCGGGAGTCAACAATATTATTTGGCACAAAAGACTGAACCGAACAAAATAAAACTCGGTATGTGTTTAAATTAATTAATTCATTATAATAAGCCATACTAACATTTCTAGGGACGGGCAGGAGTGGGGGTTGTAAGGGAGGCCTGAATTTAAAAATTGCGATATTTCGTTTCCTATGGTTTTCCGGCCAATATGAACATACAAAAGTTGTTAACTTTGTTATGTAGAGTAACTTTTGTTACATATACTTTTTTGGTATGCCGAATAATAAACGAGATATACTCTAAAACCTTGGGCGGAAATGAACAATTTTATTTGGCACAAAAGACTCGCCCGAACTAAATAATACTAGGTATGTGTTTAAATTAATTAATTCAAATCTATGTTAATATTTTGACTTTAATAATACAAAGCTATGCATAATGCAAAGGAGACGGGAAATAGGACAATATGGAGGACAGTGAAGTCTTACATAAAAAATTAATTTTATTATTTAAAAATCCACAGCAACGACGGGTATAAACCATAAACACAGGGACGGGTAAATGTCAAAATATTGTGCAAAGTAAAGCCTTGCCAAAAAAATATCATCACCGTTCAGCCTCAAATGAATTCCCGGGCGAAGCCGGGTATCTGGGCAAGTAACTTCAAATATTTCACTGTCAACTACTCTGAAAATTTCGTTGACCCGTCAACTGGAGCGTACTCTCAATCCGTTGAGTCTCTATGGGCTGCAGCCAAAAGAAGAAATAAAGTAGAGGCTGCAACTAAAATATCACCATTGGACAATTATCTATGTGAATTCATGTGGAAACATAGAAACAAAGACAAAAATCTTTTTGAGGTTATCTTGGATGATATATCAAAATTCTGATCATTATTAGGGGGTAATAAAATCCATATCGGGGGAAACTCCAACCGATATCGAGTTTTGCTTGTGACATGTTATGGGGAATTTAAAAATTTTCGCACAATTCTTGCTGTATCAAGAAGTACCCCTTGCTGAGCTTCTTTTATAATTGATGTTGGCAGATTTAAATTCTTGGTGACTGCTATTGTGGTTTTTAGCACTTACTATAATAGGCGTAACTATGGCAGATTTCAGTTTGTATACGTCTTTGAGCTCGATAGCCAATTTTTGATATTTTCTTAATTTTTCGGCATAGGATTTCTCAATTCTATTCTCTACTTCTTCCGTAGTAAAAAGAATATATAAACAAGAATTAGCATGTTGATGACGATGATGGATTATTTACTGAGACTGACTTCAAGTGAAAATCAGACGAGTAGAAGTGAGGGCTTAGAAAAGGGTGAAAAAAAAAATGACTTCGACAATATTTGGGTCAGAATGAATATTTATAAAACTGAAATTAAAATTCCATCAACATTGATTATATAAACTATTTCGTCCCTAGTAATAGTAACCGAGATATTTCAAATTTTAAAATCATCCCCATTTAACCTCCTCCCCCAATCTGATGGCGGAAGGTCAAAAATGGATAATAGGAAAACCTCTAATGTCTAGTAAAATCATTTTTATTTCACTACTAGTTTCGCGTCCATATGACATCTCATCAGGAGAAAATAAAAAAAAAAAAAAACTTCGAGTAAACTATTAAACAATAAGAACGGCTACATACAGGACCGTTACGCACGACCTTCTACGTTACACAGGACCTTCCACTAGCCATGCCAGTCCGACAATGGTTTACTAAGTATGGGTCTCAAGTCACCTGATTTAGATCGATGAGTAACGAAATAAAAGAATTAAATTATTTATTAACATACACTTTTTGCAACTGAGGCTAATTGGGACGGCTTATCTACAGGTCACCACCCTATTCTATCCAGGGTGGGAGTAAGGATTTTATTTAGTGAATTCGTCACTAAATAAATTCCTTTGCCCAGGCGGGAATCGAACTTGCCACTTTAGGTTTACCATGTGAGATTAAGCTCAACGCTTTAACTCGCTGGCTAACCTCAGCCCCTATACAAAAAAAAAATAGGAAAAAAGGTGATCTATAGGAAAATAAATGTGTTCACACGTTTAATTTTTGTTTTCTTATTGATCACCTTTTTTATATTTTTATAATGTGCATATTCTGTTTTATTTTCCTTTTTCTTATATTTGTTTCTTTTTCTAGTATACTTACGTTTTCAAAATCAAAATGATGGGTATATTTAATAGTATGGTCTGCTAGGGACGTTATATTGTCCTTATTATCAACGTTTACCACGTGTTGTCTGATTCTTCTTTAGAGTAATTGTGATGATTTCCCTATATAACGTTTATTGCAATACATGCAGTTGATGTTGTATACATTATATCTGGTATCTGTTGATTACAATTTATCCTTTATATGACAGAAGCTATTTTTTTTCTCTATATTTTTCCAATATTGATTTGTCCATTATCTTTACATACCGATGTGATCTTCCCGGCTACTGTGGGATTATAACTCAATGTACAGTAGATTTTTGTTTCACGATATTTTTTATTTGAAAAATTAGTTTTTTTTTTATTCTCTTTATTTTATTGATATTTTCCTTGGCCGCAGTTTTATCGACAGTTTTATATTTGAAGTAATGGTTTATTTTTGTTTGTCCCTGTGCAATTAAGCACAGTTGTCTTCCTGAGGCAAGCTACATTCACGAATAAAACACAAATGTATCATCAACAAATTTAATCCCATTAGACAGTTTAATTCTTTGAATTTCTATGAAGACAGTAATTTATATTAGAATACCTTGCAATATGTAGTTAAAGTAATGCTTACATTTTATGTATTATTACAAATCCATAAGAAACTTATATACAGCCACAAAAATATAAATAAACCAAATGCAGTATTTGGAAAAATCAAGCTATTGATCATCTGGCATTTATTGTAAAGGGTTTGCTTCCAAATTACCTTCCAGGGTGTAAAAATTACATTGTAGCTCGCATACATAGTAGATTCCATTTTTCTATCGATCAAATAGTGAACCATCTAATATAAAAAGGAATGATGATATCTTGAAGAAAGTTTCTAGAAAACGCTACCCTGAATACAAATTCAGAAGACTATTTTCGTAGTCACGGAAATCTTTTAGAAAAGTGAGTGAGTATAATGTATTAGGTTTCATCAGGACATTTAATTAAAGTTTATATTTGGACTCAGAAGACTTGTATTTGATTATTTATTTTTTATTAACAAAAAATAAATAGTGATAATGAGAATTTCGTTATTAACAACTGTATAATTACAAATCATTAGGAAACTTATACATATAATCTCGAAAATATAAATCACATTATACAATGCTTAGAAAACCTAATATTGTTAATCTGCAATACATGTTTTTTGCACAGATATTATTGCTATTGTTATATAATTTAAAATATCTCTAATTGTCATATTTATTGCAAATCTATTTCTTCAGCAGGTATCTTGTGGAGGACCCTGTTGGCGATCTGACTGAGAACCTTGGATATGGTTTCTGTAATTGGTGGTTTCAACTCGTCATAAATTTGTCTCCAGTTCTCGTTCAGGAATTTGTTCATATTGTCACCTGAAAGAAAGTAATTTTATTAGTAAATATCAAATTAAGTATGTATCTAGCAAATATGCCGTGTTACTGTTTGTATAAGCATAAAGGTTTGAAGATTCGCATAAACTAAAAATGAAACGGTACAGAAGCATGAAGCGGCAACTGGTTATCCGATTGTCTTCGGCAGGAATTCACGTTACTAAAATATGAACATGATGAGAGATCTGATCTAGTTGTGAGCGTTAAGACAATAAGTGGATTCTCGTTGCCCTCAGCACACCA
The DNA here is from genome assembly GCA_019009955.1 of Riptortus pedestris. Lineage (NCBI taxonomy): Eukaryota > Metazoa > Arthropoda > Insecta > Hemiptera > Alydidae > Riptortus > Riptortus pedestris. The sequence goes on from CM032232.1 coordinate 25,399,708, forward strand.
GCACAAACTATCAACTGGGCCATCAGGAATAATTAGTCGACATAGAAGAGACGACTCTGTCTAAAGCCTGTTAGAGATCCAACCCCTCAGTAGACCGCAAATAATGATTAAACATAGGAAGGAGCTAACTTCATCAGACACCTGTCTTAAAGGTCAACAACTCAATTTATAAGGACAAAATGTGATTCTCTTATCTGGGGTTCTGGTAACGTGGTGGTTTTGGTGGAGTCTTGAGCAATTGGTCTTTTTTTCATCTCATGCTGAATGCTGGGGTAGGTTTCGACACCCTCAAAAGTTTAGGAATTAATCTATGAGATAACTAATCTTAGTTGGAAAGGATCTCAACAAAATCAATCCAACGACTTTAATTCTTCTCTTCGAATTTGTTCGGCTGCCCAAATCGTTCCTTGTCTTCCATCTCCCTATCATCACTTATAAAGTCAGCAAGAACTTCCGACACACATTCTCAGATAGAGCATGCTCTCCGTAATCATCCACTGAAATTCAATGGCTTTCGGCAGCGGCTTTCTCATGTTAAAGTAAGGAGGAAAATCTCCTCGCAAAAACACTTTATGTCAATTTATTAGTTACTTCAGCTTCAACCGAATATCACACTAAAATCAAAGCCCAATGACAGTAGGATTAAGCGGAGGTGGAGACACGCCATCAATTGGAAAAAAACTAGTAGCATCATCTATTAGAATAATAAGTACGTCACGCTGGGGCTGCGTTAACTAAGCAGAATTCCCATTTGCGTTATGCATTTGCATTTATCTAAAAATTCAATGAGAACAATTTTTGGTATTTAACCTTCACATAAAGGGCATCAGAATATAACAGCTTATTGTTAATATGAAGTGAGTAGGAGTGGGGGTTTACTAATGACTGAAAGCTAAAAAATGCAAATATCTTGGTTAACAATCAAGATATTGAAAAACATGTATAGCAACATTTATAGAACATTAGATTTGTAATAAGATTGATTCTATACCATTTTTCGATCGGACGCACAACAACGGAGATATTTTGAATTCTCGAAGTACTCCGCCTCTAAATTCCCCTCCCAATAGCCCGATTTTAGCCGTTGAAGAACATGATCTTCCTTTTCTCATAAAACGTTGAAAAATCGAATATGGTAACGATCAGACATAAATGGCGACCGCTAGAGCATTAACAGATAAATATATATATATATATATATATATATATATATATATAATATTTTGAATGGACCTCATTTTCGTTATCTCCTGGGTAGGACCGACGGACATTTGAAGAAATTCTTTCGAAAATCCCTTCATCCCCTAAGAGTTCCAACTAATACAAATACACTCAACATCTCAACATGAGTAGAACCTCAATAGGTAATTTCCTGCTAAAACGGCACCAACTAATACAAGTACACAATAATTAGTTAGACCACCATACTTGTGACCTGTACATGAGCCATGCCAAATAATTTTTCTTGGCCAACAAATATGTACAATTTCCTCAGTTACTCGTCTACAGAAAAAAAAGTATAATTTCCGTTATAAAAAAATAAATAAACTACAAGAAATGTGCATTTCTGCAGCTTCCCTCATTTTCTAAAATTTTCACACTAAATAAAAATGACCAGTATATTAAAGTTTAGAATAAATTATGAAACAAACACACGATTTTATATTAAATAATAATACTATTTAACCTATTACTACTGTTATCACAGGAAAAACATGTTATGATCTGTTTTCACGAACCACAATCTAAATGAAAGCATTGTAAACGTAACCACATAAAGATAGCAGTATAGATTCAAACCTTGCAGGGTTCAATTCTTCTCCTAGAAGTTTTCTGTCATACATAAAGTATATAACTCTGGTATTTAAATGAAAATACACATTATATTATCAGTACATCAAAGATACAGCAAATAAAATAATTCCCATACCAAGAGCTTTGTTTCCATTAAATAAATTATCAAACTGAATGAAGACTCTCTTTGGTTTCATGTTTAAGATCAATTTCTCCATTGTGAAGTAATTTTTCCCATCAATCTCAGATTCCATCCATTTGGCATCTATATCCATATCCAGTCCGTCTGAAATTATTAAAAAATAGTATTAACTCAGCTAATGCACATGTAGTAATATGCATATTTCATGAATTATGCATGACCATAGAAGTCAGTTTATTCACTTATCGTTAAACTACGATGACTAAAAGAGAAGATTTGATAAAGGCTGAAAATTAAAAAATGCAATGCTCTCGGAGACTATTCAAGATAGAGAAAAAGTGTATAAAATAAGTTCTTCGCTCAGTGGATGCGCCAACTAAGCAGATTTCCCAGTATCAATAGTTTAACAAGAATGTTTGTTATCATTTTTCTATCCAGCTCATGATAACGGAGGTATTTTAAATTTTCAAAATCCCTCCTCTCTAACCCCCTTCCCTCTTATTCCAGGTCCGATTTCAGCCAATAAATGTAATGATCTTTAGTGTTGTCTAAAACAGTTAAACACCAGGTCTGGTGTAGAACAAATAAATATTTTCGAATTAAGGAAGTGAAATCTTAAATGGTGACGTCATTCCACAATGTATTTGCAGGTAACACTCAGGAAAAGTGCAATGAAAACAATATTTGGTATTAAGGCTTTAAATAAAGTTCTTCACGATATAACAGCTTATTGTTAATATGTCATGAGTAGGAGTGGGGGTTTACTAAAGGCCGAAAACAAAAAAATTCAAATATCTCGGTTAATAATCAAGGTAGTGAAAAAAAACGTACATGACGACATTTATAGAAAATTACACATGTTATAAGATGGGATCTATAAAAAATTTCTATCCTACGCATAATAACAGAGATATTAAACATTTTCAAAATACCCCTTCTAGACTCTCTCCTCTCCCACTTGTCGGATTTCAGCCATTAACGAACTTGATCTTCATCTTTACATAAATCGTTTAAATATTGTTTGGTGACGATCAAATATGAATTCCGACCGCAAGAGCGTTAATAGACACACACACACACACACACACACACACACACACACACACACGCACACACACACACACACAAACACACATATATGTATATATATATATATAGTTTTGAACGGATGTCATTTTCGTCATTTCCTGAGCAGGATCGTTATATTTTGTCTTTACTGTAAAGAAATAGGCACATCTTTAATCTTTAACAATACAACTAATATACCAACCTAAAGTAATGTTGCATTTGCCTTCTCCTTTAATAGGCAGTACCAAAACCTGGCCGTCAATTTTGTAATTACCAACTACAGATAGATCAGGAATGTGCGCAACGCCTTTCATTGTCTTCCAATCGTTACTGCAAACAATAATGAACGAATAATATTATGGCGGAAAATATTGTTTTGGTAATAAGGGAAATTATTAAAGAAAATATTTATCGAGACTCCCTCATTCTATGAATTAAGAATAATCGTGAAAGATAAACATCTTTGAAGGAAAATGATAAATTATTTGCCTTATTGCTTCCTGGATTTAATTAAATCATTCTTTAATAGTCAGTTATTAAAGACAATCATGATGAGTGAACTTGTTAACAATATTCTGATTCGTGCCTTGGAAGAAATAATGTTTTTCAAAATATATTAAACTATTTTTAGCACTAATAAGTCCATAAAAGTACTAAACTTTGAAGATTTCTCTCAGACTGCTGGTGTGTAACTTCTAATCTATACTCGCCATATATTCTTGAATGATTGGTTCTATAAAATGTTTCTATTCAACTTATTATAATAAAGGTGATTTTTCGAACCGCCCTCGTCTAAGCCCCCCCCCCTCCTTATAATTCTGGTTCGTTTCGAGCCATTAGAGAATATGAATATCCGAGTTAAATGTATGAAACTGTTAAATATTGAATATGGCATAGATGAAATAACAATTTTCACGTATAATATTAATTAGTAATCACAGTACGTATTTAAATGAATCTCAGGCTTAAAAAGTTCAATGAAGACAATATTTGCTATTTAAGCTTCGAATGAACAGTTTATTGTTAATATGACAAGAGAAACAGTGGGGTTTACTGAAATCTGAAAATTAAAAAAATGCCATCAATATCTAGGTTAATAATCAAAATAGTGGGAACACACATACAACAACGTTTATAAAAAATTATGTTGAAAATAAGATTAATTCTATACAATAATTCCATCCGACGTACAATATCGGAGATATTCCGAAATTCCATCTCCCATTGCCCGATTTCAGTCATTAACGAACTTGATCTTTATTTTTACATGAAATGTTCAAATATCAAGTTTGGTAACGATCAAACAAATATTGTGACCTCTAGAGCGTTAACGGACAATGAACCTCATCTTCTGCCTCTCTTAAGCAGGATTGATGAACATTTGAAGACATTTTTCAAAAATAAAGTCATGAGGACAACCTCAATAGCTGATTTCCCTTAAGGTAAATTTCACCTTTTCTAAAAGTGAAATGAAATAGTCGAAACACTGAATTAAGTAGAATTTTATTATAAACTTTATAATGTTCCTGCAGTTAGTCAGTAAGTGAACCATTAATGGTTAATGGTTCATGACATGTTCTGCCCTTTATAAAATAAATAGTGTGTGTAATGAATTATATATGTTAACTTACTGTGATATATCCAAAGTGAAATCCTTTATTCCAAAAACGTCAACTTCCTGCAAAGACCAGCTGACCGAGACTGGGCCATCGTGCTTCGGGATTTCCACAGAATTAACCCTCAGTGGATCCAAAGGTAGGACACCTAACTTCTTGTCTCCTGAAATAAGTTTAAAAAGAAAAATATCAGAAAAGAAAGAAGTTTAGTATTTCTTATTTTGATAAAAATACATTTTAATTTTTTCCTGTGTAATTATTTTGAAGAAATGTTTTTGGAGTTTGGACGTACCATCCAAACGAGTGAAAAACGAATCTGGTGATGAAAGGCATAACTTCATGTTCTGTTTCCAAATTTCGTTTTTGCGTAAAATTAGAAAGGTTTTCTAAACTCAAATAATTTGAAAATATCTAAATTTCGATTACTTTCAAAATCGTTGAGAATGAAACCGTAGTTAGTGTTGGCTTTTTTTATCCAAATACTATATAAAATCGACCCAATAACACAATAAAACTTGAACGTACGAGAAACCGTTGTGTTTTGACAGCTTTCTATTTTTGTTTCTCTGTTCTTAATGAAGAACTGTCTATGCTTGGACTTTTCAGACCTAAACGATCATGGAAAAATCCAGACATGAGTTTTTGGGGGAAAGATCGGATCTTGAATTTACTTAGGTAACCTTAAGTTACGTTATTTATTAACATCCAATTTGTGTTATTAAGGCTAATTGGGTCGGGTTATCTACAGGTTAGCAACCTTTTCTAGCCAGGGTGGGACTGAGGATCATATTTAATGAGCTCACGACTCTAAGTTTATCCAGTGAAGTTGACTAACCTCTCAACTCACGCGGCTAACATGAACCACCAACGGTAACCTTGAATGTTGCACATAATAACAGCAAACACTTTTTTATTTTACTCTACTTTCAGCATATTTCTCTTAAACATCTACAGATCCAATTACTAGTATTTAGAGTAATACCATTGACCAAAGAAGCAACAGCAGCGACAACTGCATCTCTGAGACAGCTGGTGTAGTCAGTGGCACTTCTGCTGCAAGCCTTCCAATCATTCGCTGAAACATAAAGTAACACTTCATTTAATAACTCATGTCTATATAAGTTAAACTAAAAGGTGTATCTTATTTTCTATTTAAATTGGGTGGAGATCAATCCACCCAATTTAAATAGTTTCCGTTTCAGACCATTCTAAGAGCGAAGATATCAAAATTAAATATTTTGTCTGTGTGTCAGTCTTTCCGAAATCGTTGAATTTTTATAAAAAGTAGGAAATGAAATGAAAATATTTCGTTTAGAGCTCTATGTATTTGGGCTCCAGGCCCCATCCAAAACGAGTCAGGTACAAAATATACATATATTTACACAATAAAACTTTGACATCTACAGAAATAATTAACTAACTAAAGTAGTTGGCACATTTAAAATGAAGTTATATATTTTTAGACGAAAACAATAATATTAAAAGAAACACATGAAAATATTAGTTATATATTAAAATAGCTACATAATAAAAAAGTCCGTCACGCAGGGGCTGCGTAAACTAAGCAGATTTCCCACGTGAAGTTTTACAGTAGAGAAATCTTCCCAATGACAACTGAAGTAGTAAGGGATCTCTAAACCTATTCACGAGGGACGAACAGTTACGGAAACGGCCGCCAGAGCTCTCGGCGGAAAGTCCCGAACATAGCCGACTACTGACCATACACAGAATACAAATGGAAATATCTCGGTAAATATTCAAGATAAATGATTTAATACAATCTTTCGATCCGACGCATAATAACCGATATATTTTGAATATTCCAAAATCCACCCTCTAAAACCCCCCTCCCACTGGTTCGATTTCAGACATTAACGAACTTGATCTTCCTTTTTACATAAAACGATTAAAATCCGAGTTTGGTAACGATCAAAATTGCGACCGCTAGAGCGTTAACAGACAAATATATATATATATATATAATTTTGAACGGACCTCATTTTCGTCATCTCCTGCGTAGGATCGATGGACATTTGAAGAAATGTTTCGAAACTCGCGTCATGAGTACGACCTCAATAGCTGATTTCCCTTAAGGGAAATCTGCTAAAATTTATATTCTAGGGCACACTCAGAATAATAATAAATGTCGTTTAGTTTATTAATTGAGTTTATTTCAAAACGTTCCGTTCTGTATTCATACTGAAACAGTGACTAGATTACTCCTCTACCAGATCATCCAATCATTTATTTAGAATGGAAAAGTCTTGAGCCAATGAGCTAAGACATTTGTCGCTGTAAGCCGCAATTGTAGTGGAGAGGGTCTGTTCATGTCTTATGGGTTCATTAATATTTTGTTTGAGTACAAAAAGGTCCGTCACGCAGGGGCTGCGTAAACTATGCAGATTTCCCACATGTGCCAAGTATTTGTATAAATCTCAATTGGTAAAAGTCCAATAAATACATAAGAACATCATTTGTTATTTAAGCTTTGAATAAAGTAGTTTAATATATAACAGAGTATTGCTTATGTAATATAAGCAGAAGTGGGCGTTTGATGAAGACTGAAAACTGAAAAATGCAAATATTCAAGATAAAGAATAAATGCATATAATAATATTTATAGTAAATTTAATTTAATTTAATTTTTGCACTAAGATTGATGCTATGCACGTTTTCGATCCGACGTATAGTTCCAAAGTTTTTTCGAATTTTCAAAATTCTCCCCCTCTAAAATTGCAGGCAAACGAAAAGGTCCGGAGTTTGCTGGCAATGTAAAGTTGTTTTTTTTTTTAAAAATAGTGTTTGAATTTATTCTTAATTCTTCAGTGCCCACAGTTCTGCACTGTACAGCAGTACGCAGCAAGAAATTCCATCAAACAACTTCTTTTCTAGTGTGTCACTTCAACCCCCACCATTTACCAAGAGTGTAACTGGCTATATATATGATGCATTTCGTAAATGCCGCTATAACAGTAACAGTCAAATATATATACACACATATTCATGTCACAGGTAGGACGATCTTCAATAAGTGATTTCACTTGAGGAAGAAACAGATTTCCCCATGAGTAGGGAAGAAACCCACAGAACCAAGCAGGGGTAGTAACTCAACGTACGATCCCCTTTAACCAGGAAGGACCAGGAATGAGCTCTGTGGACAGTTCACTCTGTGTTAGCGTGTCTTTGGACGGGATATAAGAGAGTCATAATCCCCCTTGATTTCCCTTAAGGAACAATCCCCCCCCCCATGAATAGAGAAGAAAGAGACAGATCCAAGCAGGGGTAGTCTAAAAGCCCATTGGAGGCCTTGCAGAAGCCTAGTACTAGCTACTACTGTGAGACTAACTAACTATAAGGCAGTACTTACGTAGGGCAGCTAGTACCGCTGGAAGGAGAGCTAGCAGATTGACGAGCTTAAACCATTCCATGACTGAATCAACTGATAATCTACAATAACTCCAGCCAAATATATTCCCAAATATACTCTTATCCCCACCACAAGCACCGCCGTCCTAGAAGAAGGATGCATGAATATTTTAGAGTAATTGAGTAATTAAAAATATGAGGCCGAGGAAGAATTTTCTTTGTTCTGAGGAGGTTATCAATGTATCTACATCATTAATCTTATCATATATATCTCTAAAACCTATACACTGAAACCTAATAATGATGACGCTATAGTTACTACATTTTAACAAATTCCTCTTAAGGGATATCTCCTATTGAGGTATTCGAAATTCCAGTTTCAACAATTTCAAAATACTCGAACTCAAAATATTTATAAAACAATTACACATTCAAAAAATACATCATTTTACTGGTTAATCACAAAACGTTTTTATGGTTCCTCACAATTTTATTTCTTATAAACGCTGAACGCTTTCGGGGACTAAATCCCCATCCTCAGAGCTACAAAACAATGTAACACCATAATAAAGGAGTCTAAAAATCAGTTCTTAAAAATGTACATTTACGTGTTACATTGTTTTGTAGCTCTGAGGATGGGGATTTAGTCCCCGAAAGCGTTCAGCGTTTATAAGAAATAAAATTGTGAGGAGCCATAAAAAAGTTTTGTGATTAACCATTCATCACCCTCACCACCAGCTAAAAATAAATATGACATCATTTTACGTTGTATTAATTCAGAATAAAACTGACTCATACGTGTTTAACGTATAAACGCTCATAAAGTAATTGCTTGATTTGATTTGTTTAGTGATTTGTGAGTAGTGATTCTTTATGGGAAAAATCAAGAAACCGGATAAATAATATGACATATATCGTAAATTCATCACTGAATTTGTATAAAATCCACCACAAGGGCTGCGCAGACTAAGCAGTTTTCTACAGTTGCCTGACACTCTGGTGTCAACTCATCTCACAGTATAATCTCACAGACTGTTGAAAGCTAAAAATCAAATAACTCGCTTAATATTTGATTTGAGAGGAAATGTATAGAGCAACAATTGCTAATAAGATTGCTTTTAAAACATTTCTCGATACGACTCATAATAAGGGAGTTGTTTTGAATTTTCTAATTCTCCATAACTCCACGTCTCCCCCACTCCCTTATTCCTGGTTCGATTTCAGCCCTTAACCTATATGTCCATTAGTATTAAATGAAACGGTTATATTGAATATGGTATAGATCAAATAAACATTTTTGAATCAAAAGTGTATAATCTTAATTCATGACGTAATTGTGTAAATCACTGAGTGCATTTGTAATACACACGTAATGAAAGAACCTCGAAAACAATATTTGGTATTTAAGCTTAATTCATACGACGACTAACGTCGGGGATTACTGAAGCTTAAAAACTGCAATATCTCTGTTAATATTCCAGATAGACAGAAAGAAAGTAGTTTTCATTGAATAAATTTTTATGAATATTAGTTAAAGACAATATATCGATCAGACGGAGAATAACAAGATATTTCGAATTTTCAAAATTTCCCACTTACCCTCCCCCTTCCCTAACACTAGTCCGATTTTGGTCGACGAACTACAGTTTTTCAATAAAGCCCTTATAATATGAGATCAAACAAAATTTGTGACCACGAGAGGGGTACAAGTATGTATACGTAATTATATTAAAAATTGTTACCTCCGTCTGTACAATGATTTTTTTTTCTGGATATTTTACGATACTTTTTCGTTTCATAAGGAATTGCGACGATTTCCACGACTTTTGGCTTTGGTATCTGTTTATTCACCTCTTCACGCCTAACCGACATAATCGAATTTTATGAAGCTATAGCGAGTTTTAAACTATACTAATATCCCCAGAGTCAAACAAACGCGGGAGATTGAGGAAATAGAAAATCGCGATAATGTGTTTCGTATCGGTTTTTCAGCAAATGTGCTCATAGTATAAGTTGTTTTATAAGGAAATCCAAACATTAAGTGCACTGAATACTATAGAAGGGGGGGTCAACAATTTGAAGGATATAATTGACTATTCGAAACTGAACAGAAATCAGTTTTCGAGTTAGCACCAACTCTTATTGTTGTAATGGTCAGAAACGACTAAGCGTAATATGTTATTTCCTATTTGATTTTAGCCAAAAATGCTTATAACAAAAATTGCTCTTTTTTTTATTTAGAGTAACTCATGTTATATACATTTTTGTTTTATAACAATATATACATGTAGATAACCCGTCCCGATTAGCCTAAGTTGCAAAAAGTGGACGTTAATAAATAATAATAATAATAACAATATATAAAGGCAGTAATTCGAATAGAAATATTGCAAAAGTCAACAATACTTTGCAATGTATGAATTTAATTGAACAATTCATTGAATATAAACTATATTAAAGTTATCTCAGGTAAGAAAAAACGCCTCGTTCCTTCACTATTCTTTATAGTGAAGGAACGAGGCGTTTTTTCTTACCTGAGATAATAATTCCTTCACCATCCAGCACCTCAAAAATGGGTATATTAAAGTTCTTAAATACGAACAGGAGTGTAGGTTCTAAGGGATGCCTCAAATGAAAAATTGTCATTTATCTGTGCCTTTCTGTTTTTTTTATAAATATATCCAGATCTATATATAAACATTCTTATTTAGTGTAGCTTCTGATATATACTTTGGTTTTCGACCAAATAATTATAAATCAACAAGGTATGCACATAAATGTGCAATGATTTTAGCATACAATTAAACGTTGCTTTTCTAATTGAATGACCTCAATGTTTGTATTTTAGGAAAGCCAGATGAGCTTCCGACCTTATTAATATTTATACAAATGAAGTAGATTGTAACGGCGATTAGAAGTAATAATTATGGAAATTAAAATGTTGCTTAAGGCCAGGATGGACGTAGATGGTGCCTATTAATAGAATGTAATGATACACTTTAAACTTGAACCAAACATTACATTTTTTCCAGTTGAACGTAAGTACTCATTAAACCTTTGACAACATGTTTATATGGTCCTCAAAACATTTCTTAAATTGAATTTATTATATCGATCTTAACGTGGAACTTCAAGGCAAAGAACTGTTTATTCACAATTTGTATGATAACATTCAGGGCTTTGAGCTGAAATTAAAATTGTTGAACCAGCGTCTTTTGCAGAATAATGTGTCTCACATTCCACATTTTGAAAAAGAAAACGTTACATCTCAAAAATACTCACAATATATAGACATTTTAATGAACGAATTTCAATTACGATTCCAAATGTTTAAAACTGAAAAGACAGCGGTTTCCATGAAAATGTTTTCCTTGCCATTTAATATCGATGTGCATATAGTTCTCGGAGACTTTCAAATGGAAGTGATTGACACACAGAATAATTATAATAATAATAAGAAGAAAAAGGCCCTGAGAAATTTCTGCTTTTAACGAAAAATGCATAGCAAATGATGTCTCTGTTCGGAAAACGTATGTTTGCAAACAATTATTTTCAACCATGAAAATCAAAAATAACCACCGATCAAGACAGAGTGATGCACGATTAGAAAGCTGTGTACGTGTAGCTACTTCATCAATTCCTGCTGATACTAATCAGCTTGTATCGAAAAAAAAAACAGGGCCAAATTTATGATTAAAAATTTCAAGCAAGTTCTTTTATTGTTTGTTTTTATTTTGCATTAAAATTTGTCTATGAAATCTTTACTTCTTTTTTTTTAAATTTTATATTTTTTTTGTTCTAATGTCTATTATAAATAAAGATTTGTAAATTATTGATAAGTATTACTTTAAGTGCGGCCAGCCAAAAAATGTTAAAATTTAAATTGCCTCGTTGATTAAAAATGTTGCTCCTTTAAGAATTCAGAAATATTTTTTTATTTATTTATATTAACGTCCACTTTTTGCAACTAAGGCTAATTGGGACGGGTACTCTACAGGTTACCACTCTTTTCTAGCCAGGGTGGGACTTAGGATTTTATTTAATGAATTACTATTAAATTCCTGTTGCCCAGGCAGGAATCCAACTCGCCACTCTGGGTTTACCATGTGAGATTAAGTCCAACGCTTTAACTCACATGGCTAACCCCATCAAAAATAACAGAGCATCTAATGTACTATCATTAATACTAATTTTATTCTTCGGACATCCAAAGAGTATTAATATAATGTTTATTAAATATGTATAATAGCTACAATTTTTGTGTTTGGAGCGACGTGTTTTTTTTTTTATTTTTTTTTTTTTTTTGGGTGGGGGGATAAATGTTTATTCTTACAACGTTCACACATAATAAAAAATGATATCCATGATTATGATATAGCGATGAATTGAAAGTAAATAGAAATTGCTTAACGTAAATTCGTCCAGACTCAACAATAGTCTATCGATTCTCAATGTTCCCAGAAAACTGTAATGTTGAGGATATTACAAAAGGAAATACAGAAAATAGATAGGGTTTATTATTGTCTTGCTATGAATAAACATCATACACGTTATTCAGTTTAAATATTTACCCAGCGAAGCTACCTAAGTAATGGTAATTAATAAGAATAGTGATTATGCTTTTCATGATTATGATAATACATTTTTGTTTTAATAGATTTCCCTTAAGGAAACTCAGCTATTGAGGTTGTACTCATGACGCGATTTTCGACAAATTTTCTCAAAGGCCCACCGACACCTACCTAGAAGATGATGAAAATGTGATGGCCCGTTCAAAACTATATATATAAATTTGTGTTATCTCTCTAGCACTCACAATTTTTGTTTTTTCGTTACCAAACACGACACTTAAGCGTTTAATGTAAATCTAAAGATCAAGTTTCTTAACGGTTGAAGTCGGTCAGGAGAGGGGGGGGGGTGGTTAAAGGAGAGGAATTTGGGAAAATTCGAATTATCTTCGTTATTATATGCCAGAACAAAAAAATAATATAGTTCCAATCTTATTGTAAACTTCTTTGTCTATAAATGCCTTCCCAATTAACCTTAGTGGCAAAAAGAGGACTTTAATTAATAATAAATGTTGTTCTATAAGTATTTTCTTCTCTATCATGTATTGGTTGTCAGATTTCAGTAAACTCCCACCCCTAATAATGACATGTTAACAAAAAGCTGGGGTTTATTTTTTTAATACCCTCATATCTAATTTATTGCTCAAAATATTATTTATTAACGTACACTATTTTGATTCTATGGCTAATTGGGAAAAGTTATGGCAAGATTACCACCCTTTTCTAGCCAGGGTTGTACTAAGGATTTTATTTAATAAGTTCGTCACTAAATAAATGGATATTGTTAAAAATATAAACTTGTGATTACATTAACCATACTATTAGTGATATCAGTACTCGATTACATGATATTTGATTCACTAAAATTAAAACATATGAGCTGTGGTGGCTCGTAGCTAAAATTAGTGGGGGTGCTGCTCGAGAAAATTTTTAGCCTTTGTTTTAAAATTGTGTAAAAGGAAACAAACATGTATAAAAAGAAAATTTATTCAGAAACTTGATAAAATCCTAAAAGAACAAAATCAAACATTTTTTACTTACTTTAACCTAAATTTTTATAGTTCAAGCTTCATCTATTCGGTCGTCACTGCGGGAAAGACAGTGCTCTCTATTCCTTGTGGAGCTTCCTCTGAGGGCATGCGCACAACAGCCAAACACCGTGTTTGTTTACGTTTCAGACGCTTCCCATCTGGAGGTTTCTTGATATCGTTTATATTTTATTCACTTGATATTGTCTGTACAATTGTGTTATACAGATTCATCTATTGTTAACCTTCACGAGGGAAATCTGCTTAGTTTACGTGCGGATCCTTTTTCAAATTCTGACTTGCAAGTTCCAGACTCATTAGAGTTCTTTAGTATTCTAATAGATTTCTTTAGATTGCGATTTTTTCTGAATATGTATCAGGGATATGAATACGGTCAAAATGGGTTAAATTATGGTTCTCTGCCGTTGTTTGGAGCAGGGTTTGGAATAACCTTAATTAGATTTCATTAACCTAGATAGATAACCATAGACCATAGATAACCATTTTCATATTTCATGACAAAGACGGGTAACTGAGTTTCTAAATATTTTCGACTTCAAAAATCACCTCCTTAATCCTTCAATGGTATTACAACTGATTTCCTGAGTAAAATTTGTGCAAATTTTATTTATTTATTTATTACAATATATCGCATCTACTATTGTCATTAGCGGTAGCTGGATCTATATTTCTTGGAACGAAAAAGTTTCAAATAAAAATGCAAAAAGTCTTTTTATGTCTTCTTTAATCTTTAGCCTTAGCACGGCAGGGTCGGCACTGCGGGAACGACAGTGCTCTCTCTCCCTGCAGCCTCGCATGGAGCTTCCTCTGTGGGCATTCGCACAACAGTCAAACACCTCGCCACTGAAACTGGGAAGCGTACAGTTCCATACAAAGATTTTTTGTATCTTTTTCCATAAACTGGTGGATTGTTAGTGCATTAAGCTTAAGGATTATATATTATACAAGCATAAAGAAAGAATTAAAGAAAAAAGGCTCATTATTTTAAATGTTATAGATAATATCAATTGGAAATTGTGGGTGCTGCAGTTCCACAGTTCCTATTATTATTTAAATTAAACGATGATTTTCAAGATATGTACAAACAATAATTTTTTTCCCCAAAAAAAATAGGCATAGTCCACAAGGAAAAACAAAGCTGGAATGGTGAATAGAAAGAATGATTTTAATTTCTTCAAATGTCCATCGATCCTACCCAGGAGCTAACGAAAATGAGGTCCTTTCAAAATTATATACATGTATATATATAGAACCAATCTTATTGAAAATGAAATTTTCTATAATTGTTGTTATTTACGTGATTTCACTATCTTGATTATTAACTGAGATATTAGCATTTTTTTTAGTTTTCGGTCTTCAGTAAACCCCCCACTTCTGCTCTTTTTATATTAACCATATTCTATTATGGTTCCCATTTTGGTTTTGTGTTCCATTTCTGTTTTGTTTTATTTCTATTTTTGTGTTCCATTTCTGTTTTGTGTTACTATTCTATGTTTCATGTTACATTTCTGTTATGTTGTTTTATGTTTCGTTTAAATTAATTTTGTTTCGTTTCGTTTTTTTTTTTGTTTTTATGTTGTTTTTTTTTCCCAGAGCAACATCGCCACAGCTGCGAAGCTCCAAATAAATAAATAAATAAATATTATATTATGAAGCAGGTTATTTAAAGCCTAAATACCAAATATTGTTATCATTGAACTTTTACGTTTTGAGATAAATGCAAATACTGAACGCAAGTGGGAAATCTCCTTAGTAAACGCACCCCCAGCGTGACGGACTTTTTATTTCTGTACTATTTTCTCGTCCACATGACATCAGGACAAATAAAAAACTACGACTTAACTATAACAACGGCTACATCATTACACAGGACCTTCCACTAGCTGTGCCAGTCCTACAATGGTTTACTTAGTATGGCGGCTCTAGTCAGCTGATTTAGATCGATGAGTAACAAAATAAAAGTATTGATTAACCCTAAAGAAGTGCAGTCTAAATCTTAAATGAGCATTTTATAATTGAGCAATCGCTACTTCCGAGTTTCTAATAAAATAAAATATATATAATTGACACGTTTAATGTTTGTTTTCTTATTAATCCCCTTTTTTCTATTTTTTTATAATGTGCATATTCTCTTTTTTATTTTCCACTTTGTTATATTTGTTTATTTTTCTAGTATACTTACGTTTTCAAAATCAAAATGATGGTTGTATTTATTAGCGTGGTCTGCTAAGGACGTTATATTGTCCTTGTTATCAACGTTTATCACGTGTTGTCTGATTCATCTTTGGAGTAATTGTAATGATTTCCCTATATAACGTTTATTGCAATCCATACAGTTGATTTTATATACATTATATTTGGTATCTTTTGATTACAATATATCTTTTATATGACTGAAATTAATTTTTTCTCTATATATTTCCAATATTTGATTGGTCAAAAATCTTTACATATTGGTGTGATCTTCCCAACTACTGCGGGATTATAATTCAATGTACCGTACATTTTAGATTCACTATATTTTTTATTTTAAAAATGTAGGTTTTTTTATTGTCTTTATTATTTTGGTTTGTCCCTGTGGAATTAAACACGAATTGTCTTCCTGAGACAAACCACATTCAAGAATAAAACACAATGTATCATCAACAAATTCAAACCGATAAGACAGTTTAATTCTTTGAATGTCTATGAAGCCAGTAATATATATTAGAATACCTTGCGATATGTAGTTGAAGTAATGCTTACATTTTATGTATTTTCACAAATCCATAAGAAACATATATACAGCCACCAAAATATAAAAAAAGTCCGTCACGCAGGGGTGCGTAAACTAAGCAGATTTCCCACGTGAAGTTATACAATAGAGAAATTTCACGAGAGGCGAGCAGTTAAGGAAACAACCGAACTAGGTTTTGGCGGGAAAGTCACTCGTCCGTTAGCCGCCCTGATTTAAATGAAATGCAAATACCTCGGTTAATATTCAAGATAGAGAATAAATGTATATACAATATTTATAGTAAATTTAATTTGCAATAAAATTGATTCTGTAAACATTTTCGATCCGAAGTATAGTAACGGAGATATTTCGAATTTTCGAAAATCCTCCCCTGTAAACCCCCCCCCCTCCCACTAGTCCGATTTCAGCCGTTAACGAACTTGATCTTTCTTTTAACATAAAACCACTAAATATCGAGTTTGGTAACGATCAAAGAAAAATTGCGACCGCTAGAGCGGTAACAGACAAATATATATATATATATATATATATATATATACAGTTTTGAACGGACCTCATTTTCGTCATCTACTAGGTCGGATCGATGGACATTTGAAGAAAAATTTCGAAAATTCCGTCATGAGTACGACCTCAATAGCTGATTTCCCTTAAGGGAAATCTGCTAATAAACCAAATGCAGTATTTGAAAAAATCAAACTATTGATCATCTGGCATTTATTGTAAAGGGTTTGCTTCCAAATTACCTTCCAGAGTGTAAAATTTACCTTGTATCCCGCATACATAGTAGATTCCATTTTTCTATCGATCAATTAGTGAACCAACTAATAGGAAGGAATGATAATAACTTGAAAAAAGTTTGCAGAAAACGCTACTCTGAATTCAAATTCAGAAGACGACTATTTTCGTACACACGGAAATCTTTGAGAAAAGTGAGTGAGTAGAATGTATTAGGATTCATCAGGACATATAATTAAAGTTTATATTTGGACTCAGAAAACTTGCATTTGAGTATTTATTTTTTATTAACAAAAAATATATAGTAATAATGAGACATTTGTTTGATCGATTGTACTATTACAAATCATTCGAAAGCTTTTACATATAGCCTTGAAAATATAAATTAAATTATACAATGTTTGGAAAACGAAATTATTGTTAATCTACAATACATGTTCTATTCACAGATATCATTATTTCTATTATTACATTATGTACAATATCTCTAATTGTCATATTTATCTGACATCTATTTCTTCAGCAGGTATCTTGTGGAGGACCCTATTGCTGAATTGGGTGAATACGTTGGATATTGCTTGTGTAATTGGTGGTTTCAACTCGTCATAAATTTGTCTCCAGTTCTCGTTCAGGAATTTGTTCATGTTATCCCCTGCAAGGAAACATTTATTAATTTTAGTTAAGTAAATATCAAAATATGAGTTTAGTGATAATGGCGCCACGCTACAAGATATGCCATGCTACTGTGGTATTTCCTAACTTCTATTGCGTCTGATATAACGTATCTATAGACTAAAACTTATTTCAGTTCTCAAGTACAGTGAAGTCCCTTTGATGGACGACAACTCTCAACTTTACAAGGAATTCAGTGGTTTCTCGGAGCCTTCCATATGCTGAGGCCAATTTCACCGATTATGAATTCATACATAATTATGTAAATGAGCTAACTTCATGCTCATAAGTACATTTTTAAGTTCCAAAAATGGTTCTCTTCTTCTGGGGCTCTGGTGAGTGTTGAGAAATTAGCTCAGTTTTATATCAAACTGAATGAAGGGGTGGGTTTCGATATCCACAGGAGATTCTGAATTAATCTATGAGATAATAGCTAAATATAATTAGTCAAAACCCCAAGCAGGTGAGCCGTACATCATAGAAATACTACCAAACATGTTTCCTGGTCTACAAATTTTTATAGAGTCAAGTACTCATATTAAGTTTCGTACCAATCGTAATTTTTCAAATTTAACAAAAAATGCTAATCAAATAGAATTTTTACAGTTCCCTCTTTTTTCTTTAATTTTCTACCTCTGTTAATATGACAGGTGAGTTGATGTTAAGAATAGGTTATGAGACAAGTTTAGTCGAATAACATGATTTAATACTTAATAATATTATACAGGGTGGTTCAAAAAGAGTACACAACTTAAGGAATTTGAAAAAAAGGCAGAGCTAAGCACTATCAGTCGGCGAATTAAGGGAGCTATAAAGTTTCATTTAGTTGAGCATTTGTTCGCTTGAGGCGCTGTTGACGAGGCGTCAGCGCCAGTTGATGGACCACTCAACAGAAAGCTTTTTGTGTTATTGAGAACGGCAGAAGTGAAACGACGACAGTTGTTCAGCGTGCATTTCGAACCAAGTATGGTGTTCAACCTCTTGATAGGTTTACAGAGAATGGGTTTTTGTGAAAAGGGAAAAGTTCTGGACGGCCGAGCACGAGTGATGAAAATGCATAGCACGAGTTTGAGTATCGGCTTGATATTAATCGAGTGTGTGGATGGGCTCATGTTTAACATCTCTTAACTTTTTTTTTGAGTGAAAAAAAAAAAAAAAAAAAACCTTTTAAATACTCTTTGTAATGATGTATAAAAGAAGGTTCTATTAGGTTTCTTTCATTAAACACACATTTTTAAAGTTGTGGTATTCTTTTTGAATCCCCCTGTATGTTGTACGATATTATATATTGTAACTTATTGTTATTCATTTATTATTTATTAACGTCCGCTTTTTGCAACTTAGGCTAATCGTATTGTTATTCAGCATTATCAACAAACCATTTTCTAGAATCGGTTTAGGTAAAACAGCTGTTTTCTTAGACCATAATTCAAATAGAAGCATTATAATCTGAATCAGGTTAGCCATGCGAGTTAAAGCGTTGACCTTTATCTCACATGGTAAACCTAGAGTGGCGAGTTCGATTCCCGCCTGGGCAAAGTAAATTATTTAGTGACGAAATTCATTAAATAATGTCCTAAAATCCCACCCTGGCTAGAAAAGGGTGGTTACCTGTAGATAACCCGTCCCGATTAGCCTAAGTTGCAAAAAGTGGACGTTAATAAATAATAATAATCTGAATCATATGTATTCGAAATAGCACTGCTTACTTCTCAAAAGATAAAATATACGACTCTGGTACTTAAAGGAAAATTCACATTATATTGTCAGTACATCTTACAAATAGATAAAGCAAATAAAAAAATTCTCATACCAAGAGCTTTGTCTCCATTAAATAAATTATCAAACTGAAGGAACAGTGCCTTCGGTTTCAGATCTAAGATCAATTTCTCCATTGTGAAGTATTTCTTCCCATTAATCTCAGAGTCCATCCAATGGACATCTATGTCCATATCCAGTCCGTCTGAAATCATTAAAAACAATATTAACTCAGCCAGTGCAAAGCCCTGTCCCAGCTGGTGGGATCAGGATGAAGTCGGCCATTTATCCATTATCTATGTTTTAGCAGATTTTCCTTAAGGGGTCGTACTCATGACGCGAATTTCGAAATTTTTCTTCAAATGTCCATTGATCCTACCCAGGAGATAACGAAAATGGGGTCCGTTCAAAATTATATATATATATATATATATATATATATATATATATATATATATATATATATATATATATATATTTGTCTGTTAACGCTCTACCGATCGCAATTTTCGTTTGATCGTTACCAAACTCGATATTTAAACGTTTTATGCAAAAATTAAGATAAAGGTAAAGATAAGATCTTGAGTTAAGATTAAGTTCGTTAATGGCTGAAATCGGATCATTGGAAGAGGGGGTTTAGAGGGGTGAATTTTCGAAAATTCAAAATATCTCCGTTACTATAGGTCGGATCGAAAACGTGTATAGAATCAATCTTATTGCAAATTAAATTTACTATAAATAATGATATATACATTTACTGTATCTTGAATATTAACCGAGATATTTGCATTTTTCTGTTTTCAGCTTCTGAGATGAGATCGGCTAACTTCGGGTCTTGTGAGTTTCCGTCAAGAGCTAGTTCGGGCCGTCCCCGTAACTGTTTGACTCTCTATTCTGAAATTTCTCTATTGTAAAACTTCACGTGGGAAATCTGCTTAGTTTACGCAGTAATTGTAAAATTGTATAGAACCATTCTTATTGCACATTTAATGTTCTATAAATCTTGTTATGTATATTTTTTCACTATCTTGATTATTTACTGAGATATTTGCATTTTTTAGATTTTGGTCTTCCGTAAACCCCCACTCCTAATCATATCATATTAGCAATATTCTATTATGTTATGAAGCACTTTATTTGAAGCTTAAATACCAAATATTGTTCTCATTGAACTTTTAATTTTGGAGATAATGCAAAAACGTGACGCACGTGGTAAATCTGCTTAGTTAACGCAGCCCCTGTGCGATGGACTTTTTTACTACTATTACTATACTCATTACTAACAAAATAACTCATATAAAATAATTTAAGAGTACCCTTCAACATTTTACCTGGATTCCTTATATGAACAACTCTCACCCTGAAATACACTCTTCATAAAAGCACGAACTACGTTGGCCCTCCCTACACATACACACACACACACACACACACAAACATATATATATATATATATATATATATATATATATATATATAAAAAATTAGTACATATTTTAAGCTAATAATATGACTAATATATTTACCAAAAGTTATGTTGCATTTTCCTTCTCCTTTAATAGGCAGTACCAAAACCTGGCCGTCAATTTTGTAATTTCCAACAACTGAGACATCTGGAATGTGTGCGACTCCTTTTAATGTCTTCCAATCGTTACTGAAAAAAAAATACCGATTGCTTAATAATATCATGGTCGTTAATCATTTTTGTGTGTGTGTGTGTGTGTGTGTGTGTGTGTGTATAAACTATACATACATATGTTTGTGGGGACTGATTTTAGTTATCATTTTTTAGCAGATTTCCCTTAAGGTAAATCAGCTATTGAGGTCGTACTCATGACGCGAGTTTCGAAAAATTTCTTCAAATCTCCATCGAGCCTACCCACGAGATGACGAAAATGAGGTCCGTTCAAAATTATATATATATATATATATATATATATATATATATATATATATATATATATATATAGATATATATATATATTTGTCTGTTAACGCTCTAGCGGTCGCAATTTACGTTGGATCGTTACCAAACTCAATATTTAAACGTTTTATGCAAAAATAAAGTTCAAGTTCGTTAATGGCTGAAATCGGACCAGTGGGAGGGAGGGTTTCGAGGGGAGGATTTTCGAAAATTCGAAATATCTCCGTTACTGTACGTCGGATCGAAAAGCTATATAGAATAAATCTTATTGCAAATTACATTTACTATAAATAATGTTATACACATGTATTCTGTATCTTGAATATTAACCGAGATATTTGCATTTTTCTGTTTTCAGCTTCTGAGATGAGATCGGCTAACTTCTAGTCGTGAGTTTCCGTCAAGAGCTAGTTCGGGCCGTTCCCGTAACTGTTTGATTCTCTATTCTGAAATTTCTCTATTGTAAAACTTCACGTGGGAAATCTGCTTAGTTTACGCAGCCCCTTTCATTTGAATAAATATATAATTGAATAAATATAGTTCTCAGCTATTAGACATAGCCAAGAGGAGTAAATTAAATAATAATATAGTGAGAGGTATAATATATATATATATATATATATATATATTTATTTTTATATATATATAAAATTGTGATCTCTGTTTGCAGATTATTTTTTTCTCAAAATTTCAACTTTTTCAACTCAATTTTTTTTTTTTCTAAACACTGGGACGGGTAAATGTCAAATTATTGTGCAAAGTAAAGCCTTGCCAAAAAAAATACCATCACCATTCAGCCTCAAATCAATTCCCGGGCGAAGCCGGGTATCTGAGCTAGTATATAAATATATATATATTTGTCTGTTAACGTTCTATCGGTCGCAATATTTGTCTGATCGTTACCAAACTCGATATTTAAACGTTTTATGCAAAAAGACAGATCAAGTTCGTTAATGGCTGAAATCGGACCAGTGGGAGGGGGGGAGGTTTAGAAGGGGGGATTTTCGAGAATTCGAAATATCTCCGTTACCATACGTCGGATCAAAACAGTGTATAGAACCAATCTTATTGCAAATTACATATACTATAAATATTGTTATATACATTTATTCTCTATCTTGAATATTAACCGAGATATTTGCATTATTATTAACTGTGGGCCAATAACGGACGAGTCAGTTTCCCGCCAAAAGCTCGTTCGGCCGTAACTGTTCGGCTTTCGTATGGAGATTTCTCCATTGTATAACATCACGTGGGAAATCTGCTTAGTTTACGCAGCCCCTGCGTGACGGACTTTCTTTTCCTTTTGTCTGTTGTAAATAATTGTATTTTATATATTTTATTTTATTCATTTTTAAAAAAAATGTTACGTATCAATCACACGGTATGTACAACTGGATGTACAGGACGTGTGGCAAATAAATTCCCTTCCTGTAGTGTTACTTCAGGAAGGAAAGAAATTATATATATATACTTACTTTGATATGTCCAAAGTCAAATCCTTTACTCCAAAAACGTCAACTTCCTGCATAGACCAGCTGATTGAGACTGGGCTATTGTGCCTCGGGATATCCACTGAAGTAATCCTGAGAGGATCCAAAGGTAGGACACCTAACTTCTTATCTCCTGAAATAAGTTTAAAAAGAAAAATGTCAGAATATACAAATCAGAGAAATTTTCTTTTACAATCATAATTTATATTTAAATTTAATGTATTTAATTGTTTTATTGAAAACTCACTTTTGAGAGTGTAATCCTACTATCGCCAGAGAGAAAAAGTCCATAATTCAGGGGCTGCGTAAGCTAACGTTCCCCAAATTACCAAGACATTTCATTTTTCAAGGATAAGAAGACTAAAAAAGTCCGTCAGGCAGGGGCTGCGTAAACTAAGCAGATTTCCCTCGTAAAGTTTAGTAATAGATAAATATACATACTGCTAACACAAGACCGTGAATAAATACAAACGGAAATAAGAAATGTTTCATCCAATTTCAATAGCCTGCCGACAGGAAGCGTTAGGTTAGAAATGTAAACAAACGGGTCCCGCCTCACACCGGAAAGAAAAACAATTACTGAAATATATCAGAATATAACACATTAATTTTATTGAGAACTATTTAGTATATCTAGTACTGTAATTAATAATGAGTCAGAATAATTGTTATCTCAATCAATAATATTTTAGTAGTCCAAAACTTTAAGATGGGGGGGGGGGAGTCACCAGTGCATATTTGCATGTATCTCGTATAATAAAGGTCTCTTGAATACAATTTTTTGTATTTAAACTTCCAATAATGTGATTTATTATGTATCAGAGTATTGTTTACGTAACATGAGTAGAAGTGGCGGTTTGGTGAAAACTGAAAAATGCAAATATCTCGGTTAATATTCAAGATAGAGAATAAATGTATATAACAATATTTATAGTAAATTTAATTTGTAATAAGATTGATTCTGTATAATTTTTCGATCCGACGTATAGTAACGGAGATATTTTGAATTTTCGAAAATCCTCCCCTCTAAACCCCCCCCTCCCACTGGTCCGATTTCAGCCGTTAACGAACTTGATCTTTATTTTTACATAAAACGCTTAAATATGAAGTTTGGTAAGGATTAAACAAAAATTGCGACCGCTAGAGCGGTAACAGACAAATATATATATATATATATATATATATATATATATATATATATATATATATATATATATATATATAGATATATATATACAGTTTTGAACGGACCTCATTTTCTTCATCTACTAGGTAGGATCGATGGACATTTGAAGAAAAATGTTGAAAATTCCGTCATGAGTACAACCTCAATAGCTGATTTCCCTTAAGGGAAATCTGCTAAAAATTGAAGAGTTCGTCGACATTCTTTATAGTCCAAAACCAGGAATAATAACCTTTATAAGGTATATAATTAGAAGCAACTATATTGAAAAACATTCTTCATCTGTATCTCGGTCTACTGGCTTTGCAGTTCAAATACATTTCCGTACATGATCAAGTACGGTTAGTCTAGATCTTTTATATCTATTAAAATTAACACATTAATCGTTAGAGGAAGATGTAAACTAGATGAGGGTGGTATCAATTTGATAACTTTAACACTTCACTTAACTTCCAGCTAGAATTCATGGTAAACAGCCCTTGAATCTTTACAAAGTTTCAAAATAAATCCTTATCAATAAGTGATAAAAGAAAAAAAAAAAGTCCGTCAGGCAGGGGCTACGTTAAATAAAAAGGTGTCCCACGTATTATCATTTATCTCAAAAAGTAAAAGTTCAATGAGAACAATGTTTGGTATTCAAGGCTCAAATAAAGTGCTTCATAATATAACAGGTTATTTATTGTTAATATGACATAAGAAGTGGTGGAGGTTTACTAAAGGCCAAAAACTAAAAATGCAAATATTTTGGCCGATAATCATGATAATGAAAAAAAAATAAAACACTTACAATACAACATTTATAGAACATTACAATTGCAACACGATTGATTCTATACAATTTTTCGATCCGGCAGATAGATAGATAAATGCATAGATATATATATATAGATAGATAGATAGATGTAGATATACTTCTATACAGTTTTGAAGAGACCTTAGTCCTTTCATTCTCTGCGTAGAATCAATGGTCATTTGAGGAAATGTTTCAAATTGCTTCACGAGTACGACCTCAATAGCTGATTTCTCTTAAGGGCTTCTGCTTAAATTTTATACCCATCCCTAGAAAAGGTGGTGACTTGTAGAAAACCCGTCACAATTAGACTCAGCGCAAAGTTGGCGTTAACAAATAACTTGGGTCACTTCCTGCTGGAATTAAATGAAGTATTGATATCGAAGATATATAGAACCAATCTAGTTAGACACTTGATGCTCTAAAATGTTTGATCTACACATTTTCTCTTAACTCAAATATTAAGCGTGCTATTCGTATTTTCTTCTGAGCAGATTTCTCTAAACCTCTCTAGTACTAATCAAATTAGCAGATTTCCCTTCAGGGAAATCAGCTATTGTGGTCGTACTCATGACGCGATTATCGAAAAATTTCTTCAAATGTCCATCGATCCTACCCAGGAGATGACGAAAATGAGGTCCGTTCAAAATTATATATATATATTTGTCTGTTAACGCTCTAGCGGTCGCAATTTTTGTTTGATCGTTACCAAACTCGATATTTAGTCGTTTTATGTAAAAAGAAAGATCAAGTTCGTTAACGGCTGAAATCGGACCAGTGGGAGGGGGGGTTTAGAGGGGAGGATTTTCGAAAATCGAAAAATCTCCGTTACTATACGTCGGATCGAAATATTGTACAGAATTAATCTTATCGAAAATTAAATTTACTATAAATATTGTTATACACATTTATTCTGTATCTTGAATATTAACTGAGATATTTGCATTTGTATTGTGTGTGTGGTCGGCAGGAGTCGGCTATATTCAGGACTTTCCGACGAGAGCTCTGGCGGACTTTCCGTAACTATTCGTCCTTCGTGAATAGGTTTAGACATTTATTCTGTATCTTGAATATTAACCGAGATATTTGCATTTTTATTAAATCTGGGCGGCTAAAGGACGGAGTGTCTTTCCTGCCAAAAGCTTGATCGGCCGTTTCATTAACTGCTCGGCTCTCGTGAAATTGCTCTATTGTAAAACTTCACGTGGGAAATTTGCTTAGTTTACGCAGCCCCTGCGTGACGGACTTTTTTCACTTTTAGTAGATTTCCTTTAAAAATCCATAAATTCAATAGATCCTATTACAATAAGTGCCCAAATTGCTTACCATTGATTAAAGTAGATATTGCAAAGACAATAGCATCCCTGAGACATACGTTGTAGTCAGGAGCACCTCTGCTGCATGCCTTCCAACCATTCGCTGAAACATGGAATAATTGTGGAATAAACTTAAATAATAATAACAAAATTTACGTTGGGCTCTGGTGAGCTCAGGTAAGAGAAGAAATGGACCGAAAAAGCAATTTTACATCATGCACCCTCTGAAGGATCAATATGAGAAGGCGACATAGCAGCTGAGATAGAGAGAGGGGAACATAGGGAAGTATAATGGGAATTGAGTAATTCCACAGTCATGGCCCATCTGAAATGTTCGAATGAGTGAGCTCTGATTAATTCTATCTTCTAAAGTTAAGGTGACGGAATCGCACAGAGTCGGAAAACAGGAGTCTTTATGACCTAAAAGTAAAAAAAAAGAGAGCTGTACCTGACTTAGCTAAGGGTTGTATAGGGTTGTATTTCAACTGATATCGTCAAGGTGAACGGATTCACACGAAACGGGAGAGAAGGTAGGTAATATACTACCGAAAACCGCGTATAGGGGCGCAAGTATTCTGAAACAACGACCCAGAACACCGGATCAGCATGGCTGAGAACATCTTACAATGGAACCTTACGCGGGTATAGATTAGTCCACCAGATGGGCGGACAAAAAGATTGTTTCATTGGCTACTAAATCATAAAAACGGGGCAAATTATAAACTATAGTCCGTTCAAAGCCAAAACATACGACTCGATACGGGGTGCCACATTTGACTGCCCCTTAGAATAATTAACCTACGTTATTACACAATATAAAAGTATTTTAATTATCTAAAAATAACAAGTTAATGACTGTAATTGCACAAAAATTGCACAAAATGTTTTTTGTTCTGTGTAGCAGCTAGACCGGCTCAATAACAACCCTTAACCTAAACCCTACTAGCTGCCACCTGGTCTCAGTGACAGTGTTGTTCGAAACTATTTAACCAAAAACAATTACTCTAATTTTAAAGTGGCTACACTGCGAGCAACCTCACAATTACCTTTTAGTGAGTGTGATAATTAATCGCGTACCCTGGCAGTTGTATCTATTAGTGCTCCGTTCTTTTTGTGTGAACTCTGCTTCAATTCGTTATTTATTATTTACCCAAAGACTTAACATTTTGTGTAGTTCATTCTTTTTTTTTCGACATTGTAAATTATTGTTGTTTTCTTTTTGTGTAAATTATTGTGAACTTATTACTTTCAAGTGTTGTTATTGTACGTTATAAAAACCGTATAGTTCATTGCTCTGTGTAGGGTAATACATTTTATATGTGAGATCGGTAATATAAATCCAATGTTTACTATCTAAAAGCTATGTACCTGCCAATTTTATACTTATGTGACTTTAATTTGGTATTTAATCTTGAAAGATCATTGACAACTTTTTTTGAAATTTAGACTTTAAAGATGTCCAGCCGCACCCGAAAGAGACTCATAGCTTTACGAAGCGCGAAATCAACTCAACGTACGATCCCCGTTGACCAGGAAGGTCCTGGAATGAGCCCTGTGGATAGTTCACTCTGTGTCAGCGTGTCTTTGGACGGGTTTTAAGAGAGTCATAATTCCCCTTGATTTCCCTTAAGGGACAATCCCTCCATGAGTAGGGAAGAAAGAGACAAACCCAATCAGGATAGTCTAAAAGCCCATTGGAGGCCTTGGGGAAGCCTAGTACTAGCTACTACTGTGAGACTAACTAACTATAAGGCAGTACTTACGTAGGGCAGCTAGTACCGCTGGAAGGAGAGCTAGCAGGCTGACAAGCTTAAACCATTCCATGACTGAATCAACTGATAATCTACAATAACTCCAGCCAAATATATTCCCAAATATACTCTTATCCCCACCAAAGGCTCTACCTTCATATCAGAAGGATGTGCGAATATTTTAGAGTAATAGCTTAATTAAAATTATAACCCAGACGAAGATCATTTCAGGTCTGATGCTGTTATCTGTACATCTACGCTTATCTTATATATCTCAATCATATACACTGTAACTTACGTTACTAATACGTCAGAGACACGTTATAACGCTAAAAATACCTTGATAAGTTAAAGAGATCTCATTAAAACTCAGTAACATTACACTAATTGTTAACGAAGCGAATTCACTCACAATTATTCAGAGATAATACACCAGACAAACAATGAGGAGTTATTTATTGAACAATTATACAAACAAAATGCAACAAACCACCGCTACACAACCCTTATGTAAGATCCGTCAACATACATTAAACTATATGCAAATTTGTGTCTTGGAGTGAATCTTTCTTGTAGATAATGTGGAATAACGCCAAAGCCCATCACTCAGGAGCTGCGCAAATTTTGCAGACGGTTCACCACCTGGAAAGAGACACTAGTCCGGGTGGTGAAAATTTAGGCCGGGCTTGAGCGTGGAGTGCAAAGACAAAGCGGCCATGGATGTACACGTGGTCACCGCGGTAGGACCCTTGAAAGATAGATTCTGTCGGAAGAAAAATAAGTGTGACCAGCTGGAGCTGAAGATGGCTTTTGCCAAGCTCGCTGATGTGGAGCCAGGCTTGGAGAGGGTTCTGCCGGTAACCCTGTCTTACAAAGGCGTCTGGTGCAAGAAGAGTGCAGATGGGCTGCGAGAGCTGGGAGTGAGTCAGGCTACACTGGAGTGGATCACCATCAAAGTGCTCAGTGGAACCTGGTTCATATGGGCCAAGTTCAGTACCTTTCCTCGAGGCTTCAGGGCAGCTGGCAGACCCAGAGAAGGTGTAGGATAGACTCGGGAAGGCCGATGATCCCCGAATCTAGGGTGTGCTCATTTCAGGACAAAGGCAGTAGACGATGCATTGGCCTAGAAATTATTTTTATTTTTCTGTTTATCACCAAGAGTGTTTTTCTAAATTTTTTTTTCATATTGCAATTTTTTTTTCCATAATTTTTTTTATATATGTTTCTGTTGTTATAATTTATGTGATTAAGTAGTTTCTATCTCTAGTAGTATTAGTTGGTGTGAATGATATATGCTTAGGATTTTTTTTATTTGTTAATTTATTTATTCATTTGTTTTGTTCGCTCTATTTATTATCTTAAGTTAAGCTTATTTATTTATCCTAAGCGCTCATATTAGGTTAAGGGTAAGAACTTCTTTTGAGTGCTAGCACCTTTTGTTTTTTATAATGACCTTTAGGGACTTTCAAGGGGTTCCTTATTATTTGTGTGATTTGAGTTGTTATAGGAAGGAGTTTTGCTATTTTGTCTTTTAGCAGATTTCCCTTAAGGGAAATCAGCTATTGAGGTCGTACTCATGACGCGATTTTCGACAATTTTCTTCAAATGTCCATCGATCCTACCCAGGAGATGACGAAAATGAGGTCCGTTCAAAATTATATATATATATATATTTGTCTGTTAACGCTCTAGCGGTCGCAATTTTTGTTTGATCGTTACGAAACTCGATATTTAACCGTTTTATGTAAAAAGAGAGATCAAGTTCGTTAATGGCTGAAATCGGACCAGAGCGAGGGGGGGGGGTTAGAGGCGGGGATTTTCGAAAATTCAAAATATCTCCGTTATTATGCATCGGATCGAAAAATTGTATAGAACCAATCTTATTGCAAATTAAATTTACTATAAACGTTTATTCTCTATCTTGAATATTAACCGAGATATTTGCATTTTTATGAAGTCTGTGGTCGGGTATGGTTCGGATTAAGTCGGCCATCTTCGTCATTTCTCGGCTCAGGCGGAAGCGTCCTCTAACCTGTCGTTTTTAACCTTACCTTACCTTCGTTACTTTGTGAAATTTATGCAAATACGTTCTGTTCATCCGCCCCCCCCCCCTTCTTTAGTTCTTGGACTACTAAAATTTGAGTTATTAAAATATAAATTATTCTTACAATTCAGAAGCCGTTTCAGTTGGGAATTTATTTTAATTAACTGAAAGATTTCTCATTATCTAATCACGGGGGAAATCTACTTAGTTTACGCAGCCCCTGCGTGACGGACTTTTTTTGTTTTGTTATTGTATTTAAAACCAATAAACAAGCAAATAATCTAAGACCATACACCATTTTTCATAATATGCCTATACTATGAACAAAACATGATAGAAAGTATATAAAACACTTGCAATGCGTACTAATGAAATTGTTAACTCCCACTATAGCTTCTCGCGTATATCTCGCTTATACTTCGTTAAATGACGAACAAAAATTACTCTAAATAACAAAATAAACAGCTTCCGATATCATCCCTTAAGGGAAATCGCTAAAAACCACATCAGCAAAAATTAAGGATTTAGAATTCTTTCTCTATGGTAGAAGGTATTTTGAAACATTTGAAAAAGCGGAAGTTTTTTTTTTTTCATCAAATGATTCTTAATGGCAACAGATTGGCATCAAACATTTGGTAAAATTGTGCATTTTGTCAAACTTGTAACAATTTTTTATATAATAATACATATACATATGAAAAATGTAAATAAAACCTTACAAATTAAACTTGAGAAAACACAAAAAAAAATGAACAATTAAGGAAATACAATTGAATTAAAAATAAATGAAAAAATACATAAAATTGTTTTCATTATCTGATTAAGGATTTCATAAACTATAGTTTTAACAGATTTCCCTTAAGGGAATCGAAAAATCTATTTATATGTATATAGATGACATATATTTGTCTGTTAACGCTCTAACGGTCGCCATTTTTTTTATCGTTACGAAACTCCGAATTTAAACGTTTTAAGTAAAACTAAAGATCAAGTTCGTTAACGGCTGAAATCCGACCAGTGGGAGGGGAATGGTTTAGAGGGAGAGAATTTCGAAAGTTCTTAATATCTCCGTTATTATGGGTCGGATCGAGAACTTGTATAGAACCAATCTTATTGCAAATGCAATTTTCTATAAATGTTGTTACGTACGTTTTTTCACTATCTTGATTATCAACCGAGATATTTGAATTGTATTAATTTTTGGCTTTCAGTAAACCCCCACTCTTTTTCATGTCATGTTAACAATAGGCCATTACATTATGAAGCACTTGATTTAAGCATAAATACGAAATATTGTTATAATCGAACGTTCTGAGATAAATGCAAATACGTAGGAAATCTGTTTAATTAGTTCAGGTTAACCCCTGCGTGACGGACTTTTAGCAGATTTTTTGGATTCGTATTCGTCATGAAGTGGCAAAGAACTACGAAGTAGCCTTGAGCCTTGAGAACTAACATCCGTCATTCTGTGGTAAGAAGAGGAAATTCGCTTACATTCGGAAATAAGTGGCTTCCTTGAAAGAAAAAAAAAAGCCTGATGCATTATTCATAAAGGAACTAGAAAAATCCTTCTAGATTGGGCAAAAGTTTCATAATTATTTGTTGAGGCAGAGCACGCACAGATATAGATCGAGGCTACGGTTTGGACTGATTTTTGTTCTGTTTTTTATTTTCCACTAAATATATAATGTTAATATCGTCATTCGTAGCCTTGCATGTTAATTGTTGTAATTAGCCCACCTGATTTGCATATCATCTCATCAGGCTACTTTGATACGTTTCAATGATTTACTACCATATAGAAATTACGGACAATTGGGAATTATTAAGTTAATACTCATCAAAAAGTAACACACATAAATTAAAAATTTATGTCGAACATTGTAGAAATATAAAATAATAAAAAACTGTAACCAATAAACTAATTATTAAAAAAGCACACCCCGCATGATGGACGTTTTAGAAGATTTCCCTTTAAGAGAAAACAGCTATTGAGGATGTACACGTGACGCAAATTTCGAAAATTTTCATCATATAGGTATCTATCGACTTTACCTCGGAGATGACGAAAATTAGGACCAGTTTAACTTTTTTTTTTTTTGTAATGTTTTTCTATGCACATATTTTTACATTTCCGCGCCTCAGTGTTTAGGGTTTATATCTGTATATCTATTAACTAAAGTGAACTAAAAGAACCGTTCAGTCTCCAAGAATAAAAAAAAAGTCCGTCACGCAGGGGCTGCGTAAACTAAGCAGATTTCCCACGTAAAGTTTTACAATAGAGAAATTTCACGAGAGCCGAGCCAGTGAAGGAAACGGCCGAACTAGCTTTTGGCGGGAAAGTAACTCGTCCGTTAGGCGCCTCGATTTAATAAAAGTGCAAATATCTCGGTTAATATTCAAGATAGAGAACAAATATATATAACAATATTTATAGTAAATTTAATTAGCAATAAGATTGATTCTGTAAACTTTTTCGATCCGACGTATAGTAACGGAGATATTTCAAATTTTCGAAAATCCTCCCCTCTAAACCCCCCCCCTCCCACTGGTCCGATTTCAGCCGTTAACGAACTTGATCTTTCTTTTTACATAAAACGACTAAATATCGAGTTTGGTAACGATTAAACAATAATTGCGACCGCTAGAGCAGTAACAGACATATATATATATATATATATATATATATATATATATATATATATATATATATATATACAGTTTTGAACGGACCTCATTTTCGTCATCTCCTGGGTAGGATCGATAGACATTTGAAGAAAAATTTCGAAAATCGCGTCATGAGTACAACCTCAATAGCTGATTTCCCTTAGGGGAAATCTGCTAACAATGCGCCCAGACGGGAAGTGTAGTTTTTAACTTTGAATCCTTGCCAAAAAAAAAATAAATGCCAGTATCATTTAGCCTCAAATGATTTCCCAAGCGAAACCGGGTACTTAAGCTAGTACAGCTTATAATCATGGAAGAGCCAATGCTAATTCACATGCCGAGTTTTCCTTAGTTAGGTACAGTCATCAGTGACGCCATATTAACAATTCTTTACTAGATGAGATACATGCAAATAAGTTGTGTCATAAATTAGTATTTTACGGCCTTGGCCCTTCATTTTCTTCTTCATTCAACACTTTAGATCATTTTAATCAATGACTGATCTGAGAGTTACGGAGATCCGAAAATTCAAAATATTTTCGCTATAATAAGTCGAATCGAAAAATGTTAACACCAATCTTGTTAAACTATTGATGCTCTACAATCGTAGTTGTATACATTTTTTTTTATTTTTTTTTTTTTTTATCACAAGTATTAAGAGAGTTATTCATGTTTTCAGTGTTCATTAAACTGTCACATCTACTTAGGGGATTTTAATTTAAAAGTCCGTCTCGCAGGGGCTGCGTAAACTAAGCAGATTTCCCACGTGAAGTTTAGCAATAGAGAAATCTGCATACTGGTAACGCAACACCACATTGAGTAAATACAAACGGTAATGAGAAATATTTCTGTTAATTTTAATAAATTCCCAACTGAAACGGCTTCTGAATTGTAAGAATAATTTATATTTTAATAACTCAAATTTTAATAGTTCAAGAACTAAAGAAGGGGGGGGGGCGGACGAACGGAACGTATTTGCATAAATCTCACAAAGTAACGAAGGCAAGGTAAGGTTAGAAACGACAGGTATGGTTAGAAGAGGCTTCCACTAGACCCGAACAGTTACGAAAGCGGCCGAACTAATCCGAACGACACCCGACCACGTGTACCACAGACTTCATAAAAATGCAAATATCTCGGTTAATATTCAAGAAAGAGAAAAAATGTATATAACAATATTTATAGTAAATTTCATTTTCAATAAGATTGGTTCCATACACTTTTTCAATCCGATGCAAAATAACGGAGATATTGTGAATTTTCAAAAATCCCCCCTCTAAACCCCCCCTCTCTAGTCCGATTTCAGCCATTAACGAAATTGATCTTCCTTTTTACATGAAACGATTAAATTTTGAGTTTGGTAACGATCAAGCAAAAATTGCGACCGCTAGAGCGTTAACAGACAAATATATATATATATATGTATGTATATATATATATATATATATATATATATATATATATATATATATATATATATAATTTTTCAAAACTCGCGTCATGAGTACGACCTCAATAGCTGATTTCCCTGAAGGGAAATCTGCTAAAAATAGAAATGTAAGGTGAGATGTAGTTACTCATAACGGTAAGTGGGAAATCTGCTGGGTTTACGCAGCCCCTGCGTGATGGACTTTATGCAGATTTCCCTTGAGGGATTTCCCTCTAGCGGTCGCAATTTTTGTATGATCGTTACCAAACTCGGAATTTAATCGTTTTATGTAAAAAGGAAGACCAAGTTCGTAAATGGCTGAAATCGGACCAGTGGGAGGGGGGGTTTAGAGGGGGGATTTTTGAAAAATCAAAATATCTCCGTTATTATGCTTCGGATCGAAAACTTGTAAAGAATAAATCTTATTGCAAATTCAATTTACT
Organism: Riptortus pedestris; assembly: GCA_019009955.1. Lineage (NCBI taxonomy): Eukaryota > Metazoa > Arthropoda > Insecta > Hemiptera > Alydidae > Riptortus > Riptortus pedestris. The sequence goes on from CM032232.1 coordinate 25,434,253, forward strand.
ATAAATATTGTTCTATACATTTATTCTGTATCTTGAATATTAACCGAGATATTTGCATTTGTATTCTGCGTGTGGTCGACAGTAGGCTATGTTCAGACTTTCCGCCGAGAGCTCTGGCGGCTGTTTCCATAACTATTCGTCCCTCGTGAATAGGTTTAGAGGTTAGGTTAACTGTTTTTTTGGCTAGAAGCTACTGGGTTATTACGCCCTAAATAATGTTTTAGGTTTAGAGGTTTCTTACTACTACAGTTGTTATTAGGCAGATTTCTCTATTGTAAAACTTCACGTGGGAAATCTGCTTAGTTTACGCAGCCCCTGCGTGACGGACTTTTTTAGTTGAGTCCGTCTACTCCTCATATATAGCTGACGATGAATCTGGAAGCAGTGATGTCTAAGGGAACAAACTTATTTTGTGTTAGGTCATCTTGAACTGTAACATTCTTGTTGCCCGCCTTTATGCATAATTATGCGGTCAAGATTAATAATTATGTACATATATACAAACTGATCAGCATTCTCGTCAGCCTGATGCGGGTGCAATCTTGAGATGGTTAGTTAGAACTAGATAGTTTCCATTTAGTCCTAAATCAAAGAGTTGAAGGAGAAATGAAATGTGTTTTTTTTTTCATTAAATGTTAACATAACATCATAGGATCTGTGAAATAGTATCAATTTCTATAAACAATTTTCAAATATTATGTTAATGAATTTATTTACATATTATTGAATAACATTTTTACTTTTAAAATTCACTAGTCATGTAACCCCTTGTTGACGGATTGGAATAGAAACTGCTTCCTGTGAAAATATGAAAAAGTCCGTCACGCAGGGGCTGCGTAAACTAAGCAGATTCCCCTCGTGAAGTTTAGTAATAGATAAATATACATACTGCTACCACAACACCACCATGAATAAATACAAACGGAAATAAAAAATGTTTCATCCAATATCAATAAACTTACAGGGAGCGTTAGGTTAGAAATGTAAACATACGGGTCTGCCCGCCTCACACCGGAAAGAAAAACAATTACTGAAATATATCAGAATATAACATATTAATTTTATTGAGAACTATTTACTATATCTAGTACTGTACTAGAGACCTTAATAATGAGTCAGAATAATTTTTATCTCAATCAATCAAATTTTAGTAGCCCAAAACCTTAAGACGGGGGAAGGGGGGGGGGGGGGTCACAAGAACATATTTGCATGTATCTCGTATAATAAAGGTCTCTTCAATACAATGTTTGGTATTTAAACTTCGAATAGTGTAATTTATTATGTAGCAGAGAATTGTTAATGTAACATGAGTAGAAGTGGCGGTTTGCTGATGGCTGAAAACTAAAAAATGCAAATATCTCGGTTAATATTCAAGATACTGAATAAACGTATATAACAATATTTTTAGTAAATTTAATTTGCAATAAGATTGATTTTGTACGATTTTTCAATGCGACCTATGGTAACGGAGATATTTCGAATTTTCGAAAATCCTCCTCTCTAAAACCCTATCTCTGGTCCGATTTCAGCCGTTAACGAACTTGATCTTTCTTTTTACATAAAACGACTAAATATCGAGTTTGGTTACGATTAAACAACAATTGCGACCGCTAGAGCGGTAACAGACAAATATATATATATATAGTTTTGAACGGACCTCATTTTCGTCATCTCCTGGGTAGGGTCCATGGACATTTAAAGAAAAATTTCGAAAATCGCGTCGTGAGTACAACCTCAATAGCTGATTTCCCTTAAGGGAAATATGCTAAAATAGATGCACAAAATCACTTTGTCTTATTCATCTATAAAAGTCCGTCGGGTAGGGGCTGCATAAAATAAGCAGATTTCCCTCGTGAAGATTAGTAATAGGTAAACCTACGTACTGCTAACACAACACCATGAATTAAGATCAGTGAAGAAATGCAAACGGTAATAAGAAATCTTTCCCCTCCCTTTCCGGCGGGAAGCGTCTGAAATGTAAACAAACAGGTCAGCAAACGGCTCACCAGAAAGAAAAACAATAACTGAAACATATCAGAATATAACATATTAATTTTATTGAAAACTAGTTACTATTATAAATTTATAATGGAACTGAATAATTTTTATCTCAATCAATCAAATTTTGGAAGCCCAAGAATTTAAGACGGGGGTGAGGAAGTCACAAGATCATGTTTGCATGTATCTCGTATAATAAAGGTCTCTGGAAAACAATATTGATATGTAAGCTTCGAATAATGTGGTTTATTATATAAGAGAGTATGCTTTAGGTAACGCGCGTAGAAGTGGGGGTTTAGTGAAGACTGCCAAATGCAAATATATCGGTTAATATTCAAGATAGAGAATAAATGTATATAACAATATTTATAGTACATTTTATTTGTAATAAGATTGATTCTATACAATTTTTCGATCTGACGTGTAGCAACAGAGATATTTTGATTATTCGAAATTCCTCCCCTTTAAACCCCCTCTACCTCTGGTCCGATTTCAGCCGTTAACGAATTTGATCTTTCCTTTTACATAAAACGACTAAATATCGAGTTTGGTAAAGATTAAACAATAATTGTTTAATTTGTTTAATTTGTTTAACCACTAGAGCGGTAACAGAAAAATATATATATAGAAATATATATATATATATATATATATATATATATATATATATGCAATCATTCATTCGCTTTACGGAAGATATTAGAATCTATGTTTAGAATTTTATTATCCGGAAATGAATTTGTATAATAATGGTTGCCCAATATAAACAGAATACATAAACAGAAATATAAACAGTTACATGAATTATGATCAGAATAATTATTATCTTGAAATTAATTGGTATAATAATGGTTTCCAGTCAAAATATAAATATTGGGAAAACGGAAGTACTATGTAGTCCATTTATTGACTTCATACAAGTCATATTTAGGGTTTTAATGACGAAGCGTGGAATGCCTATTGGATGAATATTGCTGAATTTAATATAGTTCTTTTGATCAAATAAATCTAATTTCCTGTCAAAATATATCGAATTTATCATCTTAGCATCCTGAGAATAAAATATGCTCTTAACCAGATTCACAGATGGCTCCAAAGTTGAGGAGTCATCTTGTAGATGCACTTGGATTATATTTACAACTTAAGGTTCTCTTAAGAACCTTGGAGACGATGAAGAAGACATAAAAAGGCTTTTTGCATTTTTAACTGAAACTTGTTTGTTTCAAGAAATATAGATCCATCTGCTGCTAATGACGATAGTAGATGCGGTTATTGTAGTAAATAAATAAATAAAATATGCACAAATTTTATTCAGGAATTCAGTTGTAATACCATTGAAGGATGAAGGACGTGTTTTCTAAAGTCGAAAATATTTAGACTCAGTTACCCGTCTTTGAAAATGGTTATCTATGGTCTATGGTTATCTATCTAGGTTAATGAAATCTAATTAAGGTTATTCCAAACCCTGCTCCAAACAACGGCAGAGAACCATAATTTAACCCATTTTGACTGTATTCATATCCCTGATACATATTCAGAAAAAATCGCAATCTAAAGAAATCTATTAGAATACTAAAGAATTCTAATGAGTCTGGAACTTGCAAGTCAGAATTTGAAAAAGGGTCCGCACGTAAACTAAGCAGATTTCTCTTGTGAAGCTTAACAATAGATGAATCTGTAACACAATTGAACAAATAATATCAAGTGAATAAATACAAACTATAACAAGAAACCTCCAGATGGGAAGCGTCTGAAACAACAACACAGGTGTGCCAACTTCTCACCGGAAAGAAAAAAATTACTGAAATATAACATATTAATTTTAATGAAAACTATTTACTATATCTAGTACTGTAATTTATAACGGATCAGAATAATTTTTATCTCAATTCTATTTCAGGCATCCTTTAACATTAAAATGAGCAAGTCCTTATTTCAGAAACGGCACATTTTATTGAAAAATGCTGCGACATAAAAGTATTAGTAAACAAAATTATATTGGAAACTAGTCTACTGGGAAAAGAATGGATTCTGAAATTAAAAAATTAATAAATATTTAAAACGAAATAACGCAATGGCCTCATTTTCGTCATCTCTTGAGTAGGAACTATGGACATTATGAGGAAATGTTTTGAAAATTGCGTGATGGGAAATCTGCTAAAACTGTGATAAATAAGCGTCGATTAGTTTATGAATCTATTGTATATGAGTGTGTTTACCAGTGGCGGCTCGCGTATAGGCACTGTGAAACTGCAGCAACCCCTTTTTCCACTTGATATTATCTATAACATTTAATATTATGAGGCTTTTTTCTTTAATTCTTTCTTTATACTTATATTATATATAATTCTTAAGCTTAATGCAGTAACCATCCCCCAGTTTATGGAAAAAGATACAAAAATCTTTGTATGGAACTGTCCGCTTCACAGTTCCAGCTGCGAGGTGTTTGGCTGTTGTGCGCATGCCCTCAGAGGAAGCTCCACAAGGGATAGAGAGCACTGTCTTTCCCGCAGTGGCGACCGAATAGATTAAGCTTGAACTGTAACAATTTATCTCAGGTAAGAAAAAACGCCTCTTTCCTTCACTGTTCTTTATTCGTTGCGACAGAGCGCTTTCAGAGCATACGCTCCATCATCAGTGCCACAAAGGCTAAAAATTTTCTTGAGCAGCACCCCTGCTAATTTTAGCGAGCCACCACTGGTGTTTATTTAAAATTTCCAAATGGTCTCATCTCTAGCTTGAGGTAATATGCAACTGGAACCTTGAATGTAGGTAGTAGGTAGTTTGGTTGCAATATTTGTGAGAACGGGCGAAAGTCTCTAGATGAGTTTGCAAGGCCGACGGTTCGGGAATGGCTTCCCTGTTCCTGCTCTGCCTCGCCATTACAAATACATCATCATCATCATCAATAAATACGTTATTTATAGCATTCGCCTCTATACAGTGCACGAACTACGAGTGGTTGTACTTTAAAGTCCGTCACGCAGGGGCTTCGTAAACTAAGCAGATTTCCTGTGCGTAGGCGTGTAAGTACAATTTCTTCTCTTCAAGACTAACGCATTCTTATCTAATGAGCAGACAAGATGAACCTATATCTCGCTACTGCAGCAGGGCGCTGACTGTAAAACACATAGTAACTGACTGCATCTGAAGGAGTAAATATATCATCCTAATAATGCCAATCACCATCGCATCGGGGTACAAAACTAAATAAATAAAATACAAAAAAAAAAATAATATAAATGTACTAGTATATAGGAATAACATAATTTTTTTTATTAAAACCATTTTAAATAATTGTCTTTATTACTAGTCTAATGTTTATCTAATGTTTATTTGTTTGTTTATGTCTTAAACTTATTAATTGTCTTTATTACTAGTATTTAATGATTATTTGTTGTTTCAGTTTTGGTTATTTTTCAATAATTTGGTTTTCATTTTACATTGTGAAACTTTGAGCCAAATCGCCAAGAAGCGGGTGCTCCTGTATAAATAAATAAATAATAACTGACTGCATACAAGTAATAACGTAGCACGGTGGTCTGAAATGGCCGGTTTGGCGAAAAAATTACATATCAAACAACATATTATTTTTTTTTTTGAAGAGTCTGGTATAAATAAAGACACACTTATATCTGATGTATATTATGATTTATTTACAAGACTAATGAAAAATTCTTTGCTTTATAAGATTAAACAACTTCATGTAATTTTATATAAATTTTTTAAAAACTAATGTATTTCCTATAAAATTTATTCAATTAATAATAAAAGTTTTTTCACTTCTGGATGGAAATCTAGTCTGTCTTTAGTTGTAGGCTCTTTGCGAAATTTATTAATGTAGGGATCTGACGTCACAAGTAGCATATGAAAAACATCTTCGTTAGTCGAAATTCTACTACATTTTCTTGATTTGTTGAGACGATATTGACGGTAATCTTTGTTGCGCGCCTCCTGTGCCTCTTCAGTCAACATCCCTATCGGCAACTTCGCAGCTGAAATAATGGTGCTTCCGTGCCAAAGAACCTTGTGCACAGTATTAGGCATGTTGTACCATCTATATAAATTTACAAATAAAGTGGCAGTTTCTTGACAATAATTTCCAAATTTTCCTGGATGTACAGCAGCGCCACTGTTGATTACATCCAGGATAACTCCAAAACGGTGAATAAGTTCTTCATTCACTTCAGTTATATTAGCTGTAGTAGGTGGATCTTGAAAAAATCGTCGTGAGGTATTCCCATCATTGGTTGTACCCATAACTTGCTTCACCATGTCAACATTAAGTCCCAACATAGCTCTAAACTTGTTTTGAATTTCACGCTTGGTGTCTTCCATTACTTGTTTGGTGTCCTTCGTTGTTCTCCATTCTTGAAACGGTAATCTATATGCAACTTTCAAAACACACTCCATAAATTTAATTCTTGCATGGAGAGGAGATAGGCCGAGTTGAATTGCTTCTTCAGATTCTGGTAGATTCCGTAATATTTCTAATTCGTTCATCTGAGAAGGTTTAGCTTTGCATATCGGACAAACAGCCATGGATGACGTCTCAGTTAGTGACTGTGTGACTTTTCCATCGATCATTGAGAGAACCATTTCATGATGAATTCTAAAAGTTATATTGTGGAGACTAACAGTGGAATAAGTTGTAGTTAATATTTCGAGTTTAACTTTTTGAACTTCTTCTCGAATTATGTTTGGTGTTTCTTTCATAAATTCAAATTTAATGGGTCTGCAATGTCTTGTAGACGATGGCCTTGTGTTTTTCCAAACAATTGTTGTCTTGTCATCCTAATTAGTCAAAAGCAATGGGACAAAAGATATTAGAAACATATTTGTATCAGTAATATTTTGACCTACAAATGTCTGTTTATATTCACTATGTCCTGAAGAGCCATCGCATCCCCATTTAGAGACTAGAGTAAGATCGTGGCTTACAAAATTTAAATCGGTCTCCTGATATGTCATCAAAATTCTTTTTACGGTATGATCAAGCAGTGATTGTAAACTAACTTTGGCCAAACTCGCAGTGACTTCAATATTTTCAGGATAACACTGCATTTTGGCTTCCAGTAATCTTTTGTACGATGGATATATGTCAAAACCTTGATCCTTTGCCGTTTGCCTTAGAATTTTATATTGTAACTTTGAAAGAGAGGCATCCACTAATAGCGCCAACGCTTTTTCAGAACTGAAACCTGGAGGCTTTTCCTCTTTTGCCTGTATTGACTTGGCTGCAGATGTGATCAACCCATCGGAAAAAGTGCCTTTTAAGTGTTTAATTTTCGATTGTTGACTCCGTATGCCACACTCCTCGAAAGGTTTTTCAGGCCGACCTCTTTGTGCAATTGGCTTGTCTAAAGAATCAATATTCGTTATTGAAATAGTATTTTTCAGCCAAATTTCATTTTTTTAAAGAAAGCGGTCGTAAGTGCGATTTGCTTCTACCCATCTACGATGAAAATGCGGTAAAAATACTTTTTCTAAATACCTGCTAACTTCATCCAAGCCCTCCGGAGTTAGATAAGGGTAATCACTTTTCAATTGTTTTAAACACTTAACAACATCACGGTCACTTGCTAATATTATATCAACTATTTCTCGATATGTGCAATGAAAATTTTCCATTATGAAACAAAAATATCTTGGATGTTAACCTTTCTCATTGGAACAGTTCAAGAGACTAAGGAAAATAAATAAATAACATCGACTGGGGGTATTAGTGCTTTTGTTTTCTTTTGAACAGCTCAATCTTTTAATACTCGAGTTGGAATTATTGAATCACAAACCACAGAGGCAAGTTGGGGCAGGTAAATCCAATTAGGTCTTTTAGATAAAGATATTAGTACTATTTTTAGACAAGAATGAAAACGGAGCATGACGGAGCTCAATAGTTGTGGATTACTAAACATTCGTAAACTTTGTTGTTTGACCATCTACTTAAAATTTTTGTATTTAATTGTAAACCAAAAATTGCAACTGAACAAAGCGTTTGCTGTTTTTTAGGCATGTTGTAGAAACGGAAAAAATATATAAAATTATAGCTTTGTTTTATAACAGATTTTTTAAAAGCAAAATAGGAGCCATACTGTTACTCTAAAAAAATATGTGTACGTATGTGACGAATTGTTTGATTTGTTAAATAACATAAAATGCACGACCACCCTTCCTAATCATGGGGTTGTAATACTCAACTATTAAGCATTCAAAATATTAACTTCATTTGTTTTTTAAAAAATTGCGAAAAATCTATTTTTTTCGCCTCGTTGACCACTGTGCGTAGCCATGACCCACAAATGTATGCGAACTACTAGCCAACAGTAGCCAATTTATACATGAAGTATTAAAGAAATAATGGATTATTTGATGAAATATAAAAGCTATTATTCACCATTGTGAAAGTTATATATAGCAAGCACTGTACGTGGAATTTAAGTTTTTCCTCCTTCCAGTTCAACTATTTATAGTTTTTCTTTTAGTTTTATTTTGTTTTGTTTTTTTCCTCATGTTGTAACTATACTAACAATTTATATTTAGTTTTGTCCATTCTATTTATTTTGTACATTTGGAAAATGTAGCTATGTAAACATTTTAATATTTATTTAATTTTATAAAATTATATTCAAACATGTTAAAAGATGAATCGTCATAGTAGCGGCATGGTTCTATTTATTTTGTGCATTTATAAAATCTAGCTTTGTAAAAATTTTAATATTTATTTAATTTTGTAAAATTATATTCAAACATGTTAAAAGTCCGTCACGCAGGGGCTGCGTAAACTAAGCAGATTTCCCACGTGAAGTTATACAATAGAGAAATCTCCATAGCAGAGCCAAACGGTTACGGCAAAGGGCGGAACTAGCTTTTCGCGGGAAATTCAAAAATCCGTTATCGGCCCAAATTTTATAAAAATGCAAATATCTCGGTTAATATTCAAGATAGGGAATAAATGTATATAACAATATTTATAGTAAATTTCATTTGCAATAAGAGTGATTCTATACACTTTTTCGATCCGACGCATAATAACGGAGATATTTTGAATTTTTAAAAAATCCCCCCCTCTAAACCCCCCCTCCCACTGGTCCGATTTCAGCCATTAACGAACTTGATCTTCCTTTTTACATAAAACGATTAAATTCCGAGTGTGGTAACGATCAAACAAAAATTGCGACCGCTAGAGCGTTAACAGACAAATATATATATAGATATATATATATATATATATATATATATATATATATATATATATATATATATATATATATAGATATATATATATAATTTTGAACGGACCTCATTTTCGTCAACTCCTGGGTAGGATCGATGGACATTTGAAGAAATTTTTCGAAACTCGCATCATGAGTACGACCTCAATAGCTGATTTCCCTTAGGGGAAATCTGCTAATAAAAGATGAATCGTCATGGTAGCGGCATGGTTCTATTTATTTTGTGCATTTATAAAATTTAGCTTTGTAAACATTTTAATATTTATTTAATTTTGTAAAATTATATTCAAACATGTTAAAAGATGAATCGTCATGGTAGCGGCATCTCAAATAAATAAAAGTCCGTCACGCAGGGGCTGCGTAAACTAAGCAGATTTCCCCTGTGAAGTTTTATAATAGAGAAATCTGCATACTGGTAACACAATACCACCGTGATTAGATAATCTATCAGTTAATTAAAATAAATTCCCAACTGAAACGGCTTCGGAATTGTAAGAATAATTTATATTTGAATACCTCAAATGTTAGTAGTCCAAGAACTAAAGAAGGGGGGGGGGGCGATGAACAGAACGTATCTGCATAAATCTCACAAAGTAAAGAAGGTAAGGTAAGATTAGAAACGACAGGTTAGAAGAAGTTTCCACCCGAGCCGAGAAATGACGAAGATGGCCGACGTAATCCGAACTATACCCGACCACAGACTTCATAAAAATGCAAATATCTCGGTTCATATTCAAGATAGGGAATAAATGTATATAACAATATTTATAGTAAATTTAATTTTCAATAAGATTGGTTCTATACAATTTTTCGATCCGATGCATAATAACGGAGATATTTTGAATTTTCGAAAATCCCCCCCTCTAAAGCCCCTCTCCCTCTGGTTCGATTTCAGCCATTAACGAACTTGAAGGCTGAAAACAAGTAAGTACGAATAACTCCCAGAGTACGTGAACAACGAAATAATACATAGAACAACTGTAGAACATCAATAGTTAACCAAGATTGATCCTATAACTTTTTACAATTCCACTCTTAATAACGAAAATATTTTGAACTTTTGAATTCCCCCTCCACTCTAAACCACCATTATTCCTGGACCGATTTCAGCCAATAACAAATATGGTCTTTAGTGTTGAACGAAACGGTTAAATATCGAGTATGGCTTAGATAAAATAAAAATTTTCAAAACAAGAAACAAAAATCTAAATAAATGTCTCTTGTAAAAAAATTTGGTATATAAGCTTAGAATAAAGAATTTAATGATATAGCAGCTTGTTGTTATTATGCCTTGTAGCACATGCGATATGGTTGCTAGGCGATGGAGCATATGCTATATGGTTGCTAGGTGATGAAACCTACTGTTACTGTTACCTTGTTAATAAATTAGTTTGGGTTATGGCTTTACTCAATGAACTTTTAGTTATTAATACTACATGCCATGAGTTGGAGTTAACTGAAGCCTGGAAACAAAAAAAAATCCAAGTATCTCGGTTAATACTCACGATAGAGAAAATATGCATATAACAACATTTATTGGCAATGTTATTTGCAATAAGCTCATTTTTAAACAATTGTTCGATCCCACCTTCATTAACGAAGATATTTCGAATTTCCGAAATCTCTCCCCTGACAAGTATATATATATATATATAATTTTGAACGGACCTCATTTTTGTCATCTCCTAGGTAGGATCGATGGATATTTGAGGACTTTTTTGAAAATCTCGTTTTGTACAACCTCAATAGCTGATTTCTTATAAGGGAAATCTGCTAAAATGACGCTCTTTCAAACTTATTATATTATTATATATTAGCTAAGATGCTTGGGAAATGATTTTAGTGAATACCTCGTTCATATTTTGTTATACGATAAAAGTAAATATAACAAAATTTACTTTAAATAACAAAATAAACAACTTTTTGTCATGTGTATATTTTCCAAAAACCGAGAATCTAATAGGAAACGAAATATCACAATTTTTCATTTCTGGCCTCCCTCGTGTCCGTAGTCCCAATCCCGTTAGTAGCAAGAATTTTTAATATAGCTTATGATCAGGGAGGTTTTAATATTAAATTACATACGGAGTGCCGTTGAGTTCGGTTATGTCTTTATGCCCATTAAAATTTTTCACTCCCGCTTTAGTTTTTAGTGTATATTTCGTTTATACTTTCTAATACGACAAATGTGAATATAACAAACATTACTTTAAATTACAAAATAAACAGCTTTTGACATGTGCATATTTGCAGAAAAACTAATAGAATACGAAATACCGCTATTTTTAATTGCAGACCTCCCTTACAACCCCTACTCTTGCCCGTCCCTAGAAATGCTGGTATGGCTTGCTACAATGAAGGTGTTAGTGCTAATACATGTACTGAGTTTCATTTAGTTCGGTAGAATATTCTGTGCCAAATAAAATTGTTGACTCCCGCTATAATTTTTAGCGTATAACGCATTTATACTTCGGTATATGACGAAAGTGTATAAAACAAAAGTTACTCTAAATAACAAAATAAACAACTTTTGTTATGTGCATATTTGCCGAAAAAAAAACAATAGGAAACGAAATATCGCTATTTTTAATTTCAGGTCTCCCTTAGAACCACAACTCCGGTTCATCACAGAGAATATTAATATAGCCTAAAGTCTAAGTTGGGTTAGTAGTAATATACATACTAAGCTTCATAAAATTCAGTTCCGCCGTTAATGCGTGAAAAGGTAACAAATAAACCAACAGACCACAAAGAAACATATTGCAGATATGGTGTCTATGGCATGTGAAACGAAAAAGTACAGTGAAATTTCCAGAAAAAAATCAATTTTCATAAAGAGGTTACAGTTACAATTTTGCCTATTGTAAACTGGTCATCTATTTACTTTATATTGGTGTCTGTTGCCTATTGTAAAATTGGTCATCTATCTACCTAATATTGGTGTCTGTTGCCTATTGTAAACTGGTCATCTATCTACTTTGGTGTCTGTTGCCTATTGTAAACTGGTCATCTATCTACTTTGGTGTCTGTTGCCTATTGTAAACTGGTCATCTATCTACTTTGGTGTCTGTTGCCTATTGTAAACTGGTCATCTATCTACCTAATATTGGTGTCTGTTGCCTATTGTAAACTAATCATCTATCAACTTTATATTGACCTCTGTTGCCTATTGTACAGTGGCCATCTATCTACCTAATATTGGTGTCTGTTGCCTATTTTAAACTGGTCATCTATCTACTTTGGTGTCTGTTGCATATTGTAAACTGATCATCTATCTACTTTATATTGGCGTTTTTTGCCTATTGTAAACTAGTCATCTATCTACTTTATAATGGTGTGTGTAGCCTATTGTAAAATTGGTCATCTATCTACTTTATAATGGTGTGTGTAGCCTATTGTAAAATTGGTCATCTATCTACTTTATATTGTTGCCTGTTCCCTTATGTAAACTGGTCATCTAGCTACTTTATATTGACGTTTATTGCCTATTGTAAACTGATCATCTATCAACTTTATATTGACGTCTGTTGCCTATTGTAAAAGGTCATCTATCTACTTTATAATGGTGTGTGTAGCCTATTGTAAAATTGGTCATCTATCTACTTTATAATGGTGTGTGTAGCCTATTGTAAAATTGGTCATCTATCTACTTTATATTGTTGCCTGTTCCCTTATGTAAACTGGTCATCTAGCTACTTTATATTGACGTTTATTGCCTATTGTAAACTGATCATCTATCAACTTTATATTGACGTCTGTTGCCTATTGGAAAGTGGTCATCTATCTACTTTATATTGTTGCCTGTTGCCTATTGTAAACTGGTCATCTATCTACTTTGGTGTCTGTTGTCTATAGTAAATCTCTCTATTTACGATCTCTCTATCGTGAGTTGATGTCTATTGCCTATGTGAACCGGGGATCCACCTATTGTTTAGAGATTTTTTGATGCTTATTGCAAACTGACAATCTACCTGTTTAATATTTGTATTTGTTGTCTATTGTGAACTGGCAACATTATTGTATTTGCATCGTAGTCTATAATATATAAGAATTTCTAGGACGCCTGTTCAAAATTGTAAGCGTGATAAAACGATGGCCTACAATATAACGTATCCATTTTTGAGGTGCTTGGATGGTGAAGGAATTAGTATCTCAGGTAAGAATAGAGTCACAGGGAATCCTTGGTTCCAGTTACATCTTTGTGAAGAGGGCACTGATGATTGAGCGTATGCTCTGATGCAACGAATAAACAACTGTGAAGGAACGAAGCTTCCCCCCCCTTTCTTACCTGAGAATATAAAGTATAGTGTACAATATATTTGTAAGCCGATCCTTTATTTGAAGTGTCGAATCATGACGAGTCAGCGCAATCATACTTTAGTTGTACTTTTTATTTCAAACAATAACAACCGCTGTCACACCGATAGTCGTAATTCAAGACAAATCGTCGGCGTATCTCCGTAATGGCTGACTCGTGGTCGTTGAAGATTAATAGGCGCTGATAATTGGCGGCCTGTGATCTGCAAAGAGTGTTTGTTGAATTAGGCAGAGTTATGTGCAACAGGTTGTTCATCGAGGGCCTTGCCAGTCAAGGTCTCTCCTTACTTAGCTGTTTGACTAGCTCCCGAAAAGGTTTTTCTCATCTCGTGCCGATTTGATTAAGTTGTTAACCTTAATGTGTGTATTTAGTTTTTGTTTTATTCATTTATGAATGTATTTATGTTTAGAGACTATTATCAAATAGCCTTATCCAGTGAAATCCATATTTTCAGCAAAGACACATGAATCAAATATTTCTTGATATAGTTCGCCATCATGATCTAAAGGCTAGGCCATGAAGTTGCAGCCAAGGTACCTATAATAATATAACAAAAGTCCGTCACGCAGAGGCTGCGTAAACTAAGCAGATTTCCCTCGTGAAGTTTAGTAATAGATAAATATACGTACTGCTAACACAACAATACCGTGAATAAATACAAACGGAAATAAGAAATGTTTCATCCAATTTCAATAACCTGCCGACAGGAAGCGTTAGGTTAGAAATGTAAACAAACGGGTCGGCCCGCTTCACACCGGAAAGAAAAACAATTACTGAAATATGACCGAATATAACACATTAATTTTATTGAGAACTATTTACTATATCTAGTACTGTAATTAATAATGAGTCAGAATAATTGTTATCTCAATCAATAAAATTTTAGTAGTCCAAAACTTTAAGACGGGGGGGGGGGGCGTCACCAGGGCATATTTGCATGTATCTCGTATATTAAAGGTCTCTTGAATACAATTTTTGGTATTTAAACTACCAATAATGTGATTTATTATGTATTGTTTACGTAACATGAGTAGAAGTGGTGGTTTGCTGAAAACTGAAAATTGCAATAAGATTGGTTCTATACAATTTTTCGATCCGTTGCACAATAACGGAGATATTTGGAATTTTCTATAAACCCCCCCTCCCACTGGTCCGATTTCAGTCACTAACGAACTTGATCTGTCTCTTTACATAAAACGGTTAAATATCGAGTTTCGAAACGATCAAACAAAAATTGCGACAGCTAGATCGTTAACAGACAAATATATATATATATATATATATATATATATATATATATATATATATATATATATATATAATTTTGAACGGACCTCATTTTCGTCATCTCCTGGATAGGATCAATGGGCATTTGAAGAAATTTTTCGAAAATCGCGTCATGAGTACGACCTCAATAGCTGATTTCCCTTAAGGGAAATCTGCTAAAAGCCATTGCGTTTTTCAGGAAGCTGCTCTTTTCATCCATTAAATGCTTGATGTCTTCAAAATAGTATTATCTAGGCCATCCTCTTCCCCTATGCCCAAGGACCTAACAAATATATTTGTGATGACATTGGTGTGTCCATTTGAGCAGATTTACCTTAAGAGAACTCAGCTATTGAGGTCGTACTCCTGACGGAATTTTCGAAATTTTTCTTCATATGTCCATCGATCCTACCTAGTAGATGACGAAAATGAGGACCGTTCAAAACAGTAATATGTATAAATATATATATATATATATATATATATATATACATTTATTCTCTATCTTGAATATTAACCAAGATATTTCCCCCCCCCCCCCACCCCCCCCCCCCCCCACCCCCCCCCCCCCCCACCCCCCCCCCCCCCCACCCCCCCCCCCCCCCACCCCCCCCCCCCCCCACCCCCCCCCCCCCCCACCCCCCCCCCCCCCCACCCCCCCCCCCCCCCACCCCCCCCCCCCCCCACCCCCCCCCCCCCCCACCCCCCCCCCCCCCCACCCCCCCCCCCCCCCACCCCCCCCCCCCCCCACCCCCCCCCCCCCCCACCCCCCCCCCCCCCCACCCCCCCCCCCCCCCACCCCCCCCCCCCCCCACCCCCCCCCCCCCCCACCCCCCCCCCCCCCCACCCCCCCCCCCCCCCACCCCCCCCCCCCCCCACCCCCCCCCCCCCCCACCCCCCCCCCCCCCCACCCCCCCCCCCCCCCACCCCCCCCCCCCCCCACCCCCCCCCCCCCCCACCCCCCCCCCCCCCCACCCCCCCCCCCCCCCACCCCCCCCCCCCCCCACCCCCCCCCCCCCCCACCCCCAAACGCACGTGGGAAATCGCTTAGTTAACGCACCCCTGCCTAATGGACTTTTTAAATTACTAGATAGGATCGATGGACATTTGGAGACATTTTTGTAAATTGTGTGAACCTCAATAGCTGATTTCCCAGATAGAATAGTAAATATTTCCGCTATTTGGATTGGGGTGAAAACCACCCTTTCAGTGGGGGATGAGTCGGATGAATTCTCTGATTGGGGGAGGGAGATTCTATGTAAGTTATGTTAACGCATTCCGAAATAAATTTACATCCGTTAGTATCGGAGTAGAATGATGAATATGGATGGCAGATGATTGAGGTATTTCTGAATCCTCTCAAATACATCCTGCCGCAAAACCACAGACTCAATACTCCTCTCAATGCCTTAATGTTTGGCGCTACGCCCCTACGAGGACCTCGGCCTCTCAGAAATATATATACAGAAGGGATGAATATATAACTGTAAATATCTTTGGTATGATTCGACAGACAGAAAAATGTGTAATTGCCAGTCTTGCTTATAAAGTAATAACAAATAATTGTTTTTTGAGCAGATTACCATTAAGGGAAATCAACTATTGAGGTTGCACTCACGACGCGATTTTTGAAAACTTTCCTCACTTGCCAACGATCCTACCTCGGAGATGACAAAAATGCGGTGTATGTGTGTTTTTGTCTGTTGCCGCTCTAGCGGTCGCAAGTTTGTTTGGGACCGTTTCGAAACTGTATTAGCTTTTTATGTAGAAACTAGCTCAATACCCGGCTTCGCTCGGGAATTCATTTGAGGCTGAATGGTGATGGTATTTTTTTGGGGCAAGGCTTTACTTTGCACAATTTTTTGAAATTTTACCCGTTCCAGAGTCTTTTGTGCCAAATAAAATTGTTGTCGCCTGCTATAATTTTTAGCGTATAACGCCTTTATACTTCGGTAAAACGATGATAGTGTATATAAAAAAAAATGTTACTCTAAATAACAAAATAAACAACTTTTGTTATGTTCATATTTGCCGAAATACCAATAGGAAACGAAATATAACTATTATTAATTTCAGGCCATCCTTATAACCCCCACTCCTGCCCGTCCCTAGAAATATTAGTATAGATTATTACAATGAAGGCGTGAAACTAATTCACATACCGAGTTTGGTTTAGTTCGGTTGAGTCTTTTGTGCCAAATAAAATTGTGGACTCCCGCTATAGTTTTTAGCGTATAACTCATTTATACTTCCGTATACGGCAAAAGTGAATATAACAAAAGTTACTCTAAATAACAAAATAAACAACTTTTGTTATGAGCATATTTGCCAAAAAAATAACAATAGAAAACGAGATATCGCTATTTTTAATTTCAAGCCTTCCTTATAACCCCACTCCTGTTCGTCTCAGGAAATATTAATACAGCCAAAAACCTAGCCTGTGTTCGTAGTAATATACATACCAAGTTTCATAAAATTCGGTTCAGCCGTTTATGCGTGAAAAGGTAACAAACAAACAAACAAATAAACAAACGAACAGACACGAAAGAAACTAAATGTAGTTATGGTGTCTATGACATGTGAAACGAAAAGTTATCGTGAAATTTCGCGAAAAAAAATCAATCGTAACAGAGGTTACAATTTTTTATATATATTTTATATATATATAGATATATATACCTACTAGCAACCCTGGCGAACTCCGTTTCGCCACCAGATGGCTTCGTTTTATGTAACATTTTGTTTGGTGATTAAAAGATTAAGACAATTTTTTGTTTGTTTTATATTTGAAAAGGAAAAATTTTGATTTCATTTCACAACAGTAATGAATTCATTTCGATTAGAAAAATGAAGTGTTATTTAGTTGAACTTCTCTAAGTAAATGAAAGTGAATCCAAAGTACATACTGAATCGAAGCGTTAACGTGTCCGCAAATTATCCGTTTCATTGAAGTGCTCTTTGGTAAACCACATTTTTTGGTCTGACGTTAACACAAACAAATCGGATGGTTTCCCAACTCGTGAACACGCAACTGCCCATGTGAAAAACAATGATTTTCTAAATTTATCCCGCAAACACTAAGCGATTGGCCTTGCGACTTGTTAATTGTCATTGCGAACGCAGGGCGAACTGGAAATTGCAATCGTTTGAAGTCAAACGAACGATCAGTCGGAATCATTGGTAGTCGCGGAATACATACATTTTCACCAGCGTACTTTCCGTTAATAATGGTTGCCTCAATCAAATTCGGCATAAGTCTTTTTACCGAAAGTCGAGTACCGTTGCAAAGTCGCGGTGGATTCAAATTACGCAATATCATAATAACTGTACCAACTTTGAGTTGCAAGTTATGTGGTGGAAATCCTGGTAACTCCAGAGAGTTCAAAAACTCCGTTGGATAATTTACTACATCATCGGGATTTGTTATGGAATCAACGGATTTGTATGTCACCAAATCGCCAGCAATTTTTGATTGAATGGTGAAATTCAGTGCGTGTACATCATTATTCTTTGCGGCAAGAATTGCTCGTTGACTAACCAAGCATAATTCTGATAATTCTCACTAATGTTTGGGAAAACATTTTCAATAAGAGCTAATTGAGAGTCTACTAATCGGCAAAAGTCGTTGGTAACGGTCGTGAGTAATTAATCCAGATGTCGCATCAACAGGGACTTTTCCATTTCCAACAGCTAACAATTGTTTAGAAAATTGTGCAGCACTTTGATCATTTTGAAGTTGAACTCTCATATTAGTGGTTAGCGATAATGTTTTTACGTTATTCCATAAAGGTGATGTCTTCAGGCAAGCATTCACTTCATCTGCAGGCGTTCCACGGGGAATTAATGGCAACAACTGCCTGAAATCGCCTGCCAACAATATCATCAAACCCTCAAAGATGTTGTTATTTCGCCGAGATCCTTCAGTGTGAAGTTAAGTGCTTCAAGTGATTTCTTATGTGCCATTGTGCACTCATCCAAACAATGAGCTTGCATTGCATCAACAATTTTCCCATTGCACTGGATCGGGATTTATTGCATGTTGGAGTATCAATTGTGTTTAAGTTGAGTGGCAACTTAAGCGCAGAATGTGCAATACGACCGCCATCTAGAAGAGTCGCCGCAATTCCAGATGATGCTAACGCCAAAGCTATGTCACATCTTGATCGAATAGTGGCCAAATCAATGAAATGACAAATGTTTTCCCTGTTTTCCTCCAGATGCGTCCCGGAAGAATAGACCACCAGTATTATTGTCCACCGCTTGCATTAATATTTCGTATACTTGTTTTTGCTCTTCATTCAGCAACGGCACATTATTTCGAACGAATTCCTGCAATGTATCAACATTGTATTGCAGCTCTCGATTTAATTCTTGGTTGAATGCATCGTGCATCGATCGATTTGGCGCAATCATTCCTACTTCAATCAGTAGCTTGTTTGAAATAGTCAAGCATTGATCCTCAATCACAATCAATCCTTCATTGTAGATTTCAGCGGTTATTTGGATGTCAGGATTATTCGTTTTGAATGCGCAAGCGATGCAAGATATCTTCACATATGTCGTCTTTGTATTTGTTCCATAACTGAATTGGTTGTGAATGAAAACATGTGGTGATGATAATTGCGAACAGTGTCCGTATTTGGTACGCTTTTGATGAAACAACTGAATCCGCAAGTATTAAATCTCAATGAGAATCGTTCTCCAGCAAACCCAATAGTTGACATGCTTCTCGATATGTTTGGCATTGGTGGCCATTCACAGTTTTCAAATGCGCAAATGATTTTGGTCCACGTTCATTTACCAACAGCAGTCGCAAATAAAAACATTCATCATTTCTAGGATGAACAGTATACATGCGACCTAGTACATCAGTGGAAAACACCTGTGGTCAATCTGGAACTGGGGTTACTTGTTTACGACGTTGGAATTTCTTTGTTGATTGATTCCAAGTGAAATACTTGGGCATTTCAACGTACATCAGCGTCGCTGCGAATGGATCTGCTTCACACATTGCAAAGAAGCTAGTCAATGTTGTCGATGGTGGTCTCTCAGCTCGTTGTGCCGCATTAGCCTCAGTGAAGTAAACTCTTTGGCCATTTTCCAAATGCACTGCTAAATGTACAACTGTGGGATATCTTTCATGAATTTGAAATGACAATAATCGCCACAGTGCTTCATTAGTACTGACGTATCTGCCCATTTGGAAGTTGCTGATTTCGTCATTCGCATTTTCCGACGCAATACCAAACACAGCCATGTCGCTGCCTTTTGTGACGTACTTGCACAAATATTTGATTGATTTGGCCGAATGATAACTCTCAACGTTTGCATGTGTTTCGAAAATTCGTGATAGCAGCGGGCAATTTGGTAAAATGAATTATTTTCCGATCTAAATCTCTTTATTTTTAAATTTAACTTTGTTAGTTGGACATTTATCTTCTTTTGAACGCCGACGATAAACTGGATATCTATCGTTCCCTGTGACTGTTTCAGCAACTAACGGTCGCGGATATCGTTTTGTTCACTTTCCATCAGCCATGCAAGGTGATAATGCGTTGTCTCAATTGGGCATTTTCTCTTATTATATTTTGTCTTTCTTCGCTTAAGTTCTGTGAATACACTTGTTGCTGGCTTGCATGTCTTGTGCGGCGGCCGATGTTCGCAAGTCGTCCTCTAGGCATTTTGGACTATGGACAGAGTGGTGAATTTAACCTCAAATGCACGATCCACATAATTTTCAACTTACCACTTTAAAGGCAAATGCCTGCTGTTGAAATTGAATAAAAATTTGCACAATACACGTGATTGATTTGATGGTTTCCAATTGAAATGTTAGGAAACGAATAACTTATTTTTTTTACTTTTTTTTCACAATTTCACAGTGAACACAATACCGGTTTGTCACATGAAATTAACTGTGCAGAGAACAATGAGCAGCTGTCAAACTGGCGCCATCTACTTAAAAATATTGGTTTTTAGTACATGCTATGTATCAGAGATGGCGCTGCATGTGAAACATATGTTTATTAAACTGCAAAGGTTATTCAACAGATAATAGAATAGGCAATAGACCTATAATTTAAAATTAATATTTATTGTTCCATTTCTGTTTTTGTTCAATTTCTATTTTGTGTTCTATTTCCGTTTTTATTTCCAATTTTCTTTTTGTGTTCCATTTCTGTTTTTGTTCTATTTCTATTTTGTGTTCCATTTCTGTTTTTATTTCCCATTTTCTTTTGTGTTCCATTTCTGTTTTTGTTCTATTTCTATTTTGTGTTCCATTTCTGTTTTGTTTCCATTTTGTTTTTGTTACATTTCTGTTATGTTGTTTTATGTTTCGTTTTTAAATTAATTTTGTTTCGTTTCGTTTTTTTTTTATATAGTAGATATATATAACGATGAAAATCCCCTCCACCCTCCCTAGACCCCCATGATTTCAGGTCCGATTTCCACTAATAACAATTATGATCTATAGCGTTGAGTCCAACAGTTAAATATCGAGTATGAGAGAGATCAGTTAAACATTTTCGAGTAAAGAATGAAAAGCCTTTATTGGTGGCGTATCACAAAACGTATTTATGTATCTCACAAAGTAAAAGTTCAATGAAAACCATTGTTGTTATTGTTATTACGACATGAGCAAGAGTGGGGGTTTTCTGATGTCTGAAAACTAGAATATGAAAATATCTCGGTTAATATTCCATGTAGAGAAAATATGGACATAACAACAATAGATTTACAATTGGAGTAATACTGATTCTAAACAATTTTTCGATCCGACGAGTAATATAACGGAGCTATTATCGAAATTTCCCCCTCGAAAACACCCCCTCACTCGTTAACGACCTTGACTTTTATTTTCACATCAGACGTTTAAATACCAAGTTTGGTAAGGATTAAGCACAAATTGCAGTCACATTCATACCTACAAGGTTTTGTTCAATTTTTTGACCCGAC
The DNA here is from genome assembly GCA_019009955.1 of Riptortus pedestris. Taxonomy (NCBI): domain Eukaryota; kingdom Metazoa; phylum Arthropoda; class Insecta; order Hemiptera; family Alydidae; genus Riptortus; species Riptortus pedestris. The sequence goes on from CM032232.1 coordinate 25,456,024, forward strand.
TTCCAATAACGAAGGTATTCAGAATTTTTGAAATTCCTCATTCTAGACCTCACCCTTTCTTTTTGGAACCCCCACTCCTCCCATTAAACACTTTTACTATATTAATCTAATACCTTTTAGAATACTTTGTAATTAGTTACTGGACTTGCCACAATTCCCCTTTTTTCTCAACTTCGAGGCAAACGTTTCGATAATTGTTTGCAAGTGAGCAGTCATAATATGGCATGTGGTATCTAAAGTATGTTTAGTGAAATTGTCACATGAGCAAATGCTTGTCTGCGTTCGTTTAGTTTTTTCAAAAGCAAGAATTTGTTGAACCATGTATCGTCAGCAGATATGTATGATAAAATGATGTTCGTTTAGTATTCTGTTTTGTGTTATTTATGACTGGTATACAATATTTCGGGCGTACTCCTCTTTAAGTAGATCTCCATCTTAATTGCCACATTTTATTAGGTTATTTCTGTAAAATATGCCGTTATTGATAATAACCCCAAAATTCATCACATCTTTCGATTGTATGAATTGTATTTGGTGAGCTTAGGAACTGATTTTTGATTATCCATGCCGGAAAGACATCTTTCTCTAAGAACTATGTTTCTTGGAAGAAATTCGCTTATAACAACCGAAAAACATAATAATAATAATAATACAAGGAGTATTAAATTAATACTACATTGGAAGTTATATATTTAATATTGTTGCGAAAATTAAATAGTTGAATAATCTTTCAGAGAGAGAGTCGCGTATTTGTAAAGTGTGACATAGATCAAAGAAACCGACAGAATGTCCTAGTTCCTACAAGTACCTTCCAGCCAGGCGTTGAGGGGTCCAGAAAATTCCCCTTTGATGTATGCCGACAACCTATATAAAGAGAGGTCTGCTGCGAGCCAGTCAGTTTTATTCTCACCTGTCTTGATGTTCACATCAGTGCTACAGTGCGACTTAGTGCAGTGCGGTAAAGTGTTTTTATAAGAAGAACAGTGTTGTGCCGTGACTGTACGTAAACAGTTTAGTGTCGTGTTTAAAGACAGTGCAGTACCGGCGAAGTAAAGGACAGTGCAGTACCGCGAAGTAAAGGACAGTACATTGCCGCGAAGTAAAGGACGGTCAATTGCCGTCTTGTTGTGAATTTTCAGTGACCGTAAGTGAATTAATGGACTGGTGTAATCTAAAGAACAGTGACGCCTATCAGTGTAAACAGTGAGTAGTAATTAAGAATAATTACCAAGTTTATTGTGCATTGTGAATTTAATTGTGTCAAGATAAAAACTGTGAAACTTGCGAGTATTTAATTTTGCAATCCAAAAGAACTCTTATTAAAAACGTTTATTACTGGTTTCGGTAATAAAAACGTAACAATATATTAATCTAACGAACAACCCAATAAGTCAATGCGTAATTAGTTCTGCCCTGACGTACACCCATCTGTTACATGACTGAAGACTACTATCAAACGAAAGGTATCTTTTAAAATAGAAAAAGTAATGAAAGAGGCAGACGGTCTGTTAAGGATAAAATTTTGTTCTGCAAGTACAAGAAAGCACTTAGGACATTTGGGGAAGTAGAACAGTTTATTTATTAAACAAGAGGACGAAAGGAGTAGATCATTTTACAACTCGAGTGAAACGTTTTTAACTCCACACAAGCGAAGCGAGTGTGGTAATTTCACGAGAGTTGTAAATTCTACTTTTACTTGGTAACTTTTGTTAGCTTTATACACGTTTAATTTATGTGTCTGTGAATGTTAATTCTAACTACTTCAAATATTTCACAAAAGTTGTAAATTCTACTTTCTTCACGAGAGTAATATTAAATTTTTTCTGTAATCGTGTAATATCATGTTCAGATCTAACTAGCATAAGAATAAAAATAGGATGTTGTGAAGATTAATGTATGTTGTTGGTAGGTTTATAAAGCATGGTTGTGAAAGGTTATAAGCATAGTTAAAAAACAACTAGTGATGATTGTTAAGTAGTGCAGTTATAAACAAGTGCAGGTTATTAACAAGGCAGGTAATTAATATTATATTAAAAAATTTTTTTTTTTTTATTTAAAAATATATTGATTATTTCCACCAATAATTCATTCAACATTTTCAATTTAAATTTGTAAAGATAAATTCTTACAATATTAAGAAACGTTTAAAAAGCATTTAATTTCCAACTTCAAATTATTTTTTAAATTATACTTTATTACTAATTATGAAGGCATCACATTTCTTCACTCCTATTGCAAAATGGTTTACACTTTCTTCACTCATTTCAGTTTAGTAATGTTAGCCATTATTTCAACTATTACAGGAAAAAAGTTATTATATGGCGGATGGAAAAATTGTATAAAATCAATCTTATCTCTAATAATTAAAAATGGGGGCTCGGCTAAGCAATGAGAGTTGAAGGGTTGGCTTTGTAAACCTCGAGTCGTGTGCTCGATTCCCGCCTGGACAATAGGAATTTATTTAATGGCAAACTCATTATATAAAATCCTTCCTCCTACCCTGGCGAGAAATGGGTGTTAACCTGTAAGAAACCTGTCCCAATTAGCCATAGTTGCAAAAAGTGGACTTTAATAAAGAATAATAATGTTCTTATAAAGTTCTTATTAATATATTAATGTTAATATATATATATATATATATATATATATATATATATATATATATATATATATATATATATCCTAGATTTGAGATAAAGTGTAAAACTCAGCGGGAGCTTCTTAGTTAAAACTAATAAAGATAAGAATGAAAACTAATTTCGTTGTAACTTTTCTTTATTAAAGTGATTAAGATATTAACGCGTTCAGGGTTTTAATAAAGGCAGAAAGAAAGAAGCAGATTAGCCGGATATAACACAGAATAATTGAATATAAAGTTTAGTCAAGGTTTTGCCAGCTCGGTTACTCGAGTTCAGTTCTATAAGTAGAAATATTACAAAAAGATAGAGTGGACAGAATTACATGAGGGTGAAAGTTTTATTACCATAATATAATTGGCACGTAGTCTAAAGCAATACCCAATTTTATGGATCCACCTTCCTAAATTTGCTCAAATATTTATAGTATAGTACTACAAAGATGGGAGTATGTAAGATCAGAATGTTGGCTGTGCAGTTATTAAATATGAATAAGTACATGAAATATGAAGTATTCTCTTCGATGCTTTGAAATCGGACTCCAGTAAAAGTGCAATAGCTACCAGTCCAAAATTTTCCCCTTCTGACAATGTTAAAAGTGACTGAAGATTTAATGAACAGTAAACAAGATATTACCAAAGTCACCGATAGCCAATGTAGTATTGAAAACATTATAAATAATAGCTCCAATGAAAATATGGCACTTTATATTGTCAAAAATATAATTACACTACTAAAAACGGGAATTCATTTGAAGATTGGAAAATTGAAAGGTCATACTGGAGTCGAAGGAAATGAAATTGGTGACGTCAATTCCAAAGCAGCATCAAGAAGTCAGTTTCCAATCAGTTACTCCCTCAGCTCATTATCTTCCATTAGAAATCTGGTACAAAAAGTAATGTTGACAAAATGGCAAAGTGAGTGGGCTGATACCGAAAAGGAATGACTATTAAAGGCCTCCATACCTGAAATTGAAATAAGGCTGACAAACAAAATATTTAAACAAAACATGAAACTGACCGGTTTACTGGCTGACTACGAAAGGACTCAATACTGCTATCAACACTTATTTAATGACGTTTAAAGACATTACTGTACATGAATTATTTGCTTATCTTCCCCTTATGCGATCAAACTAACTTACAACACCTTTAATGATAACCTGCCACCTTATTTACTGAAGAACTGAAGAAGATCTATTACTGTTTGTAATGGACAAGAAAAAAAGCTGTTGTTAATATTAAGGTAGCACAATTTAACACAAGACATTCGTGGAAGGCTATGAACTTTATAAAACATATGATTGACATAAGCAAATTGGATTTACTATTATTACAAGAACCTTACTTAAAACATAATAGAACATAGGCTATTCAAGCAGATATAGAATATTTGAATCTGGCAAGAATAAAACAAGAGGGTCATTAATGTAGTTTGTAAGGATATGGTTCTATTTTTAAAAGTACATGTCAGATGATGATATACGAGATATTATACTCAGTGGAGGTAATTATCGAATTCATTTTGATAAATATGTATTTTGATATGAGAAAAAATTTGGATGATGCTTTAAGGCAAATACTGGAATTAATATATTAAGTCGATATACTGATTATGGCATTCTTATCGCAGCTGATACCAACTGCAGATCACCTCTATGGTATGATCGCATTAGGAATGAAAGAGGTCGATGTTTAGAAAACTATATCCTATCTAAAAACTTATTCATAATAAACGAGAATGATCAAAAACCTACTTTCTCATCTAACAATGGGAAAAGTAATATTGATCTAACAATAACGAATGGTATTATGGCGAAATACGTACATGACTGGACTAACCATGATGATGAAAACTTTTCTGATCATTCCTTGCTAACATACTCATTACGCCTAACGTTTCCTAAAAAAATGTATCTTACAAATGAAAAAGCATACATAACTAAAAATGCTGACTGGATCATGTTTCAAGAGAAGCTGATATGTATAATAAAAAATACAATTTTCAATAATGATAACAATGATGAAACAATTGAAGAATCTTTGATTGGTTTACTTAATACAATTGGAATTAATCAAACTCTTTATAGATTTAACAAATGTTTAATCAAAACTTGCAATATTCTATTTCTGCGTCATAAAAAATTCAAGGCAGAGAAATCAGCACCTTGGTGGACTGACAAACTTACTGAGTTAAGACATACAACTAATAAATTAAGACGAAAATTCCAAAGGACCAGTGACCCTGAATTACGAAAGGAAAGACAGATTAATTATATTCAATCTAAATATATTTACGGTAAAATGATAAAAGAAGAAAAACTAAAATCTTGGAAAAGTTTCTGTGATCAAATTGATAAGACTAACCCTTGGACATGGATTTATAGATATACCACAGATAAATTGAAAACCAACATACAACTACGGACGATTCAGAAAAGCGACGGAACATTTACTACTGACACAAGAGAAACTATACAACAATTAATGACTACTTTCTTCATTGAAGACGACCCAAACACAGATTCTGACGTACACACTACAATGAGACGGAACAGTAATTTACTCCCTAATACAGAAAATGACCTACCTTTAACAGATATTGAATACTTTCTTCATTGAAGCAAAATAAAACAACATTATACATAATATGGTATGATACCGGAATATTGCATCATATATGGAAAATATCAAAAGTAATTCCAGTACCCAAAAATCCAAAAGATTTAGGAAATTCTACTTATCGACCGATTAGTATTATTCCAGTTGGAGGTAAAATACTAGAAAAAATTATTAATTCCAGGCTTTCTGTTCACCTAAACAGACATGCTCCTTTACACCCAAATCAATATGGATTCACACCCCAAACAAGTACTGTTGACGCACTATACAGAATTACTAATTTACTACGAACGAATCTAACAGGAAAGAAACATATTGTGATCGTTTCGATGGATTTTAAAGGTGCCTTCGATCACGCCTGGTGGCCTTCGATATTCGAATCATTACATAAACAAAAATGCCCACAAAATATTTACAAATTACTTAGAGACTATCTCAATAATCGAGTTGTATACATGACCCTTCAAAACACTACTGTACACACTTCTCAAAATAGAGGAACGCCACAGGGCTCAGCTTGCTCACCTCTACTGTGGAAAATCATTTTAGACAGTCTACTTAAAACAATACTACCAGAAGGAACTGAAATTATTGCATTTGCTGACGACATTTTACTTATGGTCATTGGAATAGACTTAATTCAAATCACCCAACTTACTAACGCTGTTTTGGTACTAATCAATGAATGGGCTAAAAAACACAAACTCAAATTTAATTTAGAAAAAACATCATACACACTGTTTACAAGACAAAGACACACACCTACCTTAGACATTAAATTAAATGGAGTAACATTACAAGAAAAACATATCTTAAAATATCTTGGACTTCACATTGACAGGAAATTGAAATGGAACTATCACATTAATAACTTACAAACAAAACTGCTTTCAATAATAAATGGACTCTCGATGGCTGCTAGAGTGTCTTGGGGTCTTAAATCCGACGCTCTGACCACAATATACAAAGGGGCGATCGTTCCCATATTGACGTATGGAATTGAAATATGGGGCCATGCCTTGGCCGTAAAAAGAAATGTCAAAAAATTGTGCAAAAGATGCTGAAATTGTGCTCAGGTGTAATACCAATGGAGTAGCACGTGGTACTTTATCTTATGAGGCATCATGTGTATTAGTAGACACTATGCTTATTTACATCGAAGCTGAGGAAATGATAAGGCAACATATGTTATTGAAATTGAATGAAATCCCGCAAGACTTTACATTACAAAATATTACAAAGGATACATTAGACCATTAGACAACTTAGACATAACGTGGACATATCATATATACACTGACGGAAGTAAAAACAAGGATGGCGTTGGGTGTGCGTACATTATTTTAAAAGACGGCAATATTATACAGAGAGGACAATACAGACTATCACCACTATGTACAAACAATCAAGCAGAAAACCTTGCAATTACTGAGGCACTCAAAACACTACACGACATTTCAAGTGACAGAGAGACTAGCATACTCTAAACTGACTAAACAGACCATTAAAACTATTTTGATAAACGAATCTTATAAAAAATGGGACGAAAGATGGACAAACACTACTAAAGGACGACAATTACATAAGTACATACCAACTGTATACCAGAGACAAAAAATAACACTTAGCAATTCTAAACAAATACAATTTATATCAGGACATGGACCTACGAAGAGTTACTTGTACAAATTTAATCTAACAAACACAAATAGATGTAAATGTGACAATGAGACTGAACAGTACATTACTTGGCCAAGAACAAAACTCATCAAGCATATTACTTTACAAAACTGAACTTGGCCTACGGACAAACCGAAACTTTTACTCAAATTCAACAGGGGATTTAATGTATTTATTCAAGATTTGGACACCATTTTGTAGATATACACCTATTGTTGTACACATATGTAATATTACATATGTTTTATTTTATTTTATTTTTTTTACTTTATTTTTGTTTTTATTTAATTAATTTATTGTTGTATAATCTTTTCAAGAGATTATATAAGAAAGATTTTGATGACTTTAATCTCTAAAGTATCCAAAGTATGGAGCACACAACATTTAAATAAATTCCCACGTTAAGCACAAGTTATTTTTTATTCGTTACAATCTTAACTACCTTATAAATCGACATTGACAAATATCTATTTTGATAATTAAGTAAGTAATTGGTGGTCCACGAAAATAACTTTGAGCTATTTTTAAGCGGGTTTCAATATTACCGCCGTTTGTTAACGGGAGGACAGACAGAAAAATCATTATTAAAATAAATAAAAATACACTGCCAAGCTGAAAACCTTCATTATTTTAGGCTCTTCATAAGGGGAAAAGTTCTTCACGCAGAACGTAAGCAGATTTCCCACTTGCTGGTATGACAAACTATTGATTTCTTCTCATCATATATTTTTTATTTTTGAGAAAAAATCAGTTGAGTGGAAGTGGTGATTTACTGAAGGGTGTAAACAAAAGTCCGTCACGCAGGGGCTGCGTTAACGAAGCAGATTTCCCACTTGCGTCCCATATTTGGATTCATCTCATGACGTAAAAGTTCAATGAGAACAATATTTGTTATTTAGGCTTCAAAGAAGGTGCTTCATAATATAACAGCTTATTGTTGATATGGGATGAGTAGAAGAGGGGGCTTACTAAAGGCCGTAAACTAAAAAAACGAAAATATCTCGGTTAATATTAAAGATAATGAAAACATATACATAACAACATTTATTGATCTTTAAATGTGCAATAAGATTAGTTCTATACAAATTTTTGATCCGACGTACAGTAACGGAGACATTTCGAATTTTCGAAAATCCTCCCCTCTAAATCCGCCCTCCCTCCCACTTGTCTGACTTCAGCCATTAATAAACTTGATCTTTATTTTTACATAAAACGTTGAAATATGGAGTTTGGTAACGATCAAACAAAAATTGCGACCGCTAGAGCGTTAACTGACAAATATATATATGGTGTTGTTTTGGTCAGTGTTGGTGAAAAAAATAAAAATGTTAGTTCATTCAAATATTTCGAGAATGTTTATTTTCTCTTCTTCAGGGCAAGACTAAAGATATTTAAAAGCTATTGTACATCACTGTAGTTACTTTGTTGTTTCCTTAGTTTACATTAGGAGTACTCCTAAGAACTAAGATTTTTTCACCAACACTGACCAAGACTCCAAAAAACAAAACACCATATATATATATATATATATATATATATATATATATATATATAGATATAATTTTGAACGGACCTCATTTTCGTCATCTCCTGGGTAGGATCGATGGACATTTGAGGAAAATTTTCAAATCTCGCGTCATGCGTACGACCTCAATAGCTGATTTCCCTAAAATCTGCCAAAAAAGAACGAATAACTCAATCAATATTTTAGTTATGAAACTGTACACAACAACAATTCTAGAGCATCAATTGTAAAATTGGTTCTATAACATTTATAAATATATAGTTTTGAACGGATCCAATTTTCGTTATCGCCTGGGTAGGACTGATGGACATTAGAAAATAATTTTTCGAGTACATCCTCAATGGCTGATTTCCCTCAAGAGAAATGTACTAATAGAAAAAGAGGATATGACATCAACTGGGTGTCATTTCTGAGTCTGCGCGATGGTCTTTGTTAGCTGTGAACTTTGCTGAGCTTCCAGAAAGGATATTGCGGTATAAAGTTAGAAAACCACACAGTGCTAAGTCTGCCCCATTTTTTTTTCTCTCTCTGTCCTTTCTTACTTCTGTTTTTGTCCAATTATACCCGAGAGGTAAAAGAGAGAACTTTGAGAGTTCATTATTTCGTGATGAGCAACCTCATTATAGCGCATAGTTCTTCTTTTACAGTTCTGGGGGGAGGGGCGGAGGTGGACTGGGGGGAAACTTGTGTAATACCATTTTAATGACCTTTGTTTATATTTTGGGGTTCAGAAAAATAAAAACATGTATTGGAAATGAACTTTTGTATTAATATTTTCTTGTTATTTGGTACAACTTTAAAACTTACATTTGGTTAAATTCTAACCCCTCATAGGTTATACGGTCTTAAAGAAGAACTATTTATTTACAAAAAAATCATGACTTATTCTTATTTATTTTATAGCTGCCACATCAAGACGTTTTGCCTTGAATCATAATAACAACTAAAACTAAGAATGTATGTAAAATAGCTAATTAAAGCAATCAGTGTAATTAAATAGTCCGTCTGCGTAAACTAAGCAGGTTTAATAATCGATAGATCTACATACTGCTAACACAACACCACCGTAAATATTAAATGAATAAATACAAACGGTAATGAGAAATCTCTCATCCTCCCTTTCCGGCGTGAAGCGCCTGAAATGTAAACAAACAGGTAAGCCAACTGGTCACCGGAAAGAAAAATAATAACTAAAATATATCGGAATATAACATATTAATTTTATTTAAAACTATTTACTATATCAAGTACTGTAATTTACAATGAATCAGAATAATTTTTATCTCAAACAATCAAATTTTAAAAGTCTAAGAATTTAAGACGGGGGGGAGGGGAGGGGCGGTCACAAGAGCATATTTGCATGTATCTCGTATAATAAAGGTCTCTAGAAAACAATATTTGGTATTTAAGCTTCGAATAATGTGGTTTATTAAATAACTGAGTATGTTTTATGTAACATGAGTAGAAGTGGGGGTTTACTGAAGGCTGATAACTGAAAAATACAAATATCTCGGTTAATATTCAATATAGAGAATAAATGTATATAACAATATTTATAGTAAATTTAATTTTCAATGAGATTGCTTCTATACAATTTTTCGATCCGTCACACAGGGACTGTGTAAACTAAGGAGATTTTCCAAGTGTTGGTATAACACACTTGTGAAATCATCTCACCACATATTCTATATTTCTACCTAAAAAAAAACGAAAACAAATTGAATTTTCAAATCCCCCTCTAAACCCCCCCCCCTTATTCCTGTTCCGATTTCAGCCATTGCCTATTACGATCTTTAGTACTCAATGGAACAATTAAATATGGAGTATAGTATTAAACAACTAAATATTTTAGAGTTAAGAACGTAATGTCATAAATGAGGACATCACTGCACAACTTATCAAGTGCCTTATCTAGTAAATATCTGTGTAAAACAATATTTTGTATTTAAGCTTTAAAATATAGTAGTCATTATATAACAGAGTATAGTTTATTTGCCATGAGTAAGAGTGGGGGTTTACTGAATGCTGAAAATTAAAAAAATGCAAATATCTCAGTTAATATTTAAGATGGTTAATAAATCTATATAACAATAATTATAGTAAATTTAATTTGCAATTATAGTGATTCTATATAATTTTTCAATCCGACGTATAGTAACGGAGATATTTCAAATTATTCCATTTCAGCCATTAACGAACTCGACCTTTAGTTTCGAATGAAACGCTTAATATCGAGCTTTGTAACTAATCAACAAAAATTGCAACTGCTAGAGCGCATACATATCCACACACACACACACACACACACACAACACACACACACACATATATATATACAATATATATAGTATATATATATATATATATATATATATATATATATATATATATATATATATATACACGCACGCACGCACGCACGCACGTACGCACGCACGAACACACGCACATACACACGCACTCACACACGCGCACACACACACACACACACACACAATTTCGAATAAACCTCATTTTCGTCATCTACTAAGTAGGATCGTGTGAGTTAAGGCGTTTGGTCTTAGTTAGGGCGTGGAAGACCAATATTGGCGAGTCCCGCTCTGGGCAGTTGGAATTTATTTAGTGACAGACTCATTAAGTAAATTCCTTAGTTCCACCGTGGTTAGAAAAGGATGGTATCCCGTAGATAACCCGCCCCAATTAGCTATAGTAGCATAAAGTGAACATAAATAAATTAAAAAAACAATGTAGGATGGATGAACATTTGATGATGTTTTTTGAAAATCGCCTCATGAGTACAACCTCAATAGCTGATTTAAGGGCACACGTGCCCATACGACACACTACTGATCTTATTTCACCTAATATTCTCGATTTCGAAAAATCCGATATGTAGAAGTGCCCCCCCCCCTTGAAGTCTTGATACAGGAAAGTACAGAATAACTTGCTTAATATTTTAGTTTAACAAAAATCGATGTAACAAGAATTGTAGAGCATCACTAGTTTAACAAAATGTTTCGAACCGACTCATTATAATGAAAATATTTTGAATTTTCAAATTACCCCTTCCTTTAACCCCACCTATTCCAGGTCTTATTTCAAGAGATTAAAGAATATAATCTTTTGTATTGCCTCAAACCCCTAAATATTGAGTACGGTATAGATCAAATAAACGTTTTCGAGTTAGTTAAAGTGAAATATGAATTATTGATGTTTTGTATAGCCGAGAATAGTTATTTATTATACAAGTGACGAAAGTAGATCATTTTACAACTCGAGTGAAACGTTTACCCACACAAGCGAAGCGAGTGTGGTAATTTCACGAGAGTTGTAAATTCTACTTTGTACTGTGCTAACTTTGTTAGCTTTATCACACGTTTAATTTATGTGTTCTGTGAATGTTAATTCTAACGTACTTAAAATATTCGAAAGTGTTTTCGATGATCTGCGAATTCTAAAACAAATCTGCTTTAACCCGCTGGTTTAAGCTAAAACCAATATAACCAGTACTGAGGTTAATGGTCCGAATTGAGCAGGATTATATAAATGCGTACGTTCAACCGCATCTCGAATAACTCTAGGTTTAATTGATGTTCATCAATATGTGTTCAGGTAAGCATAACTCGAGTTATAACGTTATCAGTAATATTTCACATGGATAAACAGATAGAGAGAGAGAGATAAAGGGATTGCCGCCAAAGGGTTAAGCCATGAATGGACTAACTCACACTTAATTACCCCCAGGGCACATTATCTATATCGCCATACTTAATTGTAATCCGTAAATCGGCCATATTAGCCCTCGTTCATAAATTTCCATATGTTCTTAGTAATCATGAATCATTCATTTATTGTTTCGGGTTATTTTAAGCACTTAGGAAATTGGCAAAATAACATTGACAACACACGCAACAGAAACTTTCTTCATGCAAACTAAGCAGATTTCTGAATGACTGGAATGAACAGTAGTGAACTCACAGCATATCTACTCTCTATTATTATATTATACTAGCGGACCCGGCAGACGTTGTCCTGCATGATATTTCAAGCGATTATATCCTTTATTGTACGTCAGATCGAAAATTTGTATAAAACCAATCTTTTTGCATATTAAAAGATTTATAAATGTTATGTACATTTTTTCATTATCTTTAATATTAACCAACGATTTAACCGAACTTAACAAAACTCGGTATGTGAAATAGCAATTATTCTTTCATGATTATAAGCTATATTAAATTTATTTAGGTTTGTACGGGAGTGGGGGTTTACTAAAGGCCGAAAACTAAAATACGCAAATATTTCGGTTAATATTAAAGATAATATACATATATATAGCCAATCTTGCTTCAGAATTTAATTGAAATTACTCAATAGTTTGATTTTAGCAGATTTCCCTTACGGGAAATCAGCTATTGAGGTCGTACTCATGACGCGATTTTCGAAAAATTTCCTCAAATGTCCATCGATCCTACCCAGGAGATGACGAAAATGAGGTCCGTTCAAAACTATATCTATCTATCTATATATATATATATATATATATATATATATATATATATATATATATATATATATATATATATATTTATCTGTTAACACAATAGTGGTCGCAATTTTTTATTAATCGTCACCAAACTCGGTATTTTATCTTTTTATGTAAAAAGGAAGATCAAGTTCGTTAACGGCTGAAATCGGACCATTGGTAGGGGGGTTTAGAGGGGAGGATTTTCAAAAATTCAAAATATCTCCGTTATTATGCATCGGATCGAAACATTGTATAGAACCAATCTTATTGCAAATTAAATGTACTATAACTATTGTTATATCAATTTATTCTCTATCTTGAATATTAACCGAGATATTTGCATTTTTCTGTTTTCAGCTTCTGAGATGAGATCGGCTAACTTCGGGTCTAGTCGTGAGTTTCCGTCAAGAGCTAGTTCGGGCCGTTCCCGTAACTGTTTGACTCTCTATTCTGAAATTTCTCTATTGTAAAACTTCACGTGGGAAATCTGCTTAGTTTACGCAGCACCTGCGTGACGGACTTTTTAGTTTTGTACCTGGATTTGAATTTTGTCTTTGTTTGTTAAATTGCATATTGGTTTTGTTCTTTATTGTGTTCCATTTATGTTTTTGATTTCCATTCTTGTTTTTTGAGTTCATTTTTGTTTTTTGAGTTCCATTTTGATTTTTGAGTTAGATTTTGTTTTTTGAGTTCTAGTTCCGTTTATGTGTTTCAATCACTTTTTGTTATTATGTTATAATGTCGTCTTTTGTGTTCTATTACTTTTTTTCTATTTCTGTTTTGTATTGCGTTTCTATTTCTTTTCGAATTCTGTTCTGGTTTCATCTCTACTTTTTGTGTTTTCTTTCTGTTTTGTGAATTGTGCTCCTTTTGTTTTCTGTGTTCCTTTTATGGTTTGTGATCCTTTAATGTTTTTGATTAATTTTGTTAGTTTTTTGTTTTGTTTTTATTTGTGTTTATTTGGGTTTGTTTTATAAGTTATCAAGCTTTTATTTTGAGCAACATCGTCAAAGCTGCGGGGCTCCAATAAATAAATAAATATATATCTCGATTTAAAAAAAAAGAAAAGAAAATACAGCTTTTAAATATCACCCATTTTGAGCTGATATGGATGCTGTCATTGATAGGAATCCTCCTGAAGGATGTTTTGTTTTATATTTTTTTTCAAAACTATTCAGAACCTATTGCATAGATCAAAAAAATTGCTATTTCTTTTTTATAATATAGACCCATGAATAAAGTTTTGTTTTAGTTAGTGTTGAAGATCAAATCAAGTAGGTGACTTCCCCCATACCCTACTGAGTAAAGAAATTTTTGCCATTGGTCATGATTCGCAACTCTTCCCCCTCCCACTGGTACGATTTCAGCCATTAACGAACATGATATTCATTTTTACATAAAACGTTTTAATATCGAGTTTGGTAACGATCAGACAAATCAGGCTTATATATATAATTTTGAACGGACCTTATTTTCGTCATTTCCTGGGTAGGATCGATGGACATTGAAAGAATTGTTTCGAAAATCCCATGATTCCCCTACGATACCGCACCATATATATATATATATATATATATATATATATATATATAGCAGTAGTCTTGGTTTGTATTTCAATTAGTTAATGAAGTAAAGCGGAGGTAAACCCGTGCCTGTATATTTCGAGAAGAAGCATTGGGTAATTCTATATCCAAGCACGTGGTTCTCGGCCGTATTATTTCTACCTCAGGTATTTATATACGAATTATAACCCCGAAAAGGGGTTGCGCAATTAAACTATAAATGTTTATTTAGAGACATACTCTGTTTAAACAGTAAATTATATGGCGTTTCACTGGAATTCTAAAAATATGATATGAGCGTGGTGTGTGCTCGTTTAAATTATAATGAGTTGCATAGTACATATTGTTTTTATACAAGAGTTTCCTTCAGGGAAATTAGCTACTGAAGTTGTACCAACTTCACGATTTTCCAAACATTTCTTCAAATGTCCATCGATCCTACCGAGTAGATGACGAAAATGAGGTCCGTTAAAATATATATATATATATATATATATATATATATATATATATATATATATATATATTTGTCTGTTACCCCTCTAGTGGTCGTAATTCTTGTTTAATCTTTACCAGACTCGATATATAATCGATTTATGTAAAAAGAACGATTGAGTTCATTAACAGTTGAAATCCGACAACTGGGTTTAGGGGAGGATTTTCGAAAATTCCTAATATCTCCGTTACTATGCGTCGGATCGAAAAATTGTATGGAACCAATCTTATTGCAAATGTAATGTTCTGCAATTATTATTATATGTTTTTTTCCGCTAATTCGATGTTTAGAGGAGTTATTTATTGTTGAAGTGTGTGCGGATAACGGACGAGATGAGATCGGCTATTGTCGGTTCTGTTCGTGCGATTCCGCTGAAAGTTAGTTCGGCCGTTTCCGTAACTGTTCGGCTTTCGCCAAATTTGGAGCTACCAATATGCAGATTTCTCTATTGTAAAACTTCAAGTGGGAAACCTGCTTAGTTTACGCAGCCCCTGCGTGACGGACTTTTTTATACTCGCACTTCATACTTCTTTGGCTAATTGGAAAGGGTTATATGCAGGTCACGTAAATTTTCTAGCCAGGGAGTATGTAGGGTCTTTTTCGTTTTGTTCCCACTTTTTGGGATATCAGTTTCCTTAAATAGTTATTTGATTTTAAATAACCGATGTTTTCAACAAGATATTACTTCTTATTAATATTTATTAACGTCCACGTTTTGCTAGTACGGCTAATTGGGACGGATCATCTACAGGTTACCATGATTTTCTAACCAGAGTGGGACAAGAATTTAATTTAATTAGTTCGTCACTAAATAAATTCCTATTGATCACGTTAGAACCGAACCAACAACTCTTATAACAAGTGCATTAACGCCAACAATAAAAGAACGTTCGTCACGCAAGGGCTGCGTAATCTGAGCATATTTGGTCACTTTGGACTGCTTGAAGATGTAATATATCGTTACCATTCTTTGGGGCAAAGCATTGTCAACGTCATACAAAGTTTTAACAAGCTTGTCGAGTCGTATTTCAAACTTTCTAGAAGCCTAACAGAAAGGTTCAACAATTAATTTTGTATCAGAACTTTTATTTACCGTACGCCAAAGTTGTTTGGAAACGAATTATAACGAGTTCCACGAAATTGTATTTCAAATATTTTAAGGACCCCTTTTTAAAAACTAACATAATTTGCCCGAAGGGTTAATTTTAGATTCTTAAATTTAAGTTATATTGCAAATTTAAGTAATGTGATTCAAACTCTGTTTTATTTTGGTCATCACTATTGATATATATATATATATATATATATATATATATAGCACGGACCTCATTTTTAGCAATTTCCCATAAGCTATTGAGGTTGTACTCATGACTCGATTTTCGAAATTTTTCTTCAAATGCCCATCCATCCTACCCAGAAGATGACGACAATGAGGTCCGTTCAAAGCTGTATTTATATATATATATATATATATATATATATATATATATATATATATATATATGCATACAAAAAAAAAATCAGTTCGTTAACGGCTGAAATCAGACTAGGGGAAGGGGTGTTTAGGAGAATTTCGAAAATTATTAATATCTCCGTTACTATGTGTCGGATTGAAAAATTGTATAGAACCAATCATACTGCAAATGCAATGTTCTATAAATGTTGTTATGTACACTTTTTCACTATCTTGGTTAATATTTGAGATATTTGCATTTTTTGTTTTCGGTCATCAGTAAAGCCTCATCTCATATTAAAAATATTCTATTATGTTATGAAGCACTTTATTTGAAGCTTAAATACCAAATATTGTTCTCATTGAACTTTAAGGTTTTGAGATAAATTTCAATACGTGGCGCAGGTGGGAAATCTGCTTAGTTAACGCAGCCCCTGCGTGAAGGACTTTTAGGAGATTTCCCTAAAGGGAAATCAGCTATTGAGGTCGTACTCATGACGCGATTTTCGAAACATTTCTTCAAATGTCCATCGATCCTACCTAGGAGTTGACGAAAATGAGGTTTGTTCAAAAAAAAAAAAAATATATATATATATATATATATATATATGTATATATTTGTCTGTTACCACTCTACCGGTCGCAATTTTTTTTTTATCGTTACCAAACTCGATATTTAAACGTTTTATGCAAAAAGACAGATCATGTTCGTCAATGGCTGAAATCGGAACAGTGGGAGGGGGGGGGTTTATAAGGGGGATTTTCGAAAATTCAAAATATCTCCATTACCATACGTCGGATCAAACAATTGTATAGAACCAATCTTATTGTAAATTAAATTTAATATAAATATTGTTCTATACATTTTTTCTCTAACTTGAATATTAACCGAGATATTTGCATTTTTATTAAATGTAGGCGGTAACGCACGAGTGAGTTTCCCGCCGAAAGGTAGGTCTGCCGTTTCCGTAACCGCTCGGCTCTCGTATGGAGATTTCTCTATTGTGAAACTTCACGTGGGAAATCTGCTTAGTTTACGCTGTCCCTGAGTGACGGACTTTTTCATCATATGTTAGGAAGGATCGACGGACACATAACTAGAGCCAGTTGTAGGCAAAATTTGGTATTTAAGGTTGGCATGACCTGCGATGACTAAAAAGTCGGGGTTTACTGAGAAGTTAAAATTGAAAAATTCTGTTATCTAGGTTAATATTGAAGGTAGAGAAATTATGTAAATAACAACGTTCATAGGAAATCAACTTTGCAAGAAGATTTGTTCTTTTCAATTTTTCGATCCAATGGGGATATTTCGAAATTTTAGAAGTTCCCTCCCTTTAACTCCCCTCCCCCCCTTGTTGGATTTCAGTCCTTAACCAACTAATCTTTAGTTTTACACGAAACGCTTAAACGTCTAGTACAATACAAACTTTACGACCGTTAGACCGGAAAGGCTAAAGGAAGATGAAAATTTGAAGACAATTTTTGGAAACTGTGTAATGAATAGGTGTTTCCCTCTTGGGTAATGTACTAATAGAGAGAACAGAACGGGTACAGTTTTCACACAGAGATGTTTTTTCTTTTTCTTTTTTTTCCTTTTAAATTTTGAGCCGAACAAAGATTCATCCTTGTGTGTGTGCTTTGAGAGGGAGGTTTTGGGGGGATTAACTGCGATGGCATAATTCAATTTCACGCTCTGTCTTGATGAGGGACGGGGTGTGGGGGGGGATTCGAATTTAAAGCTCCGTCACACGGACCAGCGGCCAGGATAACCTGATGAAATTCCAATCCACCCCCTCCCCCCCCTGGCAGCTCACGGTTTTTTTTCCATGATATCTTCCTGTAGGAAATCTCGTGGAGGAAACGTCCTGCGAATCTCATAAAGCTCATAGGCCGTAGATAGAGTCTATCGGGCTAGACAAGTCCGTCACGCAGGGGCTACGAAAACAAAGCAGATTTCGCACGTGCTACTTTGACACTCTACTGATCTTATCTCACAATATATTCTTTATTCCGCCCAAAAAAAAAAAAAAAAAATAAGCAGTCAGGGGACTGCCGGTAGTCCTTTAGCTTTGATCGCTCAATTTTGGCATTGCTGAGAAATTGTTTTTACGAAGTCTTATTTTAAAAATATTTTTAGTTATTTATCAATAAGTAACAGTCATGTTCTATTTTACATGAAAAAATGAAATGAAAAAAAAATAATGTACCACGAATTGTTTTATTTATCAATATAAAATGCTATACATAATTATTTCAGTTATTTTACATAAAAGAAAAAATTAAATTTCAGAATTATTACAAATCCTTTACAAAAATAGGTTAAGTACACTCAGAAAAATCAATTTCTATCCATAATTTCAACAACTCTTGCACCATCATCACTGCCAGCATCATCACCAATTTCTAAAACTGATACGATCGGTATATGGTAGCTAAAGTAGGATACAAACAGTTTTGATTCGAATTTATTTAAATATCGGAATTTATTTAAATATTCGAATTTATTTATTTAAATATTCGAATTTATTTAAACTTCGGATTAAAAAAATGCTGGTTTTGTCCTCTTTAAAATGGTATGCGAACGAAAATTCTAGCTAATTTGGTTCAGTAGTTATGAAGAAAAGAAGCTCCTTTAGCTTTGAGTTGAGTACTAGCGGTGGCGGTGGCGGTGTCGCTATTTCATACTTTTTTCCTCTCCCGCAAATGCTTCCTTACGGGGTGCACAACGTGCCTAAAGAAGTTTTCACTTCAATTGTAAATAAACTATCAATTGATTAGGTTATAAAATACCATATGATTTTATTTCTAAACCTTAGTACTAGCGGTGGCGGTGGCGGTGTCGCGATTTCATACTTTTTTCCTCTCCCGCAAATGCTTCCTTACGGGGTGCACAACGTGCCTAAAGAAGTTTTCACTTCAAAAATTGGTAGAATTGGGCGGTCAAAAAAATCTTAATTGATGACTTCATCGCAGGATTTCCACGTATCTCACATAATAAAAGGGGGGGGGGTGCGTTGAAAATAATATTTTTTATTTATTTAAATCCAAGTTATTGAAAAATATATTTTTGACTAATTAAAGATTCGAATTAAGCAATTTAATGAATTAGGTTTTATACATATATTATATATATATATATATATATATATATATATATATATATATATATATATATAATAGACGTTCTCTCTTTTTTCTGGGTCTCAGATTTGCCATGTGAGTTAAGTCGTGAGTTCGATTCTTACATGAGCTATAGGAGGTGATTTAGGACGAACTCATTTAATAAAATCCTTAGTATCGCCCTGAGTAGAAAAGGGCAACCTGTAGGCTACCCGTCCCAATTAGCCATAGTAGTTAAAAGTGGACGTTAATAAATACTAGTTATATATATATATATATATATATATATATATATATATATATATATATATATATTTACTTGACAACCTATGATGTTTATTGATAATGAATAAACCGTTATCTGTATATTTCCAGCTAAATAATGAAATATTTACTGTTTTTCAAACTCGTGCTCAGCTAAAGAAATCAAATATCTCGGTTAATATTCTTGTAAGAAAAAATGCGTTTGCATAAGAGCATTCGTAGGTAATTTCATTTACAATAAGATTGGTGACATACAAATTGTAGATACGGCGACATAAATCGGAAATAACGTAGATATTTCACATTTTCGAAATTAGCTCCTTGAATTAAAGTCATTGACGAACTTAGCCCTTCATGAAACGCTTATATATCGAGTTTGGTAGATATTAAATAAAATTTGCATTCGCTAGAGTGACAACAGATAAGAAAATATATTGATAAAATATTTTGAACGGACAAAATTTTCATCATCTTCCTGGGTGGAATCTATGGACATTTGAGGACATATTTCAAATAACGCGTGACTACAATGTCAATATATCCTTAAGGGAAGGAAATCCGATAATAATTACAATTATAAACCTAGATTGATTTCGGGATAGGTTAATAGGTTAAGGGCGACTGATTATTTGACTTGTGTCAGTGGAGTAATTAAGGTTAAACCTAGAATAGGGACAGGAAGGGCGCAATTATCAGTGGTTGTGTTGGCGAGTCAATTGTACAAACATTGTGTGTTATTAGAAAGACAGCAGTTCTGTGTTTGGATCAATGTTCCCTCCGGGCTACCAACTCTCTGATCCATCCTTCAACTTGAATAAAATCCGTCTCTCTCTCAATCTGTGCCTTTCTTTTCCTCGATTTGTGTCTTTCTTTTCACTGGAACTCAAGATGTATTTTAGATCAGAATAAATAACGCGATTTAAGTGCTCACCAATCTTTGGTCAGTAGATGCCCAAACATTTTGACAGGGAAAATTTTCTGGTAATTTCTCGAATATTTATGGGAAATGAGCTATTGATGCGATTTTCGAAACATTTTCCCAATTGTGCATCAAACGAACCCAGGAAAACAAGGGTCCATTCAAAACTATATATATATAAAACAACAAAACAAGCCCTCCTTCTGGACAACCTCCTAATCTGCCTAAGTGGGTAATATTAAAAAAGATCTCTTTTTTAATATTACTTTTTAAAACAAGAAATTCTTATTAAATTTTGATGGGCCATGCGGAAAGGAGAGCAGCTTTATGTGGTGCTTTCATTTATATAAATGATAATTTATAATTCTAGCCGAATGCTTGATTGATTACGACAGTAAATAAATTCTGGAGGTCATTTGTGGTTAATCCTAGTTCTTTTAAAACTTTGGCTGTTCTTTGGGACATTTATTTTATATATATTTCTGTTACCTCTCTTGCGCTCGCAAGTTTTGTTTTATCGTTACCGAACTCAGTATATATTCATTTTATGTAAAAAGAAAGATTAAGTCGTTAACAACTGAAATTGGAACAGGGGTGGGTTATTTGAAATTTCAAAATATATAATTATAAGTTAAATCGAAAAACTGAATGGAATCAATCTTATTACAAATTTTGTCATATACATTTATTTTCTAACGCCAATATTAACTTAGATATTTGCATTTTTTAGTTTTCAGCCTGCATTCAACCCCCACTCCTACTCATGTCACATAAACAATACTCTGTTATATAATGAAACTCTTTATTTGAAACTTAAATACCAATATTTAATATTCTCATTGAACTTTTATTTTTTAAGATAAATGCAAATACATGGTGTACGTGGGAAATCTTCTTATTTAACGCAGCATCGGCCTGACAGACTTTTTTTACATTTCCCTGTATCAGTGTTTACGATTTATACCTGAATATTAATGAACTAAAGCAAACTTATAGAATCCATCGATCCTACCCAGGAGATGACAACAGTTAGATCTTACTGCAAATTTTATCTATAGAAATGTTACAATATAAGGTTTTTTCACTATCTTAAAATAAAAGTGCGTCACGCAGGGGACGCGTAAACTAAGCAGATTTCCCTCGTGAAGTTTAACAATAGATAAATTTACATAGTGATAACACAACACCACCGTCAATATTAGGAGAAAAATATAAAATATAATAAGAAACCTCACGACGGGAAGAGCCTAGAATGTAAACAAACAGGTCTGCCAACTTCTCACCGGAAAGAAAAACAATTACGGAAATATAATAGAATATACCATATTAATTTTATTGAAAACTATTTACTATATTTAGTATTGTAATTTATAATAAATCAAAATAGTTTTTATCTCAATTAATCAAATTTTAGTAGTCCAAGAATTTAACACGGCGGAAGGCGGGGAGGGGGGGGGTGTCACAAGAACATATTTGCATGCATCTCGTATAATAAAGATCTCTGGAAGACAATATTTAGTATTTATGCTTCGAAAAATGTGGTTCATTATATAACAGAGTATTGTTTATGCACTTATGAGTAGAAGTGGGGGATTGCTAAAGGTGAAAACTGAAAAATGCAAAATCTCGGTTAATATTCAAGATAGAGAATAAATATATATATAACAACATTTATAGTACATTTAATTTGCAATACGATTTATTCTATAAACGTTTTCGATCCGACTTATAGTAATGGAAATATTTCGAATTTTCAAAATTTACGAAAATTGCCTCATGAGTACGATCTCAATAGCTGATTTCCCTTAAGGGAAATCTGCTAATACGCCAGGCTAGGGCTTGGAAAGAGTGATGAATATATGATAGGTTATGTTTGCTTTTCCGATGATTAGTATTAGCACCTGTTGATTCTCTCTCCGTCCACTATGCATTTCTTATCTGCTCTCCGCTAATGTATCTACTGACGCCGTACAAGGGATCACTAAAGTGTTTACGCTTGGTTTAATAAACGGGAAGTTCCATGGATGGAAAGAAGAGGTTCATATTGACGTGCAGTGCGTGTGTTCTTGAGCATGTCCAACAATAAAGGTATAAGTATGAGATGCAATATTTCCGCTATTTGGAGGAAAATAGTTGGTAGAGTCACCCCAGTGTTAACTGTAGCCTGAATCAGCTCTCTAATTGTAGGGGCTAGAAATTACGAGTATGCTTACACTACCTCCAACGTACCGTTTAGTTTTGACTTTGCTAAAGAAAGAGTATAACGCGAAATCGCAAATATTTCGGATAATTCTAATATTCAGAAAGGGATGTTATTTCTGTCTGATTATAGTGAATATCCAGTGGATTTGAAATGGTGGTGTACATGAGTAAGGCTAGGCTTACTTTATTGAGGATTAGTTTCAGCAACTGTTGATTCTTTCTCTTTCCATCATGCATCTCTTCTACGCTAATTCAGCCATCCGTCCATAATCTGCTCAATGGGATTCTCGAAGCAGGTACTTTTGGTGACAGTTGCAAGTCACATGAGAACGAAAAATGGAAGGAAGAGGTTCTCAAGGATACGCAGCGCACGTATGCACTTGCATCGGAGTACCCAAAAATAATGGCATCGAATACAGTTGCGATGTTTTCACCCGAAGGCAGAATTTTGTCCATCTCACTACATAGCAGCCTATAGAAGCTCTCTGATGATTAGCATTACCCAGCAGGACTATGCTTATTAGAACTTCAACGTACCTTCCAGACTTGTCTTGGTTTGAGATAGAGTATATTGTGAAGTTCGTATACCGGATATACTTTATTATCAGAAAGGAGTTTATTGGATAAGGTTTAAAGTGATAATGATTTGTCGACGATTAGTGGTAGCACCTGTTGATTCTCTCTCTCCTGCACGTAACTTCTATCTGCTCTTCGCTAATCCATCCATCCGTCAATATTCTACTTAATAGTATCTTCAGAGTGGGCTACTTCCGATGGAAAATCACGCAGGAAGGAAGAAGAAATGGAGCAAGCTCATACAAAAGTACATGGACTATCCTTTTCAATTTGCGAAAGTACATGGGGTGTCCTTTTTATCTCCAAAAGGACATCTGCTATGCTTTTCCATATGCAAAAGTACATGGAATGTCCTTTTCCATCTGCGAACATGCATGGACTATGCTTTTCCATCTGCAAAAGTACATGGACTGTCCGTTTTCATCTGCATAAGGACATGGACTTTCCTTTTCCACCTTCAAAAGTGCATGGACTGTCCATTTTCATCTGTACAAGGACATGGACTTTCCTTTTCCATCTTCAAAAGTTAATGGGCTGTCCGTTTACATCTGCAAAAGTGCATGGACTATCCTTTTCCATCTGCAAATGTACAAGGAGTGTCCGTTTTCATCTGCATAGGGACATGGACTTTCCTTTTCCACCTGCAAAAGTGCATGGACTATCCTTTTCAATCTGCAAATGTACAAGGAGTGTCCGTTTTCATCTGCATAAGGACATGGACTTTCCTTTTCCACCTGAAAAAGTGCATGGAGTGTGCGTGTTCATCTCCATAAGGACACGAACTTCCCCTTTTCCACCTGCTAAAGTGCATGGACTGTCCGTTTTCATCTCCATAAGAACATGGCATTTCCTTTTCCATCTTCAATAGTTCATGGACTGTCTGTTTTCATTGCATAAGAACATGGACTTTCCTTTTCCACCTGCAAATGTGCATGGCCTGTCCGTTTTCATCTGTATCCTTATACAGATAAAAATGGACAGTCCATGTCCTTACATGGACTTTCCTTTTCCATCTTCAAAAGTTAATGGGCTGTCCGTTTTCATCTGTATAAGGACATGGCGGTCTACACAAGAATAAAGACTTGAGGAAAAGTGCTGATTTTTTTACTGGGCGGCAAAGTTATTAAAGAGCCAGATATTTAACACTGTAGCCTGAATAAGCTGACTTGCGATGGGCATTAACCAGTATGAGACGAGATACTGGAACTTTAATCTACACTCTCCACAGGGATGTGTTGGAAATGGTGTATATTGTGAAATCACAACGACAAAACAAGGTCATTCATGAAAGATTATAGTGATAATACGCTATGGACAAGGAAGGGCTTGGGAACGCTGATGAATATGTGAAGGATTAGGTTTGCTTCGCCGATGATTAGTGTCAGCACCTGTTGATTCTCTCTCTCTCTCTCTCTCTCTGTCTCTCTCTCTCCACCATGCATCTTCTTTCTACACTGTGCTAATGCATCTCCTGACGCCCTACCTACCGTGCAATGGTGTCTTCTATAGGATAAAGCCGTAATTACACTTAGAGTTTTAGGAGACATCAGGATCAGAAATAGTAGCGGCGGATTTAGCATTCTGCAGTCCTATTTCACGAGATAGAAAAAAATGTGTGACTAGAAAGAAGCTGAACAAAGTATAAGGGATTTCCTTGGGACGCGTTGAAGAATCTTCGAAGACTAACACGTCGTGAAGAATACTTGATCACTGGTCACGAAAATTGTCCACGAGTTCAGTGCCTACAAACGATAAACAAAATAAATCGTTACCCAGGGGCTGCGTAAACTTACCAGATTTTACTAGAGCTCATATGACACCCTATGAGATTTCTTCTAACTGTATGGTATCTATTTCCAGAGGAAATTTACTGAATGCTGAGTTCGAATATACCACTTAATATTTTGTCTTAGAAAATTGCATGGAACAGAAATTCTATAGCATAGTTAGACCGCTCAGAACATACTCACGGCAATAGCTATGCAAAGGGCAAGCAACATTACTTCTTAACATCCACATATGTAGGTGCTACGGACGACAGACAGACCGATCACAACATACTCCCAGCAACAGCCAAGTAATGAAGAAGCAACATTAATAGTAAACATGCATTAACTCCATGAAGACAAAAAATGCAAAGGTTTGCAAGTGCATTCCCACCTTTTTGAATTAGTTGTTTTTTAATTTGTATTTAAACATTTACCTATGCAAGAAGCTCAGGTTAACCATTTATATTAAAGCGTTGGTCCAACGTAAACCTAGAGTGGAGATTTCGATTCCAGCCTGGGCAATAGGAATTTATTTAGTGACGCACTCCTTAAATTAAATCCTTAGACACATCCTGGCTAGAAAAGGGAGGTAACCATTGGGACCTTTGGAAATTAGCCGTAGTTGTAAAAACATGGACGTTAATAATTAATAATAATAAGTATATTAGAATATATTATAGCAGTTATTAATTTTTATATGCTCATGATGCACCAATCTAGATTGTTCAGAGTTATGCAACTTAGTAGCTATTATTAATAAAGATGTATAACTATTGTGCCCTCTGTCACCTCACCTAATCAATGTATTAATTGAAGAGTCAATAATAAATAATGTTTACTATCCCTGTATCAATTTTCCATGGAGCCAGAGAAGGTTAAACAGGTCTTATGCTAATGTACTAGTCGACCTAACTGTGAGTACAAATCCGTACTCAACTATATATATAATCTACCGTCACTAGTGCCATGTAACCAGTTATATTTTAAATATTCTATGTCGATGGAATGGATCAGTAATTGTTTATACGAAGAAGTACATACAGTATATACTGTCAGGTCTAACCTGCCGTTTCATTACATTCCTTTTGGCCAGTTGTATGAGTGTATATATCTTAGCCATGCAATCTCCTTTTTGGCGGCTGATGAAAAGGTCTTAATTAGAAATGAGGACTGCGGTAAAAAAGAAGAAAAGAAAATGGCCCTTTCGCGGTTTTAAATAATTGAAAATGCCAAAAGCAGACTCACTTCTTCAACAAAGAAAGTTCTTTTGATTTTGAAGAGCGTTATTCCTTGTGTTTTCATCCTTGTCGCTTATCCACAGCTGTAGTAAATAAAATATTTGGCTAAATATTAACAGATTGGCAGGACAGGAGGCACAACGATAAAGCAGTAGAATTTCTGAATATCATACAAATATATTTGTGTGCTAACGGGAAGGTAATTTCATAATTTATTTTTATGGCGTTTGTTAATATATTGAACCTATAAATTCATTAATATTCACCCAAATGCAATTGCCCATCTTGTAATTTACCTTTGACAGTTAATCACATACTGAGTGACTTCAAACAACGCTAATTACACAAGGGAACAAATTTTTATTAATTTTTTGTTGCATGGAGTTTTAGGCCTGTTGTTTACTAATTAGAGGTTGGTGATTACAAATCTAGCCTCTGTTTTTCTCCAGCTGTTTTTGGCAAACAGCTGATAGACATATATTTGTACTAGTCACATTCAAACTTCAATTCAACTGAGTTGTTTAGTGAAAAGGTTTGTGCTCTTGTGTTAAATAACAATGTCCAAGTTAAGAAATATCTGTAGAAACGATCCAAACTATTTCTGTAACATTTGTGGTGAATATACATTCAAAAATTGTAGGCTAAGTGTGTCAGAGTTTATAAAACAGGTATATTTTGATTACTTTAGATTCGCTTTGGACATCCGTGACAAGTACTGGATCCCTCATATGGTATGTAAAACATGTGTTGAGTCTTTGAGATTATGGGCAAATAAGAAAAGACCCCATTTTAAGTATCAAACACCAATGATTTGGCGGGTACCTTATAATCATCAAGATGATTGTTATTTGTGTGTGGTTGGTATAAATGGAATTAATAAAAATAACCGGTCGAAATGGTCTTATCCTAACTTTTTATCTGTTACTCGACCAGTCTTGTTCTCTGGCGATGCACCAGTACCCCAAGCTTCTTCATCTGTACAAAATGATCATGACATAGAAAAAAAAAAACTATTCTTCAAGTGATGAAAGTCGGACAAGTGATTTTTACCCTGATTTTACTTCTGAGCCCCAGCTCTTTAATCAGGAAGACCTCAATGCATTAATCAGAGATCTTGGTCTTTCTAAAAAGACATCGGAGATTCTAGCTTCTCGATTAAAGCAAAGAAATCTTTTAACCCCAGAAACAAGAATTTCATACTATCGTGACCGAGAGGCAGAATTGCTGTCATTCTTTTCTAAAGATGACGACTTTGCTTTTTGTTCAGATGTTCCTGGTTTATTGAAAGCAATGGGAGTACAGAAGTATGATCCAAATGAATGGCTTTTATTTATTGAATCCTTTAAACGTAGCCTGAAATGTGTACTTATGCATAACAGCAATAAGCTGGGTTCGATACCGATTGCACATTCAACTACAGTCAAAAAAGAATATGCTACTGTAGCTTCTGTAATGGATAGGAATCAAATACAACGAACAAAAGTGGTTGATAAGTGTTGATCTAAAAATGGTGAATTTTCTTCTTGGACAACAAGGTGGATAAACAAAATATCCATGTTTTATTTGTTTATGGGACAGCAGAGCTAGGTCTGAGCACTGGATTAGAAAAGATTGGCCTTCCAGGCAATCTATGGTTCCGGGACAACTGAATGTAATAAATGAGCCCCTTGTGCCCAGGGATCGAATAATACTGCCACCTTTGCATATCAAACTAGGGCTCATGAAACAATTTGTCAAAGCTTTGAACAAGGGTGGTGATTGCTATAAATACATCTCTAAGAAGTTCTTTAATTTGAGCCAAGAAAAAATTAAAGCTGGAATTTTTGATGGTCCCCAAATAAGAAGGTTGATAAAGGATGAAAACTTTATTAGTTACATGACTGATATTGAAAAAAATGCCTGGAATGAATTCGTTTGGACTGCTCAAAATTTTCTGGGAAACAAAAAGGAAGAAAGCTATGCGGAGCATATTGAACTAATGTTGTTACACTTCCAGCAGCTTGGTTGTAATATGAGCATCAAGGTACACTTCCTCCACAGCCATTTGGACCGTTTCCCTGAAAATCTTGGTGATCTGAGTGAAGAACAAGGGGAACGGTTCCATCAGGACATTCGAACTATGGAGGAACGTTACCAAGGTCACTGGAATGCTCACATGATGGCGGACTATTGTTGGAGCATTAAAAACAGCCCCCGTGAACCGAATCAAGCCAGAAAATCTTACAAAAGAAACTTTTTTGATATGTAGTGGTAATTTTTTTAATAGTTTTCTTAATAAAAAATATTTTCATCTTAAAAAACAGTTTATAATTATAACCCCAAAAGTAAAGCTGATACAAACAAACTGACTTCAGATCTTAAATCAGCACCTCGAGGAAGTAGAATATTAGTCAAAATATTTCATGCAACAAAAATGTTGTTCCCTTGTGTTATAGATGATACCACACGATTTATACGAACTACTGACAAAGGGGAGTTTATACTTTAAAACTATTCTGAAACATTTAAAGACTATACACTTCTATTCAAAAATTTGAACAAGCGATCTCATATCCAAAGGATGGAGCACACAAAATTTCAATAAATTCCCGCGTTAGAGGGATACTCTGCGTGGAAAACAGGAGGAACAGGAAAGTGATCTCATATCCTTAATTTATGTTTTTCGTTTTTATTTTTGAAACATTTTTGAGTGTAAGTATTTTTTTTAGTTTACAAATAACACATTTTTAAAATTTATATTAGTTATTTTTTATCAAATTTTTATTTTATAGTTGTGTTACATCTGCTTATTTGTTCATTTTTAATTAGTTCCCTGATACATTTAATTGGTATTATATTAAATTTATTTTAACCTATCATATTATTTATTTGTTAATAATTTTTATATATTGTTTCATTTCACATTTTTCGTATTTTGATTAGTTTGGTTATAGTGTTATTTTTGTAAAGTATCTTCGTTGTTTTCTGTTTTGGCATTTTGTTATTCATTCTTGGTTTCTATTTCTGTGTCTTGTTGTCCTTTGTTGTTACCTATTTCTTTTTGACTTTTGTTGTTCTTTTTTGTTTCTTTCTTGTTTGTCAAGTCTTTGTTGAATTTTTATTGTAATATTTGTTTTCTATTTTAAGGTTATTTTTTTTGTTTTATGTCGAGCAATATCGCCCTTTTTACGAAGCTCCGAAATATATAAAAAATAAACAAATGCAATTAACTACTAGTGTTTACTATATATACGTTTAGGTAACGATATCTAATATGCAGGAATTTGGATGCACTTCAGAGGCTTTTATATTTCATCAAGTATTTCATTATTTCTTAAATACTTATAAACATCGTCCATAAATTGGAAACGATATACTTGTAATTCACATAAATGTCTCGGCCATGGCTACGCTATTACTTGTGCACAGTCAATTAATATGTTTTATAGTCCTACTGCAGTAGCGACATATAGCTTCATCTTCCCTCCTCACTAGATATGAATGTGTTAGGCTATTGTGCTCTGTGCGTACTACCCTCCTTTTCTAGACTACTGTCATTTTATACACAAAATTCTTTTATAATAATCAGTTCCACCACCAATAGATTAAATGCATCTACGGTACGTAACGTCTGTTGAACTATTATTTAATAAATATGAAAATATGAAGAATAATTTCAAAAGAAAAATAATACACTCATGACAATCTTAAAGGGCTTAGTCGTGATAGGGACATTAAATGCAAATATTACAGGCAACATGAAACTGATAAAAGCAACATACCAAGAAAATCGTCATAATCGGAACTCACCTGTAAAAAGAGAGAAGAAAACATTAGTACAAAATAAAGAACATACTTAGACATTGCTTATTGTAAAATTAACAACCTAGAAAGGACGAACAATTTATTTTGAACAAATAACTGGAAGTACTCAGTGGAATTGGGTTGCATTATTCATAATGTATCACGTAAGAACTCTTTTAAGTAGAAAAAGAGTTCTATACAAATATTTGTATCTCCAATAGAAATTTGTAATTACTTATTACGGAGGTAATTTTGACGTATGTACGTGCGAATGTTGTGTACCAAAAACGTCTCCCGCGTAAGCTCTGCGTAAATTAAGCAGAATTCCATTCACTGGGATTCGTATGAAATTCAAAACTGTATGAAATGAACTATAAATTCTTCCCTACTGGAATGAAGATAACGAATACATACATTTTTTTAATGTAATTTAATAGGAGTTAAAGAAAGTCATGTGATGACATATATTATTAACAGCTACCCCCAACGAGGGCATTACGACAAACCTATCAGCAAAAGTATCATTTATAACTTTCAAATTCGTTTTAATTATTCACCAGCTACACTCATCACCAATATTTTAGTGGAACATACGAGTCGGAAATGCAGCGAAGTATGAAAAAAAATAAATAAATCAATGAAGACCATCTGGCCGTCCAAAGTGTAGAGGAAATTCGTTTTGGCGGGAAGATGAAAGAGAAAAGACCAGGTGTAATTATTTCTGTCTTATCAGTCAATGAAATTGTATGGGATAAAAGAAAATTTTACTTTTACAATCTGATTCCACATATCGAATAAGGAAGGCATTTTCTCCCGACATAAAAACCGTCAAGCTGAGGCTGCGTGAACTAAGCAGATTTCCCAAGTGCAGGAATGACACTTTTGATCTCTTCTCTTGATTGATGTATCCGAATACATTTCCAATTTATAATTTAAAATCCAATAGGCATAAGTGGGGATTTTCCGAAGGCTGAGAACAAAAAAGTAGGAATAACTCGCTTATATTTGAGTCACTAAAAAATGTATTGAACTACAATTGTAGAGCTTCAAAAGCTAAACAAGATTGGTTCTATAACATTTTTCAATACGACTCATATTCACGGAAATATTTTGAATTTACGAATTCTTTTCTCTTAACCTTCTTAAGTATGTGGGTGAACATTTTAATCTTCTTTGCTGACGATATCACACAATTTTTTTTGCATATGTTTGTTCTTGTAAAGACCTGTTAATAATAACATTTTTTTCAAGCTCTGAATAAGAGGTTTCATGATATATTCTCCTTAAAATGCGGTGGTTAAACTAAATAGGGGGTTTACTGAAAGCTTAAAACTAAAGAAATCAAAAAAATCTCGACTTGTTAATAAAAAGTCAATGAGAAAAATTGGGGGCTTACTGGAGATTGGAAACAAGAAAGTAAGACTGATTCGTCTTATATTTGAGTAAAGAGAAAATGTACAGACACCATAGGTCAAATAAACCTTTTGATTCCAGAAATAATTTCCTGCAGAAATTTATCCATAAGAAAGAAATGCATATATCTTCATATGCATATGTCTCACATAATATAGGTCTATAGAAAACCAGGGGCTCAGGTTAGCCAAGCGAGTTAAAGCGTTGAGCTTTATCTTACATGGTAAACCTAGAGTGGCGAGTTCGATTCTCGCCTGGGCAAAGGAAATTATTTAGTGACGAAATTCATTAAAGAACATCCTAAAATCCCACCCTGGCTAGAAAAGGGTGGTAACCTGTAGATAACCCGTCCCAATTAGCCTAAGTTGCAAAAAGTGGACGTTAATTAATAATAATAATATTGAAAACCATATTTGGTATTTAAGCTTGTGATAAAGTGGTTACAATACAAGAGTTTCTTTTTAATATGGTATGAGTACGAGTGGGAGTTTAGTGAAGGCTGAAAAGTAACCAAGGCAGAAATCTGGATTATTATTCAAGATTAAGAAAAAATGTATTGATTATTATTTGTAGAAAATAGAATTTACAACCAGATTAGATATTTATGATTTTTGGTCCGGATCATCATAGTCTCGGGAATATTTTAAAATTTATATTTTCTCTCCCTCTATATCCCCTTCACTCCCGTCCGATTTCAGCCACTAACGAACTTGATCATTGGTCTAAAATGAAATGCTGATATCTTGAGTTTCCTAATGATAAAACCAAAAATTGTAATATATATATATATATATATATATATATATATATATATATATATAAATATATGCATGTTTTTTATGTTAAAGCTATTTCTTCGGAAAGTAATTTAGCACGTCTTTAAATCAATAAAGTGAGGAAACTATATATGAATCTACTGAATATATGTATGTATATATATATAATTGTGTTGATGTTTTCAACCAGGTTATATTTATACATGATGTTGTTATTCTTTTTGGAGTTTTGGTCAATGTTGGTGAAAAAATCTTAGTTTATGCCGATATTTCGAGAATCTTTATTTTCTCTTCTTCAGGGCTGTAAAATTACAGGTACTACTTTATAATATTGCACATTGTTATTAAACTAGAGTGTAAAAGGGGTTTTCTATTATTACTTACCAAGACTAAAGATACTTAACAACTATTACACATGACTGTTGCACTTAGGACTAGAGTTATAGTAATCTCCCTTGTTTTGTTTACACAGCAGGGTCACAGCCTTATGTTTTGTATATCTACAGTATATTGTCTATATATATATATATATATATATATATATATATATATATTTGTGAACGGGGTTCATTTTCAACATCTACTGGGTAGGATCGATGGCTATTTGAAGAAAGGTTTCGAAAGTCGCGGCATTATTAGGAGCTCATTAGTTGAGTTTCCTTAAAGGAAATCTGCTAATAGCTCTAAGCCGGTTCCTTTGATGCAGCTATTGAATAAGAGCTCCAAGGTCTGTCTAATACGTAAGCTAATACAGCTAATGGGTTAAACTTTAATCTAACTAATGTCTCTTAATGGCGTTCATTGCTAGCTTCAGCTACTTCTCTAATTAACACTTTGCTGTTGGATGGTTTTATTTTCTAAAATTAATTGCATGACTTCAATTTTGCTCGATCTCTCAATTTGGGTTGATAATTGAGGACCTAGTGCAATATAGTTATGTATAATTAGAAAATGGGCTGTGCTTTTAAATTGAATGCTGCATCGACAAAAACCATTTTGGATTTCAATCCTGAAGAGAAATATAAGAAGCTATTCTGGCACTGTGAGTTAAACTGAAGAGTTGGAGAGACATGAATAAAAAAAAACATTAGTGGCATATGTAAATTTACAAATAGCTTTCAGTACCGTAACAGGTGGAAACTGATGTTTAACTGCTTAAATTAGGAATAGGTTGGAAAGGCAGAAGGTTAATTTGGAATATATATGTAAGAATCAGAGTACACAAGTCATTTTTAATGAGTGTGAAAGGGAAGCTAGAATTAAGAAAGGCCTAAGACAAGGATGCACTCTCACTTTATCTGCTCAATGTCCGTTTAGAGGCAAAAGTAAAAATGAAATTAATAACTGAAGGTACACAGATTAACGATAAATTCATTCATTGAATCAGATAAGCAGTTGACATTGCACTAGAATTAGAATTGAAGGGAAACAAGGGTAAAAAGTTATTCTACTCATCGAATATTTAATTAAGAAATAGAACAAATTTGTTGAGAAGAGATCAATATTTTGTCCATTACTTGGGAAATCTGCTAAGATTACGCGGTCCCAGCGTGACGGGTTTTTATTTAGTTTCCTCTCGTTTCATCTAAGCAGAATGCCACTATCACAACTACTATCCTATTCCATAATTGCATAAATACATCGTTGTTCGGGAGTGAATATTATAATTGAGGAGGTCTACGTAAAAAGGGCTGATAACTGAAAACCTAGTGTTAAGATATTGTGAGTGCAAAATTTCACCTATATAATATCTTCTAACCTAAAACTTGTGCTACTTGAACTTCCAGTAATGAAATTATGTTCAATTTTTGGTGATCTAATTTATGCAGAAATCTAAAAAAAAATCGTTAAAAATATTAAATAAACTCCTTTTAAATATAACCTTACATACGCCCTTCTTGCATAGACATTGCCAAGTAAGATCTGATATTATTGAATAAGAACTAAAATAAAAACACATTTACAGCTACATGTAGAAAGTTAGTTTTTTAATAAAATAATACTGTATAAGAAATGTTACAGTATAGGATCCTCTTTTCTCAGTGAAATTACTACCAGAAAGTACTTTTCCCTGAATGACACGAAGGCGTTTTTCACAAATTCGGTAAAGGCTGAGTAAACATTTGAGACAAACATTAATAGGAGTTCCGCTGCATTTTAATGAGTTGCATTGTCTCTGTGTTTTTGTGCTGGTGCACAGTGAGTGGAAGCACTATAACGTATCCCACATGAAGTGACTCTTGGTGTACTTTATCACAACCATAAAAATGATCAAACATATTCTCGTGCTCATTTGCAGTAACTTTAATTCCACAGGTTCGCTTACAACAGTTCGATATCGAGGTAAAGTTCTTAGTATCCATCCTACCTTATGTTGAAGTATACGATTCATTTGAATATCGTTTATTCTTATTGTTTATGCGATCTTTAAAAGATTAATTTTTCCTTTTTTTCTTCAAAGTTTTGAAAATACGTTCATCACTAATAATTTCCTCCAAAATGCTCCTTTTTAAAAGCACAGCAACAAACGAAACAACCTCATAATTAAACTGAACTCAATATTGAATGTTTACGAATCACAATAGCAGAAAGCAGGCTAAACACCAGCTCATTCAAAGAGGTGGTGAAAGGTGAATTAATGAGATATAAACACGAAATTTCGTACGGATATAAAAGAGACCACAAGGAATCTAGAAATGTCATCTCGGCAAAAAGGGCTTATACCGCCATACGCCCTTTTTACGTAGACCTCCTCAATTGTTATATTTATATCTCTTGTAATGGTTTGATATAGGTTAGGTGTAAAACATATGTTTAGTAAAATAGGATTATAAGATAGGCTTTTGTTTAGCAGTCATGAGTTAAAGATTAAAGAGACACATTCTCATTAAACATTCTAAACCTTTTTTTGTGCTTAAGAACAATCGTATTCTTCTCATAGAGGGGGTTAGGAGGGGGGGGTGGATAAACCAAAATATCTCCATTACTATGACTGCGATTTAAAAATGAATCGTATACAATCATAAATGGAACCATTCCACTAATGACCAAACTGCTGCAAAGATCATATTCATGTAGCTTTTAACGATAAAAGCCACCTTGTAGCAATATTCGTTGAGCTCCATAAAGCTTCCTGCATGGTTTGGAGGAAACGTGTCCTGATCCAATTGTCTTTCTGGGGATTTAAAGGACGACTTCCTGAATATTTATCATCATTTCTAAATAATAGGCATTCCGTGTCAAAATTTGAGGAGTATTCTCAGATCTGCACGAGTTGACTAATGGCATCCCCCAAGGATCGGCTCTAAGTTCCCAATAGCCATAAATTATATATTTGATATTATTGCTAGCTTTTGTATCTCTTTATACGGATGATTCTTGTTTTTATGTATCAAGCAAAATCATACAATATATCCCATTTAAATTGCAAACAATTTTAAACAACCTTAATTCTTCAAAAACGGGGTTCCTAAAATCCTCCGATAAAGCGAAATGCGTTCATTTTTGTAGGAAAAGGAAGTGCCTTGATCCAACTTCGACATTTATTGACAAATTACGTTTTGCGGATAGCCAATTATATACATTACCTTTACATATGGACAAAAGATTGACATGACTTGTCCACCTAAGAAATTTAAGAGTTCAGTGCCACAAACGAATGTGTTCAGTCGTCAGTTTGAATTTTGAATTTCCCGCGCTCGCGGGGTTCATAGACCCGCCACACCCACATGCATATCACCAAGGCCGTGGCTACAGCGGAAAAACACATGCAGTTCAAGAAGGCATCGGCCAGCAACAAGGATAAAGTCAGTTGCTCTCAGACGCTGGGGTCGTTCATACGGGAGAGGTCTCCCTCCTCTACAGATCACCGCTTCGCTTCATAGATAACCGCTTCACAGATAACCGCTTCATAGAGAACCGCTTCATAGACAACCGCAGTTGGAAGTCACCCGTGATAGTCTATGTTTACCTCTACTAGAGTCAACAGGTTTTTTTTTGCTCCCGCCTTTCTTCTTCTCTGCCACGTGCCCATCCAGATTTATCACCGCAACAAGACTTCATCATCTCTAGGAAGTGCATGATTCCCGCTATTAACTACCTAATAATGCTAGCATTATGTGCGCAAGTATCGCATGAGTACTCATATATATTATAGGACCCACTGCTAATTTTGTGTGTATAGTTATGGCCGCCATATTAGTTCATAAAGTTACTTTCTTTTGTTTACTGTTCAAATTTCATTTTATTATAATATATTTCTATTACAGATAAGTTAATGCATAACGTAAGGTTCCTTGGTCTTGTTCAACCTCTAGATATAACGAGTAGCATATAGAGATATAATTCACTATTTCAATATACCTAATTCTTAGGAGAACTCACATAGTTGTTTTGTTTTCTTTATTTATCTTTTTCCCTCATCTCTCCAGGAGAAATAACAAATGGTTCAGTCTAAATTCTCTCCCAACTCTTGCCTTTAACACAAGCTTTCCGCCATTACATTTTGGTGCCGACATTTTCTATTATTACCGCAAAAGCTTACCGCACGCCCC
Organism: Riptortus pedestris; assembly: GCA_019009955.1. Lineage (NCBI taxonomy): Eukaryota > Metazoa > Arthropoda > Insecta > Hemiptera > Alydidae > Riptortus > Riptortus pedestris. The sequence goes on from CM032232.1 coordinate 25,493,138, forward strand.
TACAGAATGAATGCTCTTAATATACTTTGTAAACGGAAGTGGGGATCAAAAAGGGACAGTCCCTTGCTTCTTTAAACAATAATAATAAGGTCAGAGATAGACACCGGATCACAGATATATAATTCTGCCTCAAACAGAACACTAAAGCCATTAGACACGGTGCATAACGCTTGCTTACGAATCGTGACAGGAGCGTTCCCTACTTCTCCAATAGACAGCCACCAAGTAGAGAGCGGAGAACCTTTTCTAAGCTTAAGAAGAATTTACCTAATTTCATCCTATATTTCCAAATTTATAGTATCTTCCGTATCTTGCTTCATTCCACAGTGTGTTTGGAACCCAAAGGAGACCCAAGAATCACATGACAATTACATTTTTAGGCCGCCAACAGATTGTTATGTGAATTTAAATAGGTCATATTTTCACAATTTTGTTTTTTTTTTCTTCTCGAAAACGAAAGGTTTTACATGCAGGCATTTCTTCCACAATCATTTTATTTAAGTTTGCAATGATGTTAAAGTTTCTTGACGTTAACGAAAATTCAAACAATTTATTAGACGGATTAGTGTGGGCTGCCCCTGATTTATACTATCTGAGATATTTGGAAATTTATTGGGATTATAGTATTATGTAGGATACGGGCTGACAGCCATATTGCTAATACCTTTGCATTATAAATAGGAGCTGTTTCACGGCGACATTAATGGATTACAGAAGTAGAAGGCTTCGTTCTGTATTCCATAATATGAACTCACTTTTATTGTGGAATAAAAGAAAATTCTCTCTCTCTTTCCTCTTGGCCCTTTCAATTTCAAATGTAAATGCTATTCCATGTTTGTAACCCCTATTCATTCTCTCTCTCTCTCTCTCTCTCTCTCTCTCTCTCTCTCTCTCTCTCTCTTTTTAGCACTCACTCAGACCCACAACACGCACCGGAACACATTTTTATTACCCAAAAAAGCCTGAGAGAAGAAAATTGAAAGACATTGTTTGAAAATCACATTATGAGTTCAAAGTCAATAGCTGGTTTTCTTCAAATAGATGATGTGCTAAAAGGATGGCAAAAGACTTCAAACATATTTTTATGGGTTGAATATTAATTCATAATTTTAATCATGAACTTATATTCACTTGTTTTGGTCCTTATTTATGTACTTATTATCATTTGTAGTTCTAATATTGGAACTGGGTATTGCTAATTACGCTAGACTTCTATAAGTATGATTTCACAAAAATGTGTTTTCAGTAAATCTAGATTATGAGGCTCAAACCGTCTCCACTACATGAACAAACAATGAGCTCAAATGAATATAGGATAATACCGATGTTCTGCAAAGGAAGAGCTATGTATATTTGGAGTATTCAAGGAGAAGCATAGATTATGCACCAGAAGCAACGAAGAACTAATAATATTTTATGTGTTGGATATGAGTTAATTAAACATGAGCCTATATTCAAATGAGTTGGTTTTATTTGTGTACTTATTGCCATTTGTTGGTCTAACTTTGGCAATGGGTATTGGTAAACTCACTAGAAGACGACTATAGCTATGTTGTAAGAAGCCACAAAAATGTGTTTTTGGTGTCTCTAGATTATGAGGCTCAAAATTGCTGCTGTGCATGAACGCGGTCATATGTGAGAGCGAAACATGGACTCAAATGGAAGTAGGAGAACACCGATGTTCTACAAAAGAGGATAACTGGTTATGAATACTTGGAGTAGTCAAGGAGAAGCACAGATTACGCACCGCCGAACTAATGGACTTGTATGCCCGATATCTCAGTTATCAAAACGGGCAGACTGCGGTGACTGGGAAATTTTGAATGAATTGAACCCTGCAGGCTGACCGAAGACCTTTGATGCACAAGAAAGACACCGGAAAAGAGTTATGGACTGGCAATGGTGAATTATTGAGCTGGAGATAGACATTGAGCAAGTGTAAGTCAGTAAGTGGCCAGTACGGCCAAGGTCACTCGAAAAATATACCGCGGCACATATACAGGTATGTGTGACCGATCCTGAGTCTGGCAAGACCAACTTCCTCCCGCCTAGTACTCCTATGGCTCGAAGGTCGTTCCTTAATTGTACTTTCCATACTTCAGAGGTGGTTGTTTACTTCCATCCATTTTGATTGCCATCATTTAAATAAATAAACGAATAAAATAATGGAATTTTTATTTGGAAATAGAGAACATACGGTAAGGTGTGATCTGCAGTGTGCTGTTCCAACATGTGGGAAGTCTACTTACTTTCGCAGCCCCTGCCTGACGGTTTACAATTCTTATTTAGTCTTTTAGAAAGGTGGTTTCAATTATTAACTCTTTCTAGTATTTATTGTTGTTATATTAGGCTTGGTTTGTTTGTTTGATTTTGGGCAAAAAACTTCATGGTTATCAATGCCCAACACTCTTCATACCGTATTTGAGTTCCCCAGTCATGGGAAGTCCCAGGCACACGTATGCTAGACCGACTTTTATTATATATTAACATGCATATATATATATATTTTTTTTTTACATTATTTTTAACTTTATATATATATTTTTTTTTCCAACCCCCTCTTTTTTTATCTTTTTTTTAAATTTTTTTTTTCTTTTTTTTTTCTTTTGGTAAGGGGGGGGGGGTTTCGGCCATATGCATTTACAGCTACTCGCTGGTATCACAGAAACCATTTCGACTCATTGATAAACACTAAGAAGAAGAATTATGTTATTACCGATTACATTAAACTTATGGACTACATCTCTAATTAACTATTAAATGACAGCATTAGACTTAAAGCTCATCACGAGAAATCACAGCCATTAATGACAACAAAAGTTTTTCAAAAAAAAAAAAAAAAAAACATATATATATATATATATATATATATTAAAATTAGATCCCTTAAAGTAAACATTAGAACTATAAATTATTAAAAGAGCATTATAAATACAACCATTAAAATAGCAACAAGGTTAGAGCTATACAAATAAATATTAAAATTAAATCCAAAGAAGATAAACATCTAACATAAAGCTTATTAAAATAACCATTAAAATAACAACAAGGTTCGAGCAATTAGAATAAATATAAAAATTAGATCCATAAAAATTAACATCAAGCTTAAAGCCTATTAAGATAACCATTAAAATAACAGATACAATAAGCATTAACTAAAACTCTTGCAATAACTTTGAAATAGAAGAAACCTTAGCTATATGTGGCTGGAAAGGCCTGTTAAATGGAGAAACCTTATTACCCTGTCTATGGCCGCTCTACTGTTTGCTAGGGCGTCGCCGAGGTTCCTTGGAATACCGAGGTCAGCCAGGATGCCTCTGTATTTCCTGCACTCTTCAAAAATGTACCTGACTGAAAGGCTTTTACGGCACACTGCACAGGAGGGGGCGTTCCTACCTTTAATTAGATGGAGATGTGTCAGCCTAGTGTGGCCATGCCGGAGCCTGCAAATCAACACCTCCTCCCCACGATGGTGTCTCGACGAAGACTCCCATGTCGCAAGGTCCTTCTTCACCATCTTCAACTTGCTGCAATCGGACTCCTCCCACAAGTCCTTCCAGCTCTTGTTGATGTCTTCAATTAGAGGTGCAGCAATTTCGTTTGGAGTGAGAGGAATTGGTGTTGCAGACGCCAAGGAATGGCCGAGATTGGCTTCTCTATCAGCCCTCTCGTTACCGGGGACCCCACGTTGCCCCGGCACCAAGATTAGCAGCACCGACTTGCCCAGCTCGTGTAGCATCGTTGTGTAATGCAGTACCTTAACCACTCCTGGGTTATTGATAAATATGTTTCTGGTACCAGACACCGCGCTCCTTGAGTCAGTGCATATAACGATGTGTTTGGCCTCAGAGGACATCGAGCGGTATAGAGCGGCTGAGATCGCAAACAGCTCGGCTGAGAAAATCCCGGATGAGGCGTTTAGTTTGAAGGCGCGAGCAGTTCTGTCAGCAACAAAGGCGCAAGCTGTAGACCCTTCGATTAGGCTTGGGTATTACATTCATTGTGTGTTAAGAGGGCACTGCCGATGATGCGCTGCGAAGAAAGAGCTTTGTCGTTTGAATTAATCTTTATTGTGGAAGTTTTCAGTCGTGAGTTCGATTCCCGCCTGTTTAATGGGATTTTTGAGGCGGAGGTATAAATCCGCCCTGACTAGAAGTGGGAAATCAGCTGAAACGCTGTTTCCAATCAGATAATAGCAGTTAACTGGAGAGACAATAGTGCTAACCCAGGCCTATATAGAACGGGGTTCCATAATCCGGAGAGTACACAACAGCTGTAATTGACGATGCGATAAAACCTTTCCCGCCTTGGCAAAGTAAACCATTAAATGGCGGGAACGAGGCTGACTCCGCCGGTAGTTACCATTATAAAAATGTCGCTCGAATCTCTTTTCTCCTTGGAGGAGGAGTAGGCAAACCTTTTTTTCCTCTTTGATATTTATCGCGACAGGCTTTCCACAGTTTTTATTAGGGCTTTCCCTACCTGGGAAGCCATTTCTCTCCGAGCATCGAGTTTCGCGCCCAAACTACTTTGCCGAGGGTCTCGTTAAGCAAACATCATTAACTAACAGTTATAAAAGCCGCCCCCTAGAGGGCGCACCTCAGCCCGCCATAAACCCAGGTCGAACTCCCGCCTTAACGCTCGCGCCCACAGGGATTAATCATTTTAATGCACTTTGAGATGCGTTATATCCCTACACATACCTAATAACTTTCTGTAGTTTGAAAAGGTCCATCATCAACATGGTAGTTGACTAGTCAAGCAGGGGCTGTGTAAACTAAGCAGATTTCCCACGTGAAGTATTACAATAGAGAAATTTCACGAGGGCCGAAAACGGCTGAACTAGCTTTTGGCAGGAAACTCACTCTCGAACGTTATCCACCCACATTTAATAAAAATGCAAATATATCAGTTAATATTGAAGATAGAGAATAAATGTATATAACAATATTTGTAGTAATTTTAATTTGAAATAAGATTAATTTTATACAATTCTTCGATCCGACGTATAGTAACGGAGATATTTTGAATTTTCAAAAATCCTCCCCTCTAAACCACTCCTCCCACTAGTCAGATTTCAGTCATTAACGAACTTGATCTGTCTTTTTACATAAAGCGTTTAAATGTCGAATTTGGTAACGATCAAACAAAAATTGCGACCGCTAGAGCGTTAAAATGTCAAATAATTATTATTGTAACAAATAAATATGTTATAATCTATTTAATTATATTCCTTTTTAATAACGTTTTTTATAAGAATGTATTCTGGCTAAAAAGGGCGTATAAAGTAATATATGTTTTTTAATTATTACGAAAACACCAGTTACTGAATTATTTTTTTTAATTGTTGAATATTTTTTTAATAGGTGTAATATCGATATTTATTAATATTACAGGAATTATAATTACTATGACAACAGGAGACAACAATGAAATATTCATTTGGTGTTTTCTCAAAACAAGAGTTTTGCTTATAGGCCCCTTTTATGTAGACCGTAATTATGGTATAGAAAAAATAAAAAGTATCCCGTAAAGGATGTACCGTCTTAAATGGTTACGTCATCACACAATGTATTTGCTTGTACCTCATACTGTAAAAGTTCAATGAAAACAATGCTTGAAATATAAGTTTCCCACAAAGTGGTTCATATATATATATATATATAATTTTGAACGGCCTTCATTCTCCTTAACTCCTAGGATCAATGGACCCTGGATTTGAGAAAATTTTTCGAAAGTTATAAGTACAACCTTAATAGCTGATTTCCCTTAAAAGAAATTTGCTAAAATTACACGTTTTAACATTTAATTCAATTGAATTTTTTCATACTTTATTATTAAAAATATTAAAGCCACATTTAGTATTTGCCGGACCGACTAGAGCCGACCACGAGTTAAAACTACATTAAATTAATTCCTTGGGTCCTAAGTAAATGTAATTCCCCTCTGGTTTTTTATTTTACTTTAGCTTCGGTATCAGAGCTGCTCCAGAGACCTTCTCATAAATATTCATGCAAAAGCTTAGGTGAAATGTGACTTGCATTAATAAGACTTATACTAATTACAGTCTTAAACCATCTTGTGTCACAGCTGCCTTTATATATATATATATAATATATATATATATATATATATATATATATATATATATAATTGTATAGAGGTTTTATTTTTATTTATATATAGTGTTGTTGTTTGTTGATGTTTTAGTCAATGTTGGTGAAAAACAATTTGGTGAATATTTATTTTCTCTTCGACAGGGCTGTAAAAACAGTTACTCCGTCATATAAATTGCACGTTATTGTTATTTAACAACAGTTTAACAGCATGTTGTTTATGTAATTTCTACGTAGGCTAGAATAACTTACTGAGAACTACTGTACATGAAGTATTGCAATTGTGGTTACATTAGTGGTCCAAAGAAGCTTATAACCAGTTTTACTAATTAGTACTTAAATAACAGTGTGGAATTTATATAATGTAGTACTTGTTATACAGCCCTGAAGAGGATAAAATAAATATTGTTGAACTATTGGCATAAACTATAATTGTTTTCACTAACATTGACCAAAACCTCAACAAACAACAACAACACCATATGTATATATATATATATATCACTTGGTACTAGGTCACGTCCTAGTGATTACCATCTGTTTCCAAAGTTGAAGACATTTTTGGGTGGAAAACAGTTTGGAAATGACGATGAACTTAAAGAAGCAGTGACAACATGGCTCAAGTCGTTCGCGGCTGAAGAGTATAACGTTGGAATAGAAAATCTGCTAACAACTAGTCCCACGTTACAACAAGTGTCTCGAAAACAACGGGGATTACGTAGAAAAGTAGCATAAGATACTGTGGCAATGTAAATAAAGTTTGGTGTTGATATCATTGGTTTTTATTTAACCATGCTAAAACGTTCTTTACTCTCTGGACGACATACGTATAATGTTTAGCCTTGCTGGAAAACAAAATAAAATGTGAGAAACAGGTCCTAATAACCGTAAGTTTTCCCACTAATTTCTTAGTAAAGCACAAGGCTTTTCGGCACTAACGTTCCATCATCAGGTGCTGACATGTCTCTTGGTGATGTAGTGCCAGCTAAGTGCTGTTCCAGATGATGCTCGACTGGTGGTCATCATAATTCGTATGTTGCTGGATGTGGGAGTGCAGATCTAGGAAACAGGTCTTAATAAGAGTCTTCCTACCAATTTCTTTATTAGACATTATCTAAAGAAGTTGAAAAATTCATGAAACTACCACCCCGTACATCATAATTTGCGCTGACTCTCTTAGGACTTTACATTCATTAAAAAAGTCCGTCACTCAGGGGCTGCGTAAACTAAGCAGATTTCCCATGTGAAGTTTTACAATAGAGAAATCGGTATACTGCTAACAGAGCCGAACATTTACGGAAACGGCCGAACTAATCCGGAAACGTATGACGAGATATGACACGAGTTTATTCACACACACTTAATAAAAATGCAAATATCTTGGTTAATATTCAAGATAGAGAATAAATGTATATAACAATATTTATAGTACATTTAGTTTGCAATATGATTGGTTCTATATTCTTTTTTCGATCCAACATATAGTAACGGAAATATGTCGAAATTTCGAAATCCCCTCTAAATCCCCCTCCCACTGGTCCGATTTCAGCTATTAACGAACTTGAACTTTCTTTTAAAACGATTAAATATCGAGTTAGGTAACGCTAGAGCGTTAACAGACACACACACACACACACACACACACACATATATATATATATATATATATATATATATATATATATATATATAATATGTTGAACGGACATTTTCGTCACCTCTTGGGTAGGATCGATGGACATTTGAAGAAATTTTTTGAAAATCGCGCCATGAGTACGACTTCAAGAGCAGATTTCTCCCAAGGGAAATCTGCTAAATCATATACTATAGCTCAAATCCACTCATATCGTACATAAAATCCAAGAATTAAAAAAAAAAAAATAGTTTAGCAAACGTACTGGTTACCCGGACTTACTAACAAGTAGACGAACTCACCAAATCAGCTATCCAAAAAAGAGCTTATGACACCACGTTGTACACACCAAGAAATTCAAAGCCAAGCAAAACACGATTCTCAATTCATGAAAGAAATCTTGATTTGCCACTACTGACAACAAACTTTGAGAACTTAATCATATACTTCGTTATAGGTTATTCACAAGAGAAGAAGTAGTCTTAATGTGTTTAAGAATTCTAGGGTTTTTCATATACTTAACTGCATCTTTCTGAAGACAATTAAAATGTATCTTGAAAAAGTGTGGTTTATTGTGATTTATCACCTCAAGACGCGTCAGATCTGAACAAAATCGACGAAAATAAATCGTATTAAATATAGATTATTCCTGAGAATCCTTCAACAGAAATATGTCATTCCATTTGGTATTCGAGAGTTAGGTGCGCAGGAGAAAAACTGGAGAAGGTAGGAAGTCGATTTCGGCGCCGAAAGAAACTTCATTTTTCACAATTATGACCTATTAAGTATTATTTGCAAATTCTCAAAACTCATGAAAAATAATTCGGATTAATTAATGTTCTAGAACAAATAGACAACTATAGTTCTATTCATTTTTTTCCTAACTCAAATTTTGAGTGACTCATTCGTAATGTCTTGGGTTCAGCCTGATGTAAGTCCTCCAATCTTCTCATCGGATAAGATAATAGTGTGCCATGCAAGAAAGTGGGAAATCTGTTTATTTTAGCCACCCCCTGATGTAAGTATTTTCTTTTGGTGTCCGCTATATAGGAATTCAAGGAAATATAAATATTAGAATTGGAAGCATTATACTTGAAAAAGTGAAGGGTTTTGTTACCTAGGAAGCATTACAACTATAGGCAATGATAGCAGAGCTGATTTCTATTGAAGAATAGCTCTTGCTAAACAAATCTGACAAACCAAAATGAGTACTTTAAGTAATAAGCATTTAAGAATGGACCCCAAAAAAAGTTTTGCTGTCTTTCGTATGGATTGTATTGGTTTACTGGAGTAAAGTTGGACTCCAAAAAAGGAAATATAATAGATAGGAAGCAATGGAAACGTTGGTCAGGCGTAGAATCACTAGAACATGGGCTAAAAAAAAAACTCCAACATGGAAGTTATGCATGACAAAAGTCTTATTAAGACCATGGAAAAAACTTCTTGGGCATATCATGAGGCAAACCGACTTCATCACAACTATAGTTGAAGGTAAGTGGAAGGCCTAGAAAACCCTATTTTGAAGATATCACCCATCTTATGGATTTCGGTGAGTATAGTAATATGAAAAGAGTACCTTCTGAAAGAACACAATGGTTGCAACTACTAGTCGTAACCTTCAGGTCATGATTATAATCCGCTATATAATCCGTGAGCATTTTTGTGGGATACCACAGTATTAGTTTCACACCCATTTTTATTTCAACCCCTAATGGAAAACAGAGTCAGTATTCGGTGGCTGTTCCTAATTTTAATTGCGGCCGTATCTCAGGAGATAAAATATAGGGGAGGAGGCTCGGTTTACACTAGCCCAAGCGAATGTATTTTCGGAGCTTGAGTATTAGCTGTGAATGAAGCAAATTGCCCATGAATGATTTACGGTGGCTTGGCCTGAATAATTGATCAGCTGATCCTCCAGCGGGAGTATCGGGTAAGTCCTCCCTCTCTCCAGGAGATGGCTTACTCCACTCAATGGGGATTACCTCCTCCTGGAATCGGCTAACCTTCCATTCATCACTCCACCGCATTCTATGATAGCACTTAATTCCTCGACAATCCTATCCAGCTCGGCTTACCTTCTGCTTTCTCATCATCCGGAGAAGGGGCTCCGATAGGAAGCTATCTCCCATTGGCTATAGATAGACCCGGAAAAGTGCTGATTTGGACGGATCCACTGCCCAGAATAGAACTAGATCAGATGAAGAATGTTGTTGTGGTTGAATCTACAGGCTATACCTGGTGATTGTTCACTTTTACATGTACTCCAGATTTGAAAGGAATGAAGGACTCGCAAAGACAAGTAGTGGTGCCCCGTTGTCTTTTGCGTCCGATCATCTAGCAATAAAGGCATGTTTGGAGGAAAAAATCCACTAAAGATAGAGTCTATGCTACGACATAAAGTTCATAGCGCTGGTTAGGGCAGATCTTGAAAATGGAGCCCAGCAGGGCATACAGAGAAATTTCAAATGTTATGGAAATCTTTTTTTGAGTACAACTTCAGTAGCTGGTTTTCCTTAATGGATTACAGATGGTGTTCTACGCTTGTTGTTGTATAGATGTTTGCAGATTTCCTTTGAGGAAAATCAGCTATTGGTGTGTATGATGTGACTTTCATCAGGAGATGACGAAAATGAGGTCCGTTATAAGTATTTGTCTGTTAACCCTTTAGATGTCACAATGTTTGTTTGATCATTACCAAACTCGATGTTTAATCGTTTTATGTAAACAAAAGACTTAGGCAAAAATGTTTAGAGGGTGGGGGAGTTTTGAAATTTTGAATTATCTAAGGTACTAGAAGCTGGATCGAAACATTGTACATATACAATCTTATGGTAAATTAAATTACCAAGAAATGTTTTCATATGCATTATTTCTCTATCGCAAATATTAACAATGATACTATTTTCATACCTCTCGGTGGAGACCGTCGTCACTGGCTGATGGTACCGCTGGCAAGCGCTTTCGATGCGATGGCATCATCTTCAAGCCTGTTGATAGTTGTACTGAGTTGCTTGTCCGTCAGTCAGTGGGTTTTATGCTCTGTTCACCGTATTAGTTGTTAACGTTTAGTCCAGGTCTGTTTACTTACCACTAAGATCTGTCAAACAAGGGATGTTGATGTTCAGGTAAATTGTTTTCGTGTGGTGGGTTGTTTACGTTTTAAATCGAGATCTGTTTACTTACCACTCAGATCTGTCAACGGGTTGTGTTAGTGCTCAGGTAAATTGTTATGTGTGGTGGGTTGTTTACGTTTTATTAGATCTGTTTACTTACCATTCAGATCTGTCAAACGACTCAACCAGCGGTACTCAACCATCAGCCAGTGACGACGGTCTCCACTGACAGGTATTACAATAGTATCATTTATATTGGCGGTTCTAACCCTTTATTTGTATTAACAATGAAATTTGCATTCTTTCATTTTCAGGCTTCAATAAACCCCACTTATTTGTCATTGCATGTTATTAATAAGCCATCATATCATGATTCATGCAAGTACGTTCTGATGAGCCCCCCCCCTCTTTTGTTCTTGGATTACTAAAATTAGAGTCATTGAGACGAAAATTATTGTGGTTCATAATAAATTGCAGCACTAGATATAGTAAATAGTTTTCAATAAAATTAATACGTTATATTGAGATGTATTTCAGTAATGGTTTTTCTTTCCGGCCAAGAATATTTCTATTTTTGAGCTCTGAGATGTTGGATTGTTTACAATTCTGACGCTTTCCGCTGTGGAGGTTATTAAAATGTAATTTGACTGAAAGTTTTCTCATTGTTATTTGTTATTGTTATTAGTTCTCTTAATATTCACTGTGGTGTTAAGTTTAAAGGTAAGTAGATTCATCTATTGTAAAACTTCACGAGGGAAATCTGCTTTGTTGAAGCAGCCCTACTTGACGGAAGTTTTTTATTAAGCTAGATATTCTTATTTTCTGACTTAAGTAAACTGCAACTTCTCCTGGATGAATTTTTACGCAGAAATAGAGAATATAAGGTGAGATGAAATCTCGTGTGTCAATCCAACACGGGGGAAATCAGCTTAGTTTACGCGGTTAGTGCTTTTGATGTATGTAGGACCTATATCTTTGTCACTAAATAATTGCCTATTTCTCGTGGAACAAGGGAACTCACGACTCTGTCATTAAGACTAACGCATTAACTCACATGACAGACACAGAAAGGACTTAAATCGAGTAATGGCGGGTCAGTCGTTCGCTAACGAGGCGTTTTATATCTGCCTCATAAAACTCAAATAGTATTCCCATGACAAAGCTACACGGTTTGTCAAATCACCATCAAAGGACTTATCTCAACTTGATTAACTCCGCTCACAAAAGAGGAAAATTGTTTTTTTATTCTGTTTCACAGTTTTTATTTTTATTTTCTATGGAAGTGGTTGATGCTGACTTTTTTTTTTACCGTCATTCCAGTCAACCTGATTGAGTTACTGGCCCACCGATGAAATTATTTTCCAATGTGGAAATATGAGCGCTAATGGGCTCTTTACCGGATTATCGTGGAAAATGAGACAATTTCACCAGCTTGTTAGTCCACAATGAAATTATCTGCTTTTAGCTACATTATTCCCTTTTTAAATAAAATGAGCGGAATTTACATAATATTTATTAAGCCTTTACATCGTTAGGTGTGTAGGTGGAAATTACAGCAGGGGCGAATAACATTATTGCTTATTTCTTCTTTAAATATGAAGACCGCTTTTATTTGTAACCTTTTTAAAAATTAATTTAGAACATTTTACATAAGGTAAATAAGCTATTAAGGTTATATTCATTTAATTTCTTCTCTTAAAGTTTCTGTATGTATATAGTGGTGCAAATACAAAAGTGATATATCATCCGACTTTAGATCACCTGAGTCAGAGTTGGGAAAAATTGTAATTACGATTACAAGTTATAACTACATTACCTGAAATATAGTATTGCATTTTCACAACCACAGTTAGTAGTTGAGAAAATTGGTAGTTTCAAAAACAACTACATTTAGTGATTGTAACTGCAGTTGCAGCTGCAACAAGAGTTACTGGGGTGGTTCCTTTGAAAAACTGTGTAAAACTCTGACTGAAGTAGTTGAGGCTGTTAAGATATAACTATATCCAATGTCTATGTACTCAAAGTTTTATTGTATTACATATACTACATTATTATAATAACAGAAAATAATTTTAATGCAAATAAATAAAAACTAACGAAAATAATATGTAAATTCCTTTTTATATTTTTTGGGGGGTTTGCCATCGCGGCAAAAGAAAATAATCACTCTGCTCCAAAAAACAAGGACGTCTCGTCCTCACTATCACTTTCACTGCCGCTCATTGTGATTTGTTTCAAAACTCTTTTCGTCCCCGAGGACTGGTGACGAAGACAGACTGGAGTGCCCTGCGCGAGAGTGACAAGAGGTGATCGCTGGATCAAGAGAGTGTGCTGATAGGAGCGTCCACCTTCAGTTCTGACATATTCTTTGCACCAATTGAACATGGCTCGTCTCAGATGAGCTATTCATCGCCACCACGAATGTAAATATTTATATAGAAGCGATCAAAATATGATCGCTCTTTGGAACGTAAAAAACAGCAGATTGTCTATATGTGGTTGTAGTTATTACTCAGTGACTGCAGTTACAATTACAACTACTAATTGTAATTGTTTTTATAACTACTTTTTATTTAAACTAGCAGTTGGATTTATGAATACCAACTACGATTACTGTAATTGCGAAACCAAGAAAATGCAACTACAGTTATCATCTACATTTTTAGCAGATTTCCCTTGAGGGAAATCAGCTATTGAGGTCGTACTCATGACGCGAGTTTCGAAAAATTTCTTCAAATGTCCATCGATCCTACCCAGGAGATGACGAAAATGAGGTCCGTTCAAAATTATATATATATATATATATATATATATATATATATATATATATATATATATATATATGTCTGTTAACGCTCTAGCGGTCGCACTGTTTGTTTGATCGTTACGAAACTCGGGATTTAATCGTTTTATGTAAAAAGGAAGATCAAGTTAGTTAATGGCTGAAATCGGACCACTCTGAGGGGCGGTTTACAGGGGAGATTTTCGGAAAATTTGAAATATCTCCGTTATTATGCGTCGGATCGAAATATTGTATAGAACCTATCTTATTGCAAATTAAATGTACTATAAATATTGTTCTATACATTTATTCTGTATCTTGAATATTAACCGGGATATTTGCATTTGTATTCTGCATTGATCGGCAGGAGTGAGCTGTTTGGTACTTGGTTGGAGCTCTGGCGGCCGTTTTCGTAGCTATTCGTCCCTCGTGTGTAAGTTTAGTGATCCTACCACTAACTACTACTTACTACACTTGGTATTGGGCAGATTTCTCTATTGTAAAACTTCACGTGGGAAATCTGCTTAGTTTACGCAGCCCCTGCGTGACGGAATTTTTGTAACTGTAGTTCCAATTGCATAACTAGCTTTTATTAGTTGAAAAAGTAGTTAGTTACAAAAGTATTTAATTAATACCCAACTCTGACCTGAGTCAACCAACATCTAGCATAGTTAGCATTTTATTTTAGTCTCAGGGTAACGGTAGAGCGAATAACCAGATGCCATCTGGTCTGGCGTCATACCAAGTGTCAGTCCTGTCCGGTGGGTGGGAATATGCTTAGCTCACGCAACCCTCGCGTGAAGGACTTTCGGTCAAGCAGACGATTATGCAACCCAAAGAAAGAGCGAAATTACCCGGCAGCCTGATATTAACCAGTGACGTCCATGGAATGCGGACGAGCCTCGAGAATTGATGCCCATCGATTTTATCTGAGTAATTAAGACTTGATGAAGAACTCATTTCTTGCCCTCCTTTTTAATGAAAGTCCTTCCATGTTTATTTGCACTCTACTTGTATACTATATTTACTTTTTATTCTGAAGAGTGCCATTTATGAAACTATGAAGAATATATATATATACTAGCTCAGACACCCGGCTTCGCCCGGGAATTGATTTGAGGCTGAATGGTGATGGTATTTTTTTAAAAGGCTTTAATTTGCACAATATTTTGACATTTACCCGTCCCAGTGTTTAGGGTTAATACCCGTTGTTGGCATTTGTTAATAATAAAATTAGTTTTTTATGTAAGTCTTCACTGTCCTCCAAATTGTTTAATTTCCCGCCTCCGGTGCTCTATGCAGAGATTTCAGTTATTAAGGACAAAATATTAACATAGATTTGAATTAATATTTCCAGGTGAGGTACCTCATAGTTCAAATTGGAATGAATTGTTGAGCATATCAATATTTCTACGCAAATTACTTGCTCCACACATTGCTCCTGGAGAAATGTATAAAACAAAAGTTAATCTAAATAACAAAGTAAACAACTTTTGCTATGGGCTTGTTTGCCGAAAAACAAATAGACAATGAAATATCGCGAATTTTTATTTCAGGCCTCCCTTATAACCCCCGTTCTAACCTAAAAATTTTAATATAGCTTATAATCATGGAAGAATTAATGCTAATTGACATACCGAGTTTTTGTAAGTTCGGTTTACTCATTAGTGCCCAATGACTCCCGCTTTAGTTTATAGTGTATATCTCGTTTATACTTTGTTAAAATACAAAAATGAATATCACAAAAGTTACTCTAAATAACAAAATAAACAACTTTTGTTATGTTCATATTTGCCGAAAAACCAGTAGAAAACGAAATTCCGCTATTTTTAATTTAAGGCCTCCCTTACAACCCCCACTCCTGCCCGTCCCTAAAATTGTTGGTATAGCTTATGATAATTAAGGCGTCAGTGCTAATACACATACCGAGATTTACTTAGTTCGGTTGAGTCTTTTGTGCCAAATAATATTGTTGACACCCGCTATAGTCATTAGCGTATAACTCATTTAAACTTCGAAATACGAGGAAAGTGTATATAACAAAAGTTACTCTAAATAACAAAGTAAAAATTTTTTGTTATGTGCATATTTGCCAAAAAGCCAATAGAAAACGAAATATCGCTACTTTTAATTTCACGCCTCCCTTATAACCCCCACTCCTGTTCGTCTCAGAGAAAATTAATATAGCCTAAAGTCTAAGTTGGATTAGTAGTAATATACATACTAAGGTTCATAAAATTCGGTTCAGCCGTTTATGCGTGAAAAGGTAACAAACAAACAAACAAACAAATAAACAAACAAACACACAACAAAGAAACAAAATGCCGTTATGGTGTCTATGACATGTGAAACGAAAAGTTATCTTGAAATTTCGAGAAAAAAATCAATGTACAGACAGAGGTTACAATTTTATATATATACTAGCTCAGATACCCGGCTTCGCCCGGGAATTCATTTGAGGCTAAATGGTGATGGTACTTTTTAGCAGGCTTTACATTGCACAATATTTTGACATTTACCCGTCCCAGTGTTTAGGATTGATACCCGTCGTTGCCTTGGATTTGCTAATAAAGAAATAAAGAATAGAAAACGAAATATCGCTACTTTTAATTTCACGCCTCCCTTATAACCCCCACTCCTGTTCGCCTCAGAGAAAATTAATATAGCCTAAAGTCTAAGTTGGGTTAGTAGTAGTATACATACCAAGTTTCATAAAGTTCGGTTCAACCGTTTATGCGTGAGAAGGTAACAAACAAACAAACAAACAGACACCAAAGAAACAAAATGCAGTTATGGTGTCTATGACATGTGAAACGAAAAGTTATCGTGAAATTTCGCGAAAAAAATCAATGTACAGAGAGAGGTTACAATTTTATATATATATATATATATATATATATATATATATATATATATATATATATATATATATATAAGGTGGGGAGGGTGATGAATGGTTAATCACAAAACTTTTTTATGGCTCCTCACAATTTTATTTCTTAAAATTCAATTTTATTTATTGTTTTGTAGCTCTGAGGATGGGGATTTAGTCCCCGAAAGCGCTCAGCGTTTATAAGAAATAAAATTGTGAGGAGCCATAAAAAAGTTTTGTGATTAACCATAAATATATATATTTAATTTTGAACTGACCTCACTTTCGTCCATACACAATTGTTTACGACGGGGTTTGCAACTCATTTAACAGCGACTAAAAAGTTCAGTAATTAACAATATTAAATGGCACTAATAGGCCTTATTAAATTTCTGTAATGAAGTAACTCCCCCCCCCCTTCTTTCATTGTATGAATAATAATGTATTAGGTCATAAACTGTTTTTGCGGGACAGAAGATATAACATTATAACATGAATTAAACTATTATTCCGAATTACTAGAAAAAGTAATTATTTTAATGAACACAATCACAAATAAATAAATATATCTGTGATAGGAAATGTTACGTTATTATTTCTTTATTATTATTTATTAGTTATAAAATTTGCGTAATTAGCGATTTGTATGTTTTATTGTATATATTTCCTGACGAGACAGTACACTCCCACTCCTACACATGTCATATTGACGTTATGCTGTTATTTGCATTTTAGCAGATTTCCCTTAAGGGAAATCAGCTATTGAGGTTGTACTCATGACGGAATTTTCGAATTTTTTCTTCAAATGTCCATCGATCCTACCTAGGAGATGACGAAAATGAGGTCCGTTCAAAACTGTATATATATATATATATATATATATATATATATATATATATATATATATATATATATATATATATATTTGTCTGTTACCGCTCTAGAGGTCGCAATTTTTGTTTAATCGTTACCAAACTCGAGATTTAGTCGTTTTATGTAGAAAGAAAGATTAAGTTCGTTAACGGCTGAAATCGGACCAGAGGGAGGGGGGGGGTTTAGAGGGGGAGAATTTTGAAAATTCAAATTATCTCCGTTAATATGCGTCGGATCGAACTATTATATAGAATCAATCTTATTGCAAATTAAATTTACTATAAATATTGATCTATACATTTATTCTGTATCTTGAATATTAGCCGAGATATTTGCATTTGTATTCTGTGTGTGGTCGGCAGGAGTAGGCTATGTTCGAGACATTCCGCCGATAGCTCTGGCGGCCGTTTCTGTAACTATTCGTCCCTCGTGAATAGGTTACGAGATCCTTTTCTACTACAGTTGTTATTGGGCAGATTTCTCCACTGTATAACTTCACGTGGTAAATCTGCTTAGTTTACGCAGCCCCTGCGTGACAGACTTTTATCTTTACAGAGACCAATTAAAGCATTTCAGACAAAAAAAAATGATCTTAAGTTCTCAACTCAGCTATCTTCATTATCTTTTTTCATCTAGCAGAAGTTTCTGGCCTTTAACAATGCCTTAAAATTATTCCTACATCTGTAGTTCTCAACAGGAAATAAAAAAAAAAAAATCATATAATAATAATCCTTAAGTGGTAATTTATCAGCAATATCTAATCATTGAAAATATATTTAAGACTGATTACTTCATGATTTTTTTTTTATTCTCCTGTGGATAATTATAGTTGTACTGACTTGGAGGAATAATTCTAAAGCATTGTTAATGTCCATTAGAGCGAAACGTCTCCTAGTTGTAAAAAGATAATAAAAATAGCTGAGTAGAGACCTTAAGATCCTTTTTTTCCCGCCAGAGATAAGTTACATAATGTTATATAATGGACCATTTCATTCCAAGGATGCCTATTAAATATTGTTTCCATTAAACGTTTACTTTGTAAGATACATGCAACTACTTTATCTAATGACGTCATCAAGTAAGATTTTAGGTTCCTTTCTAGAAAATGTTTATTTGATCTGTACCATACTCGATATTTAACCGCTTCAAGTATATGGTCGTTTAATGGCTGAAATCAAGGCTGGAAAAAAAGGTTTAAGGATGGGGGGAGGGAGGAATTGGAAAACTGCTGCTACTAACGGTCGTATCGACAAAGTCCGTCACACAGGGGGTGCGTTGAATGAGCAGATTTCCCAAGTGCCTCACATATTTGAATTTATCTCAAAAAGTAAATGTTCAATGAGAATAATATTCGGTGTTCAGGCTTCTAATAAAGTGCTTCATATTATAACAGCTTATTGTTCGGAGCCTTATTGGCTTTACTGAAGGCCGAAAAAAATATGCTAATATCTCGGTTAATAATCAAGATAGTGGAAAACGGAGATATTATGAATTTTCGAAATTCTCTATCCACTAAACCCCCTTTCCTCCTCCCACTGGTTGAATATCAGCCATTGACAAACTAGATCTTTAGTCTTACTTTAATAATTTAAATACCAAATTTGGCAACTATATATATATATATATATATATATATATATATATATATATATATATATATATAAAATGTCCATGTCACAATGTTAGTTAGCGTACTCCTCCGAAACGGCTTTACCGATTTTTACCAAATTTCATATGCGTATTCAGTAGGTCTGAGAATCGGGTACTATCTATTTTTCATACCCCTAAGTGATAAGGGTTGTTCACCCTTAACATTTTTTTTTTAATTTTTGGACGACATTTTTTGTTTTTATTTTTTTATAATGTGGCATTAAAACATACATACAACCCTAAATTTTTACTTTTTTATCACCAACCCCTATTTTTTATAGCCATTTTAGTAATTTAATCATTATCATCCCGCTCGATAACTGATCAATTATAGTGTTTTTAACTGTACTTCGATTAAAATTTCCCTTAGCTTAAATATTATATATATAATATATGCTCAAACGAATTCAGTTTCCGATTAGATTGGCATTAGCAATGACAATCAACAAATCCCAAGGCCAAACGATGTCTATTTCTGGCTTAGGTTTGAGTACAACATGTTTTTCACACGGGCAATTGTACGTAGCATGCTCTCGAGTGGGTAAACCATCCAGTTTGTTTGTGCTCGCTAAAGGTGGGCTAACAAAAAATATTGTTCACACTATAGCATTAAAAGATTGATGTTGTTTGTTAGTGTTACTGTCGTAATTAATATGTGATATGTAATTTTAAGAAATAAACTATAATAACTTAAAAATAATATTGTTTGGCGTTTGTTATTTTTATATTCCCTTATCGTTCATAGCTCTCCATGCCTATACTACGGTCTTACACACTTATAATAAGTAAGTTACTTTTTGTCTTCACTAGAATTTATCTAGAAACTAGAAATAATTTATAAGGCAAAACAACGTTTGCCGGGTCAACTAGTATATTTACACATATTCACACACCTAATTTTCCTCATCTCCTCGGTAGGATCGACGGAAATTTGACGAAATATTTTGGAAATCGCGTCATGAGTACGATCAGCTAAAATTTTATGGAGCCAATATTATTAAACTATTGATATTCAGCAATTGTTGAAAGTACCTCATTTTCGTTATCTCCTTTGTAGGAACAAATCTCAATAGTTGATTTGTTGGTTGAAGGACTAGTAGATAGGCTCGATAAGACGTTTGACGACAGTTTTCCAAAATATGTGAAGAAAAACGTGTTAAAGCAAATGACTAAATTAACCCTGTGATGAGGGGGGAGATGTAATTAATTAGCGCTAATTCGAGAGACCCTTCTCATGTATGAAATACATAATCTGCGATGTAAAAGGCAACTGCTGAGAGTGAAGCCCTCAGAGGGTGGTTTGTAAATGGAAGGATTAGTGCCTTGTAGTGGAAAGCGAGCGGAAGATGAAAGGGAAAGCTCTTGAGGAAAATTTCAATAGGCCCCTTCAGAAGGTTTTCCGCCGAGGTTCAGTCAACAGCTTCCACCGTGGAAAACAAACCAGACAACCTTACATTGCTTATTCAAGAATTGGCACTCACTACTTCGTGAATTCTATTTTTTAGAAAATTTCCCATAGGTGAAATTTGCTATTGGGGTAGGAGTCATGGCGCGATTTTCAAAAGATGTCATCAAATGTTCATTGATCCTGCATAGGAGAAGATGAAAGTCCGTCACGCAGGGGCTGCGTAAACTAAGCAAATTTCCCACGTGAAGTTTTACAATAAAGAAATTTCACGAGAGTCCAGCTGTTAAGGAAACGGCCGAACTAGCTTTTGGCGGGAAAGTCACCCGTCCGTTAGCCGCCCAAATTTAATAAAAATGCAAATATCTCGCTTAATATTCAAGATACAGAATAAATGTATAAAACAATATTTATAGTAAATTTAACTTGCAATAAGATTGATTCTATACAATTCTTCGATACGACGTATATTAATGGAGATATTTCGAATTTTCGAAAATCCTACCCTCTAAACCCCCCTCCCACTGGTCCGATTTCGGCCGTTAACGAACTTGATCTTTCTTTTTGCAAAAAACGACTAAATATCTAGTTTGGTAACGATCAAACAAAAATTGCGACCGCTAGAGCGGTATCAGACAAATATATATATATATATATATATATATATATATATATATAAAATAATATATGTTTTGAATGGACCTCATGTTTTCATCTACTTGTATTGGTACATGGAAATTGAAGGAAATGTTAAAAAATTCCGTCATGAGTAGAACCTCAATAGATGATTTCCCTGAGGGATATAAACGTTTTAAAAATAAATATAAAGTTGATTAACGAATGAAATCAGCCCGAAGGAAGGTGGAATTTCGAAAATTTAAAATATCTCCCTTATTATGTGTCGGATCGAAAAATGGTATAGAATCAATATTATAGCAAATCCAATGTGTATATGAATGTTGCTATGTGCTTTCTTTCACTATCTTGATTATTAACCGAGAAATGTGGAGTTTTAGCAGATTTCCCTTAAGGGAAATCAGCTATTGAAATCGTACTCATGACTCGATTTTCAAAATTTGTCTTTAATTGTCCACCAATCATACCCAAGAGATGAAGAAAATGAGGTCTGTTAAAAACGGTATATATATATATATATATATATATATATATATATATATATATGTGTGTGTGTGTGTATGTATGTATATATATTTGTCTGTTACCGCTCTAGCAATTATTGTTTAATCGTTACGAAACTCGATATTTAATCGTTTTATGTAAAATAGGAATATCCAAGTTCTTTAACGGCTGAAATCGAACCAGTGGTAGGGGGGGGTCTAGAGGGGAGGATTTTCGAAAATTCGAAATATCTCCGTTACTATACGTCTAATCGAAAAATTGTATAAAACCAATCTTGTTGCAAATTAAATGTACTATAATTATTGGTATATACGTTTATTCTCTAGCTTGAATATTAACAGAGATATTTCCATTTTTCAGCCTTCAGCAAACCCCCACTTCTACTCATATTACCTAAACAATACTCTATTATATAATAAACCACATTATTCGAAGGTTAAATACCAAATATTGTGTTCAAGAGACCTTTATTATACGAGATACATGTAAATATGTTCTGTTACCCCCCCCCCCTTCTTAATGTCTTCGATTATTAAAATTTGATTGATTGAGATAACAATAATTCTGACTCATTATAAATTACAGTACTAGATACAGTAAATAGTTCTTAATAATATTAATATGTGATATTCTGATATATTTCAGTAACTGTTTTTCTTTCCGGTGTGAGGCTGGCAGATCTGTTTGTCTATTGAAATTGACTGAAATATTTCTTATTTCCGTTTGTATTTATACATTTAATATTCACGGTGGTGTTGTGTTACCAGTATATAGATTTATCTATTGTTAAACATCACGAGGGAAATCTGCTTAGTTTAAGCTGCCCCTGCGTGACGGACTTTTTAGATTTTTGGTCTTCACTGAACTCCCACTCCAACTTATATCATATTAAAAATAAGCTGTTATATTATGAAACACTTTATTAGAAGACTAAATACTAAACGTGGTTCTCATTGAACTTTTACGTTTTGAGATAAGTGCAAGTCCGTGACGCATGTGGGAAATCTTCTGCTTATTTAAAGTAAGTAATACCTTATTGCAAATTTAATGTTCTATGAATGTTTTTTCATTGTTTTGATTATTAACCGAAGTATTTGCATTTTTTAGCTTTCTGCGTAAACCTCCTCTCCTACTTTAGTCATATTGACAATAATAATAATGTATTAAACTTTATTTGATGTCTAAATACTAAATATTGGTCTTATAGAACTTTTGCGTTTTGAGAAAATGAAAATACGTGACGCACGTGGGAAACCTGCTTAGTAAAAGCAGCCAGTGCGTGACGGACTTTTAGATTTCCCTTAAGGGAAATCAGCTATTGAGATCGTACTCATTAATCGATTTTGGATATTTTTCTTCAAATGTCCATCGATCCTACCTAATAGATGACTAAAATGAGGTCCGTTCAAATCTCTCTATATATATATATATATATATATATATATATATATATATATTTGTCTATTACCGCTCTAACGGTCGTAATTATTGTGTAATCGTTTTCAAACTTGATATTTAGTCGTTTTATGTAAAATGAAAGTTCAAGTTCTTTAACGGCTGAAATCGGGTTAGGGGGACTGGGGGTTTAGAGGGGATTTTTGAAAATTCTAAATATCTCCGTGACCACACGTCGGATCGAGAATTGTATAGGACCAATCTTATTGCAAATTAATTGTACTAAAATAATTGTTATATACATTTATTCTCTATCTTGAATATTAACCGAGATATTTGTAGTTTTCCGCTTTCAGAAATCAACAAACCCCCACTTCTACTCATGTTACATAAACAATACTCTGGTACATAATAAATCACATTATTCGAAGCTTCAATACCAAAAATTGTATTCAAGAGGCCTTTATTATACGAGATACATGCAAATATGTCCTGGTGATCCCCCCCCCCAACGTCTTAAGGTTTTGGACTACTAAAATTTGATTGATTGCGATAACAATCATTCTGACTCATTATTAATTATAGTACTAAACATAGTAAATAGTTCTCAATAAAATTAATATTCTGATATATTTCAGTAATTGTTTTTCTTTCCGGTTTGAGGACCTGTCGTTTACATTTTTAACGCTTCCTGTCGGCAGGTTATTGAAATGGGCTGAAACATTTCTTGTTTCCGTTTGTATTTATTCACTTAATATTCAAGGTGGTGTTGTGTTACCAGTATGTAGATTTATCTATTATTAAACTTCAAGTGCTTAGATTACGCAGCCCCTGCGTGACGGACTTTTCTTTTACTCGATAAGATCAGGTATATATATAATTTATTTAGCGAGGATTTAGTTGTTTCATTGGATTAATTTTGCACATTTTTAATCGAGGGTAAGAGATTATTTAAATCCTCTTTATTTATTAAAATTAATAACAAATGAAGTTCAATTCTGACAGACACAAAGCAATTCAATTTAATCGAAATGTTAATATTCCAAAAATAGAAAAGTTAATTAATTAAACCTTTTGGTAGCAAAGCTGTCCAACAAGTTCCTCTCCGCCCACTTGGAGTTGTTTCAAGTTTTCATGTGGGCGGGAATTGTAGAAAACTGATTATGATAGCTAACAATGGACTGAAATCTATACAACCAAGTGCCTTTAAAATGGATATTCCGTACAATGTAGCTGAAGAATATTTGCTAATAATGAAAATTGAATTTCTCATTTAGAGTGCGAATATAGTCAATTTAAGTTCACAGATTTCCCTCATGCCCGACTGATCAGCGACCCCACAAATTAGATTTTCAGCTATGTCCAATAATAATTAACCAATGAAGTACTAACATCGAATATAAGTTGAACATTTGCTTAATATTCAAACTCGCATAATATTGAAACCAAATTAAATTCTTCGCGAAGGAGATTTCCCACATGCTTCAATGAAACATTATTGATCTCATTTCACAATGAATTTCATATTTCTAAATTAGAATCCGATGAGCAGAAGTGGGGATTTACTGGAAGCTGAAAACAAGAGCTTTGGGATAATTCGTTTAATACAACGAGCTACGAAAAAATGTATAGAAGAACAATTGTAAAGAGTCAATGGCTTAACAAGAGTGGTTCTGTATTTTTCAATAGGACTCATAATTTCGGAGATATTTTCGAATGCACCCACCTAACCAGTAAATTTCAGACATCAGTATAATGTTGGAAACTAGAAGCAATTTAGGTCAGTCTTTGTGCCTGCCTGCTTGTCTGTCTGACTCTCCGTTTGTCTATCTGGATATGTGCCTACCTGTCTGTCTATCCATCTGTCTATGTGCCTACATGCCTAACTGTCTCTCCGTCTGTTTATCTGTCTATGTGGCTACCTGCATATCTGTCTGTCTCTCCATCTGTTTATCTGTCTAAGTGCCTACCTGCTTGTCTGTCTGCCTCTCCGTTTGTCTATCTAGCTATGTGTCTTCCTGTCTGTCTGTCTATCTATCTGTCTATGTCCCTACCTGCCTATCTGTCTCTCCGTCTGTTTATCTGTCTATATGTATACCTGCCTATATCTCTCTCTCTCTCTCTTTATCTGTCTATGTGGCTACCTGCATATCTCTCTCTCCGTCAGTTTATCTGTCTATGTATCTACCTGCCTAGCTCTCTGTCTGTCTGCTCTCCGTCTATGTGTCTACCTGCCTGTATGCCTGTCCGCCTGTCCGTCTTTCTGCCACTCTCCCTCTCCCTGTCTCTCCCTCTTTCTCTCTCTCTCTCTCTCTCTCCCTCTCTCTTTCTCTATCTCTCTCTCACTCACACACCCTCTCTTCCTCATCGCGCCCTTGTTTCCTTTCTTTTTCAACCCTCCCTCCGTCTACTCCATCTCCCACCCTCTCCCCCTCCCTCTCTTTCCCTCCCTCTCCCTCACCCCTCTCGCTCTTTTACTCTCGCTTGCTCTCACCCTCTCACTCTTTCCCTCACCCTACCCTCCTTTCTCTCTTCCTCTAACCCTCTCTCACTCTCTCTCAACACACACAGTCTGATTATAAAATCTGATGGTGCAGGACTGGTTACTAGTTCGAAGGTATTAAAATTAGCCAGACGAAAACTTAACGCAGAGCAAGCAGACAAATGGTGAAAGCCTATATAAAGGCCAATGAGATAAGAGTGGTGTCGATTGGATAGAAATGCCGTTAAATAAAGGATCAGCAGCTCTAAATTGGCTAATCCAATTACTCCTGCGTGACTATATTGTCCAATTGTAGGATTTGCTCTATCTGGCATTTGATTGGCAGCCTTCCAGGGGAAACATCTGTCCTCTTCTACTTTCTCTCTCACTTTAATTTATCAACAAATAGAAAAATACTTTCTACAAAATTTTCCAAGGGCAATACGCAGTTAATTTAGTTCAAATTTTATCCAATAAGACGGCAAATATTTCCGTTAATGATGGTAAAAAAAGTCATTTTGAATTTTAGGAGACTCAGGTTAACCATGCTTTAATCTGACCAGTTAAACCTAGAGTCGTAAGTTCCATTCTCACCTGACGAATAGGAAATTACTTAGTGACGATTCATTAAATAAATTCTTAAACCCCAACCTTGGGACAGCCCCAGTCAATTAACCTTAGCACCACCACTTGGGGATTAATAAATAACGTTTTTTGAATTTTATAAAGCCGATAGATTAACTTATCAGCTCCTTAATGTCTAAAAAACATTCAATGGTCCCTCAAAATTCTTTAATTTGGGCTAATAAATAACTTGTGATATCTCTGGAATATGCTGGAAGGTAGAGGAACCAATTGATAAGGATCAATAAGAAGGCCAAGTCCTCTACTGTTTTTTAATATTATGCAGAGTGCACTTTCGGAGTCAACGCTCCATCCTCAGTGCCTGCTGATTAAAGCTGTGTAGCCTGCACCACGACCGCCGGGCGACTTGTGTTACAAAAT
The DNA here is from genome assembly GCA_019009955.1 of Riptortus pedestris. Taxonomy (NCBI): domain Eukaryota; kingdom Metazoa; phylum Arthropoda; class Insecta; order Hemiptera; family Alydidae; genus Riptortus; species Riptortus pedestris. The sequence goes on from CM032232.1 coordinate 25,519,604, forward strand.
GAGAGACAAAAAAATAATTTTCATTTATGTATGTACCAGATCATAAAAATATTTAAATTACTTTGAATGCAGATGAATAAGCCAATGCTTCAAAGGAAATCAGCTATAGAAGTTGCATTCATGACGTATTTCTATTTAAATAATTAATAAGTTAATTAAAGTCCGTCACGCAGGGACTGCGTAAACTAAGCAGATTTCCAACTTGTAGGTTTACAATAGATAAATATACATACAGGTAACACTACCGTGAATGCTCAGTAAATGTAGAATACAAGGCTGAATTGTAAACAAACAGGCAAGCCAACTTCGTAGTGCTGCATAGATAGACCGGAAAGACAAACAATTAATGGAATATATTTGAATATATCATATTAATTTTATTGAAAACAATTTACTATAGCTAGTGGTGTAATTTGTAATGAATCAGAATCAGTTTTATCTCAATCATTCAAATTTTAGTAATCCAAAAACAAAAGAAGGGGTGGTCAACAGTACGTTTTTGCATATATCTCACAAAGTAAAAGTTCAATGAAAACAATATTTGGTATTTAGGCTTCAATTAATATCTTTCTTCTATCTGAGAATTATTTATGCAACACAAGTAGAAGTGGGGGTTTAATGAAGGCTGAAAACTGAAAAATGTAAATATCTCGGTTAATATTCAAGATAGAGAATAAATGTACATAACATCATTTATAGTGTATTTAATTTTCAATAAGATTGATTCTAAACACTTTTTCGATCCGACTTATATTAACGGAGATATTTCGAATTTTCAAAATTCTCCCCCTCTAAACCCCCCCTTCGCCCTAGTCCGATTTCAGCCGTTAACGAACTTGATCTTTCTTTTTACATAAAACGACTAAATAACGAGTTTGGTAACGATTACACAAACATTGCGACCGCTAGAGCGGTAGCAGACAAAATATATATATATATATATATATATATATATATATATATATATATATATATATATAGTTTTGAACGGACCGTTTCGTCATTTCCTAGGTAGGATCGATGGACATTTGAAGAAAAAAATCGAAAATTCCGTCATGAGTACAACCTCAATAGCTGATTTCCCTTAGGGGAAATCTGCTAAAAAAAATCGGGAAAGACGTTGGACATATAAAATTTAAAGTTTAAATTTATTTTCCTACACCTAAGACTTTTTTACTTATTTAATCACCCCTAAGACCTAGCAGGAGTATAAAAACATATTATTATGAGTCTTACGACTTCGATTCTTGCCTGAGCAATTACATTTATTTAGTGACGGAATTCCTTAAACAAAGTCCTTAGTCTCACCCTGGCTAGAATGGGGAGCCAACCAGTTGATAACCCGTCCTAATTAGCCTTAGTATCAAAAGGCGGACACTAATAAATAATTTAATTTTTATGAGCCTTAACCAATGTGGTAATTTATCTACAAAATATTCGGTGTAATTATTCGTATGATTTAATTAAACAGATGTTTTCATTTAACAGTCAGTTTTCATTTAATTCAAACAAAGTCACATTTCCAGTGATCAAAATATGCCGAACATGCTTCAGCAGTAGACTCCGGAATCAAGAAAAATGCTTTAAGATTTGGACTAAAGGTAAATTAGTTTTAGTATTTTAATGTTTTAATCATTTTCTTTTGGTTTATCTCGAAAGTGGACAACGGGTTAAATGAATTTAACTTTTTTAGAGTTATTGGTTTAAAATATTCATGGGACTCCAACTAAATAAGCAATGGGCTCTTATTAAAATTTAAGTTGTATCCTCTGGGTTAAATTTTTTAAAATTTACCAAGTAACCAATGCCAACTGGGGGATGGTATTCACATGTTAAAACCATCATCTACTCAGATTATTAGGTTTGGGGTGGTGGCTCAGGTTAACAATATGATTTAAGGCTTTAATTTCTCTTGGTAAACACAGAGTCGGGAGTTCGATATTCACCTGGGCAATTGGAATTTTTTTTGTGAAGAACTCATTACTACCACCCCGGCTAGAAATGGATGGTAACCTATACATATCCAGTACCAATTAACCTTAGAAGCACGAGGTGGGCCTTATTAAATATCTGTAACAACATTATTAAGGGATTGTTCGATTATTCCATCACTTAAAAGGGAGGTCAGGGAACCCAAAAATTCCAAAGTTTCAAATAAAAATTTCAAAAGTAGAGTAGTTCATGCGAAGCACAAAACAATTTTTGTTCGTGCGGAACTACGATCTGTAGTGCTAAAATAAACTTTTGAATATAATATGTTTTTATGTTTCTGAACGCATATTGTGACAACTTAAACAGATATAAAAATAAGGGGGCTCAGGTTAGCCATGTGAGTTAAAGCGTTGACCTTAGTCTCACATGGTAAACCTAGAGTGGTAAATTTTATTCCCCCCTGGACAATAGGAATTAATTTAGTTACGGAATTCATTAAATAAAACCCTACGTTAATAAATGATTTAAATTTTATAATAAGAAGTTTCAAATGAAAGTTTTATGGGTTTTATTGTGCAATCAGATTTTTTTAAATGTAATATTTTCGACATTTTCCCCTCCCGCTCTGTTTTTAAAATGTGTTTTATAATGAATTATATAGTAAATTTTAAAAACTGAGGGCGGGAGTTTTGAAAAAAAATAGCATTTAAAAAGTGTGTTCAGTTTTAATGTACATTAAAAAACATAAAACTATCATTTATATCTATTACTAAATATTTCCTCAGAAATATAAAAATTCCGATTTTTTTTTCAAAAGGTGATATTTACTATTCAAATAGTATTCGAGTGGGCAGTTCGATTTTGTAAATAGTTTTTGTTGATTAAAATGGACAATGGTAAATATAAATTAACACATGCGCACAAACGTAGTTTTAGTTGCTATTTTGTATGAAGTATTTTCTGTTGGAAGTATAACAGTTAAATATCGAAAATGGTATAGATGAAATAAACATTTTCCATTGAAGGAATTAAATAATAGTTGATGTAATTACATATCGTATTTTCAATTATCTCACAAATGGCTAAGGGAGCAGCTTAAATTAAATTTAACTTTTGTATAAATGTAAGTTCACTAATCTAATAGATGCTTTCATTATTTTATTAGACATCGTAATGATAAATTCAAAGAATTTTGTAAGATATATATGCATACACTTCATTGTTGTGTTTTCCTCGTAGCATATTTCCCTTACTATCCCGCTCAACATTTGGCATATTACAGAAATTATTTTTTTTTTTTTGTATGAGTAGGTATTTTGTAAGATAACAAATTAGTAATGGTTGAACAAGATATTGAAATGTCAAAACTATTTTCAGTTGCTCAATGAGACAGGTGTAGAGAGGAAGTAGGAGAGCGGAAAATCAAGCAATTGCAGTCAAGAAAGGTTTTCTTCACTTCAGGTAAGACAGTTTTTTTTATCTCAGTTTTTATATATACACTTTTAACATTGTTTCAATACTAAATGAGTCGTTTATTATTGATAATTAATAATATACACAACGCCTTTGATAGGTAAGGATTCGTGATAAGTCATTTGGCCATGTAGTAAATCTAACTATAACATGTTTTACTGTTTTATTTTGTAAGTTTTGAACATATATATATACACATTTCTACAGAAAAAAAGTCCATCGCGCAGTTGCTGCGTTAACTAAGCTGATTACCCAAGTGCAGGTTTTAGAAACTATTGATTTACTCTCCCCATATCTTTAAGTAAAAATTCCATGAGTAGAAGTGGTGGATTACTGACAGTTGACAATAGCTCAACTAACGCGGTTAATATCTAAGCTAGAAAAAGTCCGTCACGCAGGGGCTGCGTAAACTAAGCAGATTTCCCTTGTGATGTTTAGTAATAGATAAATCTACATACTGGTAACACAACACCACCGTGAATATTAAGTGAATAAAGATAAACGGAATGGAAATAAGAAATGTTTCATCCAATGCCGACAGGAAGCGTTAGGTTAGGAATATAAACAAATGGATCTGCCCGCCTCCCACCGGAAAGAAAAACAATTTCTGACATATATCGGTATATAACATATTAATTTCATTGACAACTACTTACTATATATAGTACTGTAATTAATAATGTCAGAATAATTGTTATCTCAATCAATCAAATTTTAGTAGTCCAAAATAAGACCGGGGAGGGGGGGGGCACCAGAATATATTTGCATTTATCTCGTATAATAAAGGTCACTTCAATACAATGTTTGGTATTTAAACTTTGAATAATGTGATTTATTATGTAGCAGAGTATTGTTTATGTAACATGAGTAGAAGTAGCGGTTTGCTGTTGCCTGAAAACTGAAAAATGCAAATATCTCGGTTTATATTCAAGATATTGAATAAATGTATATTCCAATATTTATAGTACATTTAAATTGCAATAAGATTAGTTCTATACAATTTTTCGATCCGACCTATGGTAACGGAGATATTTCGAATTTTCGATAATCCTCCCCTCTAAACCCTCCCTCCCCCTGGCCCGATTTCAGCCGTTAACGAACTTGATCATTCTTTTTACATAAAACGACTAAATTTCCAATTTGGTAACGATTAAAAAATAGTTGCGACCGCTAGAGCGGTAACATACTAATATATATATATACACAGTTTTGAACAGACCTCATTTTCGTCATCTCCTGGGTAGGATCGATGGACATTTGAAGATAAATTTCGAAAATCGCATCATGAGTACAACCTCAATAGCTGATTTCCCTTAAGGGAAATCTGCTAAAAAAATATAAGTATTGAAGGACAATTGTAGAGCGTCATTAGTTTAACAAGATTGAAACTATAACATGTTTTGATACGACTTATAATAACGGAGATATTTTGCATTTTCAAAATCCCCCCCTATCTTAGCCTGCCCTTCATTCAGTCAATAACCATTATGAACTTCAGTACTAAATTAAACAGTTAAATTTCGAAGATGTTATAGATAAAATAAAGGAGTTAAATCATAGTTGACGTAATTACACAACGTATTTGCATTTATCTCACAAAGTAAATGTTCAATGAGAACAATATTGGGTATTTAAGCTTCGAATAAAGTGCTTGAAGGATATAACCGCTTATTGTTAATAATACATAAGTAGTAGGGGGGGGGGTTACTAAAAGGTGATGACTAAATAATGCATACATCTCGGTTAATAATGAAGCTAGTGAAAAAAAAGTAAATAACATTATTTGTAGAATATCTAATTTCCAATGACATGAGGTTTTATACATTTTTTTGATCCTATGGGGATTAACGCAAATATTTCGATTTGATACTGGTCCGATTCAAACAATAAATGAGACCACTAGAGCGTTAGCGGACACACACACACACACACACACACACACACACACACACACACACACACACACACACACACACACACACACACACACACACACACACACACACACACACACACATACACACACACACACACACACACACACACACACACACACACACACATACATATACTAGCCAAGGTACCCGGCTTCGCTCGGGAAATCATTTGAGACGGAAAGATTTTATTTTGTTTTTGGCAATGCTACTGCATATGTGTAGAACTGCTCTTCCCGCCTAGGCGCACTTTTCCCCGTAAGGGTCCCTTGGGCTACTATGGAAAAAAAAAATTAGGTTTGAAAAATAAATGAAAATAAGTCTCTAATCATTCCCTCTCCACTGTTTGACATTCCGTGAATAATTCAAATCATAATCATGGATAGCATTTATAATTAAATATCTATAATGTACGTATTTTGTATATACGATCTAGCTAATATACCCGGCAATGCCCGGGAAATCATCGTTGACTGACTAATGATTGTATTTTTATAGAAAATCGTTGAAAAATCAATTGGAATCGGAGTATCACAATTTTTCATTTCAGGCCTCCCTCATAACCCCCACTCCCGTTTGGACCTAAAAATTTTAACCTTATAATCATGGAAGAATTAATGAAACATTTCGTCCAAAAATTAAAAAAAAAATGTTAAGGGTGAACAACCCTTAGCACTTAGGGGTATGAAAAATAGATAGTAGCCGATTCTCAGACCTACTGAATACGCAAATAAAATTTGGTAAAAAACGGTAAAGCCGTTTCAGAGGAGTATGGTAACTAACATTGTGACATGGAAATTATATATATATATATATATATATATATATATATATATATATATATAAACTTTGAAGGGACCTGATTTTCGTCATTTGCTAGGCAGTACCTATGCACATTTGAGAAAATTTTCGAAAATAGCGTCATGAGTAGGTTTTCAATAGTTTATTTCCATCAAGATAAATCTGCTGGAATCAGTGATTAGTATAATGCCCTCTAAAGATGTTCTGTGCTATTCACAACTTTATTAGTCAATGGAACTAATGCTAAACTAAAATATTATTCCGTTTTTGTTTAGCAGATTACCATGTTACGAACAACTTAGAATGAAGGTATATAACGAATATGATTTGCTACTAACTGGATCTTTATAGACTTGTCGTAAAATGTCCCTTTTCATTGCACTTGTTCATTTCATGGCCCAATAAATTTTCCCGAATTAGTCATTAATCTCCTCGTTTTATCCTTCTTATATTTCTATACTAAGCTAACAAAACTGTAATAACCATAACAAATCATCAAAAGTAGAGAATAATTGAATAATACTTTGAATTAAATTATTACTAATATGTCAAAATAAAAATAAGTAAACGAAAGGGGGTTTTTAAAATACTTATTCTTGTTCATTTGGGTAAGTCCGGTTTACAGAGCAGATTTTTTTCAATTGCTAGAATATCTCATAGGTGAGTAAATCACAATTTCTATTCTCAGCTGATAGGTGCTCAGGTTAGCCATTTGTGTTAAAGCATTAGTTCCAATAAACTCTGAAAACCTAAAGTAAGGATTTTGATTCAAGGGACGAAAATTTAAGGAATTTAAGGAATTTACTTAATGAGACTCAATGAGGCACGGACTTTTAGAATCTTCACACGAAAATAATATCTGGGGAATGATTTTACGGTATTTGAAATATTTTTGTTTGAGGAGGGAATCAAAGAGACTTAAGTTGAGTCATGTTTCTTTTCTAGTGGAGATTGGCGGTATTATTTTTGTATAATGTAATAGATTTTTCTGAACCAGATAAATTAGTTAAAATATACATGTTTGTATTACTGTAGAGATTCCTTAATTTAGGATAAAATTAAGAATCTCTACAGTAATTAGTATGATGAACTAGAAGCAGCTGTTATAATCTGTATTAAATACAATAGTATTATGAGACGGCCTGGCATAATTGATATTAATGTATTTTGTACATTATTTCTCTCTGTATTCCAGTTATATCTTACTAAGTTGGAAACAGTCCAAATTCCCCATCAGCGCCCTCTATACAACACCATAAAAAAAAGTTGGCAGCATTGAATGCCCAGGACCTCTTCAAATTAAAGGAATATCGGAATTTTTCATTTATTATTATCTCACTTTTGGAGAAACGTGGAAAATCACTAGAATAGGAACGAGTGGAATGTACTAAGTACATTAGAAATTAGAAAAACTACAATCTTTTTTTACCAGCAATTTTCATTCTAGTAATTAACTCAAAAAGTCCGTCAAGCAGCTTCGTTACTTAAAACAGCTTTCCCACGTACGGCGCTATTTGCATTTAACGTAAAAGTTCAATAAAAATATTATTTGGTATTCAGGCTTCGAATACAGTGCTTCATAATATAATGGTTTTTTTTTAATATAGCATAAGTAGGAGGAGTGTGTGTTTACTGATGGCCGAAAACTAAAATATGAAAATATCTTTAATATTCAACTTATTGAAAACATGTATATAACATTTATATAATATATTCACAATATGATTATTTTGAATTTTTCGTTCCAACGCATAACAAGGGAGATTTCGAATTTTAGAAATTCTCCTATTCTAACCCCCCCCCCCCCGGCCTCCCGCTGGTTTATTTTTTTTTTTTTTTACATAAATCGTTTAAATATTCTGGTAACAATCACACAGAAATTAAAACCGCTATAGCGTTAACAGTCAAATATATAAATAAATATCTATATATAATTATCTATTTATCTGTATATATACAGTTTTGAATTTATTGAGGACTTGCTCTGAGCTATTCACAGACGTTTCTCTGGAGATGATTTCTCACCGGAAGTCATTTCCTTATTTTATATATTAAAAACTAATATTTATGGCGGGTGATGAAAGTGAAAGTATATTTTATTCTATAGTTGCTTGGGATTTTTTTTTTGTGGAAAATTGATGGTTTCTTGCATAAAAAAAAACACCAAAAGCAGTGACAAGACGATTTAATTAACTTTTTACCGTTTTAACTTACTCATGATAATTTAAGAGGTATTTACCCATTTAGCAACGGTCATAATTGAAACCCTGACAGCTGTGACCTTTCTTACGTTGGCCAAACAAGAATAAATAAAAACTGCAAGAAAGGAGTATGAAATGCGATTAATTACTTTCATTTTGCTTATTTGAAGGTTGGGGGGGGGGGCGGCAAAGCAAGTATCGATTTTGTGCTGTCATTTGAAGCCGAGGCGGAAAAGAGGTCGTTGAGAGACGAGGAGTTTAATTAAATTTGAGAAAGTCTAGAAATGAGATAGGCACGTGACTAAACACGGGGCAGGGGGGGGGGGCTGCTGTAACCTGAGATAAGTCCACGGTCCTTTCATGATGCCGAGGCTTCAAGGCCGGCAAACTTGAAAGGGAAGTCCCACGTAACTGTTGTACCTTTCTTTATTACTTCATGTACATATTTACAATCATTTATGGCCTTTGTCCATTACCTTTTGGGGCTCAGTACCATATTTTCTGTTGAAATTGTTTGATTATCTTTCAAAATGTGCTTAAGGATTGTTATTGTACCTTTATACAGATATAAGAGGTCATTTTCATACATTGATTCATGAATGGATTATTTGCCAGCATGGCATTGGTGATGGAGTGTATGCTCTTAAAGCGATCTGTCACAACGAATTAACAAGAATCGTTCCTTTGAAGGAACGATTCCTTTTTTTCTTACCCGAGATAATTCCCTCACCATCCAGTACCTCAAAAATGGGAATAAAATCCACCCTGCCTAGAAAAGTCCGTCACGCAGGGGCTGCGTAAACTAAGCCGTGAAGTTTAGTAATAGATAAATCTACATCTACATACAACACAACACTACCGTGAATAAATACTAACGGAAATAAGCTATGATTCATCCACTTTCAATAAACTGCCGACAGGATGCGTTAGAAATGTAAACAAACGGGTCTGCCCGCCTCACACCAAAAACAATTACTGAAATATATCAGAATATAACATATTAATTTTATTCAGAACTATTTACTATATCTAGTACTGTAATTAATAATGAGTCAGAATAATTGTTATCTCAATCAATCAAATTTAAGTAGTCCAAAACCTTAGGACGGGGGGAGGGGCACCCGGACATATTTGCGTGTACCTCATATAATAAAGGTCTCTTCAGTACAATGTTTGGTATTTCAACTTCGAATAATGTAATTTATTATGTAGCAGAGTATAGTTTATGCAACATGAGTAGAAGTGGCGGTTTGCAGATGGCAGAAAACTGAAAAATGCAAATATCTCGGTTAATATTAAAGATAGAAAATAAATGTATATAACAATATTTATAGTACATTTAATTTGAAATATGATTGGTTATATACAATTTTTCGATCCGACCTTTGGTAACGGAGATATTTCGAATTTTCCTCCCCTCTCAACCCCTCTTCCCCCAGGCCCGATTTCAGACGTTAACGAACTTGATCTGTTTTTTTTTTTACATAAAACGACTAAATATCAAGTTTGGTAACGATTTAACAATAATTGTGACCGCTAGAGTGTTAACAGGCAAATATATATATATATATATATATATATATATATATATATATATATATATATATAAACAGTTTTGAACGGACTTCATTTTCGTCATCTCCTGGATAGGATCGATGGACATTTCGAAAATCGCGTCATGAGAGCTACCTCAATAGCAGATTTGTGAGTGCTACCTCAATAGCTAAAAGGGTGTTAACTTATAGATAACTGGTCCCAATTAGCCCTAGTTGCAAAATGTGAGCGTTAATAAAATTTTATTTTTGTTATTCAATATGGAGGAAGAAAAAGAAAATTAAATTTACAAGATGACTAATACATATAATTTTTCGTTCCAACTCAAAATATTTGAGGTATTTAGAATTTTCTTGATTTCCTTCTTTGAATCCCCTCCTTCTACAAGTCCAATTCCTGTCATTTACATGATCTTTTTAATGTCCAGTTTTGTAACAATAAGTATACATATAAAGTTTTGAACAAACCTCATTTACGTCATCTACTGGGTAGGCCCGATGGTGAGGCTTTTTTCGGAAGCCACAAGACGGCTGATGTTATAGTCATCACGTAATGACTACAACCTCACAAGGAGGTAGGAATTTGGTGGGGCCGAAATTTGGGATGCAATTTAAATTTGTAGACATTGTGTGTGCGTGCGTGCGTGCGTGCGTGCGCGTGTGTGTTTGTGTGTGTGTGTGTGTGTGTGTGTGTGTGTGTGTGTGTGTGTGTGTGTTCGTGTTTGTCGCGTGTTTGTGCGAATAGTTTATTATAATATTTGTTGGCGCATTGAAATATTCATATTTTATTATTTATTTTCCTCGTTCAATACTTTGAAGAACATTGTATTTGGTTCTTTATTTTACCCTCTCGTATTTTTTCCCATTGTATTTCGGGTATTTTTATTGAATTTACTATATGTAACTTAAATAAATGTGATTTACCGAGAAGTACCGAGAAGTAAGCTGCCTCTAGCTAATAAACTCTCTCTTCAATGGTATACTCTAAAGAAAAAATACAAAAAAAATTTTTATATATGTGTGTATATATATATATATATATATACAATTCAGTACTGTGGTATTGTTTGAAATTTTATGGATTTTTTCAATCCTATTAAAAAAAATGTTGGTACTTGTGTATTATGTCCACCACATTTTAGTTCCACCAGTTTCACGCTAGAGTGCGCTACTGTTTTAAGTAGTACGATTCATTGCCCGCAAGGGAGGTTATACTTACCTTATAACCTTCTACGGAATTATGATAAATAAAAGAAAACACAATTTTTAAAAATAAAACATTTTATTCACATTTAGGCGGGAAATGTGTCGAAATACAATTGAAAATGCACTGAAATGTGTCCTCATTTCCTTTCCCATGGTGCTGCCGCCATATGAATTCTACCAAATATGATTCAATGCATTACAAAATGGAGTTTTACTTCCTTCGAACCAAGTGCCAATCGGAACGCCGACTTGCTCACCACACTTTCTTACATTACACTTCCAAAAAAGACTTTTTTTTTCCACTATAAAGTTTCATACAATGTGATTTAGAACACTTTCTTCTGATAGCCAAAATATTCCTCTCCTGTAAATATTTAATAGCGTCTTCTTCAGTCGTTGGCAAATCCCAAGGAGGCATTTTTAAAGGACTAAGAAACAATAAACAGCAAACGCAAATAAACAGCGAACGCAACTATGACAAAAGATAACCTCATTAGCCTGGGAGAGCTAGTGTCGCACTTCAATAGCGCATTCTAGCGTGGAACTAGTGGAACTAAAATGTGGTGGATATAATACACAAGTACCAAAATGTTTTATATACTACAGTCTTAACCCAGGTGGAGTGGTTTTGGCTATTTTCTTTACCAATTTTGACCATATTTTGGATCATGTATCTAGGATAAGCACTGACTGGTTGTTGGTAAATAGTTCTGTTTGCTTCTGTCTCCTTGAAGTTGTACCTTACTAGGGATTGTCTCCGACACTCTTTCTTTCAACGGCTGGAGTTGAGCAAACTGGATTTTCGATAACAACATTTAGGTATCTAGTCATTCGGGACTTTCTCCAATTTAATTTGACAACTTTCCTTGTAACTTTTCGCTTTGCTTGAATAACCTTGTTCTAGTTCCTTTTCCAAGTAATATAAAAGGATTGGGGTGTGGAAAAGTTGAGTTATCAAAAAAGCTGTCATTTACCGAGTGAAAAGGAAAGGGAAGATTGTATGTCTGTCCTAATATATCGTGTATCACAGTACAATTGTTAATTTTATCATATTTTCCTTAAGAGAGAAACAGACTTCTTAAACTAATGATCCCCTATAATTATTATTCTTTACGCATTCGAGGTTGTCATTTCTTGACTCGAGAACTTTATGCTTCAAAGGCCAATTATATCGGAGGTATCATAAGGTTATCACCCTTTTCAAAGGTGGGATTGAGAATTTAATTCGGTAAGCTCGTCAGTAAATAAATTCCTCTTGCCCAGGTGAGAATGGAACTCGCCTCTCAGTTTACCAAGTGACATTAAGACCAACGCCTTAACTCGCATAAATGGGGACTAATTTGAGCCATTTTTTACATGAGTTTGTGGCTCAATAATTATGTGAGTTATTGTAGTTTTTTCAGCCTCGGTAAACCGCCACTTCTACTCAACAGATTTTTACTTGATAGACACAAGCGTTACCAATACACCGTGTCAAAATCTGCCATTGAATGTAAATTGGAGGGTATAGCAAAAGGAAGCGTAACTTGAAAAAAGTTATGTGTCCTTCCGTGTTTCCTCTCCTTCCAAATGCTACCCTCTCCTCTGCTGTTGCATTGGATTTATATCGTAAATTGGGACGGGTTCTCTATAGGTTACTACCCTTTTCTAGCCAGAGTGGAACCAAGGATTTTACTTGATGAATTCCGTCGATAAATAAATTCCCTTTGCCCAGGCGGGAATGGAACACGCCTCTCTAGGTTTACCATGGTTAAGGTTTTTACCGTGATTAAGGTTAGGCTTTAACTCACTTGGCTAACCTGAGCCCCGTATTAAAAAATAAAAACAAGCGATTAAAACGACACTTCACATGTCGAATGCAAGTTCTAGTATCTACAGACTACACCTGGTTATTGATTCCGTGAATAGGTAATCCTTAATTTCACAAGAACGAATTTAAATAAAACTCTAGGATTGGGGGACATTGAATTTTGTTTTATATACACACTCAAAAAAGTTTCCATACAAAAAAAAATTTATTTGATTTAAAGGTGGGAAACATTTAGAAAAAAATTCATTTATTGATTTATTTTTACTTAACAATTTGAAGTATAGAAAATATCATAAAAATTGTTCGCAATTTGTTTATAACTATATCATAATATAAATATTAAAGAAAATTAAGACAAAAAAGTTTCCATACATTAGGAAAATATTACACAAACATTTTATCAGCCACTTTTCAATACCTTGTGGAATCACATTTGGCCCTCGAAACTTCAATTAGTCTAGCTTTCATACTGTGGACAAGTTTTTTGGTTACATTGCTGCTAACTGAATCCCATTCTGCCAAAAGTGCTGTTTTTAGATCTTCTTTCGTTCGAACACCATGATTTCTCATACGCCGTCCCATTTCATCCCATAAATGTTCTATGGGATTCATGTCTGGTGATTGGGGAGGAGTGTGCAACTGCTTTGGAGCATTGTATATTAGCCATTCTTTTACTTTCTTGGCGGTGTGCTTTGGATCGTTGTCCTGCTGAAAAATAAAATTTCGCAAAAGTCCAAGTTTTTCGGCTGAACTTTTTAAATTGTTCTTTAGGATATCAATGAATACATACTGGTCCATTATCCCATCAATGAAAACAAGATTTCCAACTCCAGAAGCACTCATAGACCCCCAAACCATTACACCTCCACCACCATGCTTAAAGGTTGGCCTCAAATTTTTTGAAAGTAGAGCTTCATTGCCCTTTCTCCAAACGCCACACCTTCCATCTGGTACAAAAAGGTTGAATTTTGATTCGTCCGAAAATATTACAGTATCTCAGAATGATTCTGGCTTATTGGCATGGCAAACACCAGCCTCTTCTTTTTATTTTGTTTGCTTATAAAGGGCTTTTTCCTTGCAATTCGTCCGTGAAATCTTTCTCTTCTCAGGACATTTCGGACAGTTTCTGGATTAACTTGTACTCCGTAATCTCTTTGAAGTCCACTAGTTAAGGATGTTGCACTTCTATGAGGATTTTCTCGCACTTTTCAATTTCTGGGGCGGCCCGAACGAGGCCTGTCCTCCAATGTTTTTAATTCACCATGTCTTTTCAACACATACTGCACGGTTGCATGCGATTTATTTAGAGTAGTTCCAATTTTTCGAAGAGAAAATCCATGATTTCTTAACCTCACAATTTAGTCACGAATGCACTGCTCTACACGCATGATGATGATTCAAATGAGGCTAAACCTTAACTAAAGATTGAAACTATTATTGTGATTATGGTTTGGGATTAAGTAAAAACATTGAATGGAATTAGCAATAAGATATCATTGATGTATGGAAACTTTTTTGACCTCCGGATTAAAGTTGTTTACGTTCTTGTTATGGGATTAGTGATCCAACATTGACTTGTTATCATGTTGATGTACCTTTGTCCCAACTATACCTTGAAACTTAATAAAATGAATATAATTAATGTATAAATAACAAAGATGGAAAAAATGAATTGTATAGAAACTTTTTTGAGTGTGTGTAGTAGCTTCAGGCTTACTCCCGCACTAGCAGAGTTCCTTTAAATGCATGAAATAATAATTTAATTGCAATTTGAATTGACTTTGCCAAGTTAATACCGGGGAAAGAAAAAGTTGCAAAAGCAAACACTAAGAAATTTATAAAAGTAACTTACCGATAAACTCGTCTTAAAAGAAACTTACCTGTGAAAAGAAAGAACAATATTAGTTGAGTAAAGAATAGAGAATACACAAATAAATTAAAAATATTTGATATGTACAGCACTATTTTACCCAATTGACTATGTATTAATTACAGCAGATCATAAATTTTGGTTTATTATAATAAGGTCTATGCATAGCTCGATTTACTGGAACGGATATTCAATTAAATATCATAGTGAATTAGTTTATGGAAACAGTTACTTATTTAATTGTATTGGAGTACAATGAACTCATGCGGTTTCGTTTGAACGAATGTGGCCAATAGAAAGTTGAGAAACCGCGCACACCTGCTGTATATCCGACAAAACAGAATTCAAACATTTTTTTTTGTTTCAACATGAGAGCCAGAACTCAGTAAAAACAGTCAATAATTGAACATAAACACATAATTTGAAATGTCACCAACAAAACCCAAAGGTCAACGAGGATAAAACAATTTTGGGCGCCTCTGAATAAAGTTTTGTTTTAGTTCCTTGGCGGGAAGAATGAAAAGCAAACAATCGCACTCCCCACCAGAACAATATCAACTTTCCAAACGAATAATACACAAAACAAATGTTATTATTATTCAAAGTCATTGCTCAACAGTTGCTCACTGGACCGTTCGATTATTTATTTATTTAAATGAGTTTCGGGACGCCGGAGATTCACTCATTAATCAGGTGAGCTCAAAAAGCAAACAACAAAAAAAATAATGAAAAAAGGGGTACGGCGATTCCTGAAACAGCTCATTGGTCATATGTAGGAATATGTTAATCTATGTGTAGGAAACGAAATAGTGTATGGACACATCTGGGTTTATATAAACATCAAGGAGAGCGATATAATGAAAATAATATTAATGAAAATATAAGTATAGCAGGTAGAAAAAAAAGCAAAAAGATAAATAAATAAACTGAAAGTGTATACACCCTGATCATGTAGAAGAGAAGTGACGACTAGTGTGCAAAAATTGTATACTATACCGTATTAAACTTTTTTAGATGTTTAATGATTGTGGCTATGTAATTACTGTTATCGGTCAAATGTTCCTGTAAATCGTGCGGAATGTCTAAATTGTCTCTTGGTCGACAGTTAGTCAATATGTGATGTACAGTCCAAGTTTTGTTGCAATGTCTACAAGATGGTGTGTCCCTGTTGTCCGTGAGTCAGCAAGGTATGGCCAATGCGTAGTCTGCTCAGAACAACTTCTTCTCTACGTGTGCTCCTGTTGCTTGACGACCATTCCTTCTATTATACTGATTGGGGTTCAGGTTAGCCATGTGAGTTACGTATAATCTCACATGGTAAACCTAGAGTGGCGAGGTCAATTCCCGCCTGGGAAAATAGGAGATTATTTAGTGACAAACTCTTTAAATAAAATCCTTAGTCCCACCCTGGATAGAGAGAGATGGTAACCTGTAGATAACCCGTCCCCATAAGCCTTATTTAAGTGTTTTTAATAAATGCGTATTATGACAAAAGATGGCATGTTTTAGTCTTATATTATAGTTCTAAGTTTGATTCGGATTTTATAAATCTCCGCCACCTCCTCCTCATTTATTTATTTTCCCTATAAAATAACTTCATTTATTTCCAATAGAAATTTAAACTATAAGAGCATTTCCGGTATTTAACATATACTCGATATGAATGTTTAAAGTATTACTTAGGTGCAGGGAAGGCTCTCTTCCCCTCATCTACCTTTTGCATATAAATGAATTTGTTTTTATGGTACCACTATTATTTAGTTCCAACAGGTAGATACATTATTAAATAGTATTCTGAATCAATAATCTAAGGAAAACAATGATGATAACGCTCATGCGAGAACGGAAATCGACGGGAGGCAAAACAGTTAATTGAGTTAATTTATTTCCTGCGAAATGCTGGCATTACGGGAAGTGATTTCCACTGAGATTTACTATTACGAATATAGTGTTATGTACAAAACTATGCTTAAACAATATGTGCTCGGATTGGTTTTAGATAGGATATATGTTCATTATCGATGATATTTAATTGTAATAAATGCTATCCATGATTATGATTTGAATTATTAAAAAAAGGTGCTTCAAAAAGTGGAGAGGGATAGATTAGGAACACACTTTCATTTATTCTTATTATTAATATAGAAGGGTAGTAACCTGTAGATAACCCGTCCCAATTAGCCTTAGTTGCATAAAGTGGACGTTAATGAATAAATAAAAATATTATAATAACTAAAAAAAAAACAATAAAAAAAATCCACCACTTAGGAGCTGCGTGAACGAATCAGATTTCCCAAATACCGGTATGATCTCATCTCTCCATATATCCAATTATTGATCGAGTTCGATGACTAAAAGTGGGGGTATACTGGGGGCTAAAAATTAAAAATGCAAAAACCTCGGTTAACCCCTTCAGACCCAACTCAAAATTAAACCATGAAATAATTATTTTTAGGCCTACTGCTTTAACATTAAATTGGGAAAAATGATTTAATAAATCCCATATTTTTTATGAGTTTTTAGACGTGTGTTCATTCTAGTTGACATCAGATCTCAAAATAATTTACAAACATTGAATTGTTAGTTTTTTTATTTATTTTTTTAAATATCTCGTTTGTACATTAACCCCCTTAAAGTAAATTTGTTACAGTAATACTGTCTCTTCTGCAATTGAGTCAAATTAAGTAGTTATTTGCTGATTGAGGTACAATTGTAGAGTAATAGCGTAATACAGGTTTAATGAGCTTGTTATGAGGTTGAGCTCTGCTGATTGGATCGATTCAACAACATAACTAAGTTGACAGCTGATAATACACAATCAGTTGTGGTCCTGCTGGGATCCCTGTTATCGACATGCACTTTCTATTAGCATATTTCCCTTAAGGGGATTCAGCTACTAAGGTTGTACTCTTGACGCGATCTTCAAAATATTCTCTCAAATGTCAATCGATCCTACCTAGGTGATGATGAAAGTAAGATCCGTTCAAACTTATATAAACTCAACCGCAAAAAAAAAACCGGACACTTAGATTTAGTCTTATAATTTTGTTAAATACTTAATATATATGTATATTAATCTTTTTTTAATTAAAATAATTGGTTAATCTATAGGTTATTTAAACAAAATCTGCCAAAAGTGAATAATTTTTATTGATTATTTACAAAAAAATACAAAATAAAAAAATGAATAATTAACACATTTAAAAAAAAAATTA
The DNA here is from genome assembly GCA_019009955.1 of Riptortus pedestris. Lineage (NCBI taxonomy): Eukaryota > Metazoa > Arthropoda > Insecta > Hemiptera > Alydidae > Riptortus > Riptortus pedestris. The sequence continues at coordinate 25,537,599 of CM032232.1, forward strand.
TTCTTCATTTTTATTACAGTGAATGGTAGACTTCGCTACCCCAAGCGTTTCGGCAATGTAACGTAAGCTCCGGCCTTCCATCTGAGTTTGAGAGACCCATTATTCTGGACCGAAATAAAAATAAAACATTAATTAAAGAAAATGCTTGGTTAATAATTAAAGATGTTTAAATGTGCGAAAAACTACTTACAGTTTAGAATAGACCAACTTCACGACAAATAAATTAAATCTGAGTTTTATCTAATTGTTTACAAATCCTGAAGGGATTAGTTCAATGGACTTAGACTCTACATTCTCTGGACTAACTAGAATACCCACATAAAGAAACACATTGCTGAAAATTAGCTTTTAATACGACAGATATGAAGTGTCCGGTTTTTTTTTGCGGTTGAGTGTATATATTGTTGCGAAAATTAAATACACCAGAGAAGGAACCGCTCCAGTGCGACTTAGTGCAGTAAGGTAAAGTGTTTTTATAAGAAGAACAGTGTTGTGCCGTGACTGTAAGTAACAGTTTAGTGCCGTGTTTAAGACAGTGCAGTGCCGCGAAGTAACGGACAATGTAGTGCCGTCTTTTGGTGAACTTCAGTGACCCTGAGTGAATTGTTGGACTGTGTAATCTGAAGAACAGTGACGCTGTAATACTGTGAGTATTACACAGTGTAATACTGTGAGTAGTAATAATTAATCAAGAGTATTGTGCATTATGAAATATATCGTCCAGTGAAAAACTGTGAATCTTATGTGTGTTTAATTTTGCAATCCAAAAGAACTCTTATTAGCAACGTTTATTACTGGTTTTGTAATGAAACGTAACAATATATATGCCTGTCATCTGTCTAGCTGTCGCAATTATTATTTTATCGTTAGCAAACTCAATATATAAGCGTTTCAAGCCAAACTGAAGATCAAGTTCATTAACAGCTATAATCTGACCAGAAGACTGTGATTTTGAAGGGAGAATTTCGAAAGTCCGATCGAAAAATTGTAAGAACTAGTCCTATTGTAAATATAGTTGTCTATAAATGGTGATATATATATACATATATTTCTCTAAGATTAATATTAGAGAATGTATCGGATTTGGAAATTTTAGTTTAGTAAAACCTACTCCTGCTATGTCCTAATTACAATAAGCTGTTATAACATGAACTTCTTTATTCTAAGCTTAAACACCAAATATTGCTTCCATGGAACCTTTTTTATGCGATGTACATGCAAATTCGTTGTGAGGTTGCCTAATCCATAAAGGTTTTAATTTCTTATCTCCAAAAAAGGTCCATTTGATCTATACCATAATCGATATTTAACCGTTTTATTCAACACTAAAGATCATATTTGAGATTGGTAAAAATCAGAATGGATTTAGGTGGAAGGGAGGTTACAGAAGGAGGGAAATAAAAAAAATCAAAATATTGTCGTTATTTTTATTTGGATCGTAAAATGTTTAGAATCAATGTTGTTGAACTATTGAAGCTCTATAATGTTTGTTGTGTGCATTCTTTCGTAAATTTAGTACTAAGCGAGTTTTTCGTAATTTCTTGTATTGTCTTCAGCTATCGCCCCGCTTCTATTTATCGTTTTATTCCCATAGAACTAGATATGTGGTGAGGTGAAATTATTTTATACCAGCACTTTGGAAATCCGCTTAGTTGTCGCGGCCCCTGCGTGATGGACTTTTTGTAATCTTCTACGTGGAATCGGCTGACATTTGATGACATTTTTAGCAAATTGCTTAAGTACAACCTTTATAAATGATTTCCTATAAAGGTAACAAAATAAGTAAAAATTGAAGTACATTAAATTTGCAATTTACACTTCTGACACTTTTCAATTCGATTCGAGTTGGGTATTTATGACGTGTTTACATAAGCTTCATACTATAGGAGACTAGCTCAGATACCAGGCTTAGCTCGGGAATTCATTTGAGGCTAAATGGTGATGGTATTTTTTTGGGAATGACAATATTTTGACATTTTCCCGTCCCAATGTTTAAGATTTATACCCGTCTTTGCTATGGATTTGGTAATAATAAAATTAATTATTTATGTAAGACTTCACTGTCTTCCATATTGTCATATTTCCCGTCTGCTGTAAATTTTACATAGATTTGAATTATTAAGGACAAAATATTAACATAGATTTGAATTAATTTTTCCAGGTAAGGTACCTGGTAGTTCAAATTGGAAAGAATTGTTGAGCATATTAATATTTCTACTGAAATTACTTGCCTCATACATTTTTCACGAAAAAATGTATAAAATAAAAGTCACTCTACATAAAAAAGTAAACAACTTTTGCTATGTGTATATTTGTAGAAAAACCAATAGAAAACGAAATACCGCTATTTTTTAATTCAGGCCTCTCTTACAACCCCCACTCTTGCTAGTCCCTAGAAATCTTAGTACGGCTTATTATAATGGAGGCATTAGTGCTAATACACATACCGAGTTTTATTTATTTGGTTGAGTCTTTTGTGTCAAATTAAACTGTTCACTTCTGCTATAGGTTTTAGCGTATATCTCGTTTATAAATCGGTATACGAAAAAAATGTATATAACAAAAGTTACTTTAAATAACAAAATAAACAACGTTTGTTATATTCATATTTGCCGAAAAACCGATAGGAAACGAAATATCGCTAATTTTAATTTCAGGCCTCCCCTTATAACCCCCACTCCTGTTCATCTCAGAGAATTTTAATATAGCCTAAAGTCTAAGTTGGGTTAGTAGTAAAGTACATACCAAGTTTCATAAAATTTGGTTCAGCCGTTTATGCGTGAAAATGTAACAAACAAACATACACGAAAGAAACTAAATGCAATTATGGTGTCTATGACATATGAAACGAAAAGTTATCGTGAAATTATGACAAAAAAATCAACGTACAGACAGAGGTTAGAATTTTATATATATATATATATAGGGAATCATATTGTAGATGTTGTCATTCCATTAAGTGAGAAATCTGATTAGTTTTTGAAGTACCTCCGGGCTCCGGACACTTGAGGTTTTTCTGTCAACCCTGCGATAGATAAAGTAATAAAGAGCCCCTAATAAAGTTAATATCTAAATAAATTATTAATATTAGCTGTGAAAAAATATTAGTTTAAAGATTAATTAAATTATTTTTGTTTTTAGGTTTCAAAATCTAAGGAAACATGGCAAGCCAACTGAAATGTGCTACTTCATTGCTTCAAAACCTTTCTACAAAATCTACCTTCCTTCATGTGAGTCAACCGATATTAAATAAGTTACTAAGCCTTTACACAGCACGATTTTGTATAAAACACTTTATGCTTTCATTCCACTCTCTGATCTATGCGTTTCGAGTTTTCTATAATGCCTTTTCGGGAACACAATCTTGGACTACAGAACAGCGTTAGTCTAAGGGCGAGAGAGATATGGGGTTGGGGATATTCTTCCAACACCTTTAAAACTGATTAAAAGGGAGAAGCTGGCTCCCAATGGAACCCAGAATCAGCTGATATAACCCTTAGGGCTTATTTATAATTTGCAAAAAAGTTGTTTTATATTTATACGACTAACGAATACAAGCTTGTCCTGCGACAGGTTTTCGTGAAGCGCTACAAACTCATTTCGGGCGGACATTAAAATCACATTCAAGAATTCCTGTCAAGGTACTGTCAGATATCCCCAGAGAAGGTGCTTGTTTCCGCGGAGATCGCCAAGGTGTGACTGAGGAACGACTCTTTAACCCTTTCAACATTTTCAGGAGTTCTGGCTGTCTGACCTCATGATCCGGGATTTGTCACACTTCCACTCAATCTGAATGCGTTCACCCACGAAACAATTACTTGCTGGCCAGGCACGTGACCTCCAGGATGAATATTTAACAAAGTACGTTGAGTGGCGATAATTGGAAGATCGTTGAAAAAGTCCTCGCAAGCAAAGCACGCCGCTGCTCCATCCAAAAGTGGAGAGAAAAAAAACTTCAGGAGTACCACACTCCAGTGATACTGGACACTCCCATATGCCCACACTCCTCGACGCAGGCGAACGTTACAAATCAGCAAGTTCCTGTCCCACACTTTACGTTCAAACGTTATGATAGGGTTTCATTTTTGTCATCTTGGAAGGATAAATGGACTTTGAAGGAAATTTTTCGAAAACGGCTTGTCGAGTACAAGCTCAATATCTGATTTCCCTCCTAATAAATCTCCCAATTAAACAAAAGGTTTAATTTACCTTAAATGTTTATTGACGGAATTGATTATATTTAAACTTCTAAAAAAGTTTAAAAAAATAAATATTAGTTTTATTTCTGTTAAAATTGCCTGTAAAAAAACTTTCTGGTTTCGTCATTCCTGGTCATTATTTCTATTTTATTTGCCAACAGCATTCATGTATTTTACTTATAATAAATAACATTATTATAATTTACTTATAAATATGCAATAACTGTCAATAAGAAATGCCTCTCTGGAATGGTTGTGTTCTTAGTTTGCGGATGAAAGCCTCTTCAGATATTAAAAATATAATGGATGTACTGTAATTAATTTTAATTGATTGGTTGGAAGCAGCTAAATTTATTTTCTTTTATTTTACAGATCTTGAAGCCTGACGCAGGAAATTCTTCTAAAATAATTCCAAAAGAGTGTTCTCAACATGTCAGACAGATAACGCACGACTCCAGCACCCCTCAAAATGCCAAGGTTGACGACTGGAGCAATGGGCTCAGGGAAACACTGCTATCGAATCTGTCTCCTGGTTGCGTTGGAAAAACGAAGCTGGTTCCTACGAACAAGGGGTTGGCAAAGGAAGTCATTCCGGCGTTTAAATTTGTGGACCAGTCACTGACTGAGGACAAATTCGTAGAAGGGGACAATACTCGACTGGCGGATGCTGTAGTCTCTCAAACATCGAATGCACCTGAGATGGAAGCTCAGAGAGAAAGATATTCGAGAGAGAGTAACTCCGGGGCGGTCCTTCAGAAGACCGTTGATTTAAACATGGGTGACATGATGATGGAGAATAGAGAGAAAAAGAAACTGTCAATGGACATCAATGTTGTAGTCAATATCAAACCTTACGAGCACGAAAGGAAAATTGGTTTTCAAGAGGTCAGTAGCAGGAAGAAATGTGTAGATGATAACGTTAAGCAGTCGGAAGGTAACGGGAAACTGAGTATCAGTAACCAACCTGAAGTTAGGATGAACGTGGAAAACACATCGTCTCTTAGCAGCATTGTGAGTGAAGAAACGAAACTTCCTTCAAGAGACTTTCTAATACGAGAATTTGGGAAGGTCTATGCGCAATATCTGAAAAATAGAAGGCCAACTAATGAAGAAATGAACAATGAGATACCTGAAGTTTTGAGGAAGAGTATTTCGAAAGTGAGTGAAATTTATTTGAGGTCTTTGCAGTCCGTCGAAGCTGAAGTTCCCCCGAAACCGCCCAGCGTCCCGGGCAATACAACACAGAACATGACAACAGGCTCTGGAACATCATTGGAGTTGAATACCGAATCACAACCACCCTTGGACATTTCGAACACAGTAGGGACGGGCAGTTCGAGGAGACTTATCGGGAGACTGCTGACTCCGTTCCGGTCTTTCGGAAGCCCTCGGCGAACCTTCGTCACGTCGGCCGCCAGACATGCTCAGAAGGAGAAGAAGAAGGATGACTGCGACTCTGCGAAGAGGCTGCCTTGCCTCCAGGCTAGCGAGCTGAGCAAGGCCAAAGCCGACAACGTGGGGAACAAGTCTGTCTGCGAGAAGTTCTGCATGCCGTGTTGCAAGCCTGCAAGGGATCCCCCAGAGTGCTTCTACCCATACCACAAACCTAACTGCGAGAGGCATAAGCCACCAAGGCCTTCCTTCTCCGAATGCAAGACACTGTTCTCATTGAAGCAAATCCAACCATGCGAATGCATACGTCCGAGAGGTACGACATGCAAAAAATCTAAGGAGTCCAAGAAATGCGCCAAGTAAAGAAATTAGGAAGGCATTGGTGAGTAATATCATATTTACTATTTCTAAGACTGTAAATGTTAATATTATTTGTTGACGATACCTTCTTTAACTTCAGCTAATTGAAACATTAGTGGGTCCACGGATTTTGTTAAATGAGTTCGTACATAAATAAATTCCGTTTGCCCAAGCACGCCCCACTCTCTGGTTACCGTTTGATGTAGAACTCCTCAACTCACATGGCTAGTCGAGGCCCTGTAAGACTGTGCATTACATAATACCAGACAATTTTCCACCACTCGACAAACTGACATGAATCTTATTGAAGTAACCAAAATTTAGTAAATTGTTGAATTAACTCTGTTATTCTAATCCCTCGAACGTCTCACTAGCACTGTCTTCCAAGATCTTCTTCTTGACTTCCTTCTGCACTTGTCTCGTAGCTCTTCCTCCCAGTTCTTTCTTGGTGAATCCCTGCCACCTTGACTTGTGCTCCTCTAGGATGGCATCACACGGTTTGGCTTGTAATGGTGGTGGTTCCGGAGAGTACCTCGTTGAACTTTTATTTCCACTTTACGAATGTAACGTATCTCCAATGATGGATTTTGAGTTTTCAGGGTCCACTATTAACAAGAGTACGATAGAACAAGGAGAAATCAGGATTTATTAAGTCATTTTAGTTATCTTTTTCTTTATTCTTTTTTTTTTTTTTTTTTACCGAAAAAGCCACTTCTCAGTAAACAAAATATTCTTCTGGTTGCTCCGATTCTATTAGCCACTTGCTTCTCGATATAGCCATTTTTGGTTAAAAAGAAAGCTTTTCGTGCAAGCTGTCGTGAAAATCCATGATTTTCATTCCACTTTATTTTCCTCTAGACAGTCGTTTTTCCTGTAGATATAACATCATGCCAACTGTTTTCCAGCAACCCTTTTCCTCTCCAATGATTTTCTATTAAGATTTATCCGGGTCTATTATGGTGGATTTATGGGAGTATTCACCCCGCCATTTTCAATCTCCAGACTTTATAACCTTTTTTACGATGCTACAACTGCACTTACTACTAGCCCTGCCATTAACGTCTGTCTTATTTATTTCTAGGTTTATTATTTTAGCACAATTTTCACTGCCTTAAACGTTTTATTTCTGAGAGATCCACGAGAGACAAAAATAAAAATTCAGAAAAGTAGATTTTCATTGAACTGGAAGTACTCAAATGTATTAAGTCATGCCATATTCTATTCCATTTATTTCTTCACTTATTAGGTATCCTATTTAAACAATTTAGGGTAATTATGAAAAGTTGATTTATATTAATCCTCCTATTATTAAAAGTCCACTTCTTGTGACTATGATTAACTGGGAAGGGTAATCTACAGGTTACCACCCTTTTCTAGCCAGGGCGGGATTATGAATTTTATTTAACGAGCTCGTAACTTAAATACATTTCTATTGCTCAGACGGGAATTGTAGTAGCCACTCTAAAGACCAAGCTAGACTAAAGCCACCGCGTTGTCACATCGCTAATCTGAGCCTACGTTTCAATTCATATTTATTATGTGTTAGATGTGAATAGATGGTGAGGTGAGTTGACTAGAGAGACATACCAGGACGTGAGAAATCTGTTTAGTTTACAGATATTTACAGCTATCACAGCGAACGCTTTAAATCAAACTGCTAACCTGAGTTTCTGATGAGTAAAAGTTGGAGTATGTGTAGACAACGTTATTCTTTCTTTTTCTAATGAAATAAAGGCTAGAATAAAATAATACCGTAATAGAGCAATGAATTTTACATAATATTATATAGAAAAAAAAATACAACAAAAATCAAAAGCTCTACTAAAAAAACAAGCAAGGTTTTGTATAAAATGCCACGAAAATTACATTTTTCCAATTTTAGCAGATTTCCCCTAAGGGAAATCAGCTATTGAGGTTATACTCATGACGCGATTTTCGAAAGTTTTCTTCAAATATCCATCGATCCTACCCAGGAGATGACGAAAATGAGGTCAGTCAAAACTGTATATATATCTATATATATATATATATATATCTATATATCTATATCTATATATATATATATATATATATATATATATATATATATATATATAAAATTGTAACCTCTGTCTGTACATTGATTTTTTTCGCGAAATTTCACATAACTCTTCGTTTCACATGTCATAGACACCATATCTGCATTTGGTTTCTTTCGTGTATGTTTGTTTGTTTGTTTGTTACCTTTTCACGCATAAACGGCTTAACTTGGTATGTATATTACTACTAACCCAACTTAGACTTTAGGCTATATTAATTTTCTCTGAGACGAACAGGAGTGGGGGTTATAAGGGAAGCATGAAATTAAAAATAGCGATATTTTGTTTTCTATAGGTTTTTTGGTACATATGCACATAACAAAAGTTGTTTATTTTGTTATTTAGAGTAACGTTTGTTATATACACTTTTGTCGTATACCGAAGTTTAAATGCGTTATACGCTAAAAATTATAGCGGGAGTCAACAATATTATTTGCCAAAAAAGACTCAACCGAACTAAATAAAACTCGGTATGTGTATTAGCAGAGAGGCATTCATTATAATAAGCCATACCAACATTTCTATGGACGGGCAGGAGTGGGGGTTATAAGGGAAGCCTGAAATTAAAAATAGCGATATTTCGTTTCCTATTGGTTTTTCCGCAAATATAAACATTACAAATTTTGTTTATTTTATTATTTGGAGTAACTTTTGTTATATATACTTTTGTCGTATACCTAAGTATAAATGAGTTATACGTTAAAACTTTAGCGGGTACTAACGGCTGAACTGAACTTAACAAAACTCGGTATGTCAATTAGCATTAATTCTTTCATGATTATAAGTTATATTAAAATTTTTAGGTTCGAACGGGAGGGGGGTTAAAAGGGAGGCCTGAAATAAAAATTCACCATATTTACATGTATAAGAGACGGGAAATATAAAAATATCGAAGACTTTGAAGCCTTATCGAACAAATAATTCTATTATTAGCAAATTCACAGCAAAGATGGGTATCAATCCTAAAAACTGGGACGGGTAAATGTCAAAATATTGTGCAATGTAAAGCCTGCTAAAAAATACCATCACCATTCAGCCTCAGATGAATTCCCGGGCGAAGCCGGGTATCTGAGCTAGTATATATATATATATATATATATATACATACATATATGTGTCTGTTAGCGCTCCAGCGGTCGCAATTATTGTTTAATCGTTACCGAACTGGATATTTAGTCGTTTTATGTAAAAAGAAAGATCAAGTTCGTTAACGGCTGAAATCGGGTCAGGGCAACCCCCACCTTAAAGTAGAGGAAAATTCGGAATATCTCCGATACCATATGTCGGATCGAAAAATTGTATAAAACCAATCTTATTGAAAATTAAATGTTCTATAGTTATTGTTCTATACATTTATTCACTATCTTGAATATTAACCGAGATATTTACATTTTTATTTAATTTGGACCGATAGCGGACGACCGTTTCCCGCAGAAAGCTAGTTCTTAATATTAACCGAGATATTTACATTTTTATTTAATTTGGACCGATAGCGGACGACTGTTTCCCGCCGAAAGCTAGTTCTTAATATTAACCGAGATATTTACATTTTTATTTAATTTGGACCGATAGCGGACGACTGTTTCCCGCCGAAAGCTAGTTCTTAATATTAACCGAGATATTTACATTTTTATTTAATTTGGGCCGATAGCGGACGACTGTTTCCCGCCGAAAGCTAGTTCTTAATATTAACCGAGATATTTACATTTTTATTTAATTTGGGCCGATAGCGGACGACTGTTTCCCGCCGAAAGCTAGTTCTTAATTTTTAATTTGGCCCGAGAGCGGACGACTGTTTCCCGCCGAAAGCTAGTTCTTAATATTAACCGAGATATTTACATTTTTATTTAATTTGGGCCGATAGCGGACGACTGTTTCCCGCCGAAAACTAGTTCTTAATATTAACCGAGATATTTACATTTTTATTTAATTTGGGCCGATAGCGGACGACTGTTTCCCGCCGAAAGCTAGTTCTTAATATTAACCGAGATATTTACATTTTTATTTAATTTGGGCCGATAGCGGACGACTGTTTCCCGCCGAAAGCTAGTTCTTAATATTAACCGAGATATTTACATTTTTATTTAATTTGGGCCGATAGCGGACGACTGTTTCAATTGTATTCAAGAGACCTTTATTATACGAGGTACATGCAAATATGTTCTGGGGAGCCCCCCCTCCCCCCCCCCGGCTTAATGTTTTGGACTACTAAAATTTGATTGATTGAGATAAGTTATTCTGACTCATTATTAATTACATAAACATGGAAGTTCCATTTCCAAAAAGAATAAAAACCGTATTCAATAAAAGTTCGGGCTGCCGAAATACAATGGGTTACTGAAAACACTGCTAAATAATCCACGTGGCCAATATTTATTAAAAAAAAATAATTGTAACAGTTTTTAAAATTAATATTGGTGTAAATTCAGAAAACAATGTTAAAATAAGGAGTAAGAATATGAATATAAATCTACTAAAATTATATAAAAGATATAAACATAATATATAAAAAAAAGAAGAATAATATACATTATCAAAACAATAATGAAAATTATAAATAAATATCGGCCATAAATGTGATTCAAACTGAGTCTAATACAATAGACTCCAAGAGGTCTGGCAAACACCTGGTGTCCAAGCTCCTTCCGTATGGTTCCTACGGAGCCTAATAGAATTCCACGGACTTCATAGTGTCGTTTACGGAAGGTTTCTCGATATTTTTCCTCAAAGTAGTATGCATCCTTCATATATTGCATTATTTTCTGCATCGGCTTTCACCGCTTCTCCAAGATTATTCGATTCAAACCGCAGAGAGGATCTATTATGATATCTTGCGAACTGTTAGATTTGAATGCAAATATATAGAATAATAGAACCGTCATTCCTGATACCAAACACTTCTTGAAAATATGTGTAGCATTTTTACTTATAAATAATACTGTTTTTCCCTTTTATATATAATATAAATAGTATTGCTTTATTTTAATTTAACTAATTATGTGTGATATTCTGTTCCAGGCGTAATATCCGTCAAGAAGCATTAATGGAGTTGAAATTTTGATCACTGGAAGATGTTCGACAAAATACAAACTCTTAAGACAAATTGATTTGTTTCTTAGCTTTATATTTATATGCAAACACGCGCGGTTTTACACACTCTTGCGCACATTCAGTTTGATGTCGCTAACAGCAACAGCTTACGTTAACAAGCTCACATGTAGGAATTAAACAGTCTGAAAAATTTACAATAGTTGCTTTATTTTAACAATCAGCTAACGGAGTTCAGCTATTGAGGTTGTATTCAAAATGAGATTTTGGAAATTCCCTCAAATATCTTTCGATTCTACCTATTGGACGACTAAAATCAGGTCCATTCAAAACTCTTCTAAAAATATGACTCATAATAATAGATATTTTAATTTTCTAATTTCACCACCCTTATTCCTTTTCAGCCATTAACTAATGACGCATTTAGTGGTGAATAAAACCATTAACGATCGTTTTAAGATATACATTAAAAAATTCGTCACACATGGGCTGGGTAATCACAAAAGATTTCCCACGTGCTGTTATAAAACACATGCAATGTCCTTTCATCACATATTCTCTATTTCTATGTAAAAAACCGATTAGTAAAAGGACTGAAGTAGGGGGAGGATCACTGAAGCCTGAAAACGGAGAACAAATATCTCGCTTAATACTTAAGTAATTAAGAAATGCAGAGAACAACATTTGAAGAACATCAATAGCTTAACAAGATTAGTTTTATAACATTTTGCGATACAACTGATAATGGATATATTTTAAATTTTATAAATCCCCCTCTACCCCTCCCCCCACATTCCGCCCCCGATTTCAGTCAATAACTAACATGTTCTTTAGTATGGAATTAAACCGTGAAATTTCGAGTATGGTATAGAAGGAAAAAAAATATTTTCGATTCACGACATGTATCATCACATCATATATCATCACACTATGTATTTACATGTATCTCATCTAGTAAACGTTCAATGAAAATGTTTGGTATTTATGGTTGGAATAAGGTGTTTAATGGTATAACTTATTACCAATATGTCATGACGGAGTGGTTGAAAAGTAAAGAATGAAAATTCCTCTAATAATGCTTATTACAAAATAAATGCATATATCAATGATTATACTACATTTTACTTCCAATTTTTCGTCCCGATGTTCTATGTTATAACTCGAATTTTCAAAATTATCTCTTAAAGCCCCCCCCCACTGGTTTATCGTATATAATAATCATAACCGTTAGTGGCTGAATAGAAATAGAGAGTATAAGGAGAGATGAATTAATACTCTCGCAGCGTTTAATACTCGGCACATTAGAAGTATGCTTAGTTTACACAGTCCCTGCGTGACCATTGAAGTGTAAAAACAGAAATATTGCTACATTTCTTTACCCCATTCTTAACCACTCAAAGTTTAAAAAACCTTGTTTGTTAAAAAAAATAAAATAAATGAAGCCACTAGACCTTTAACAGGTCTTTGTTATATATACCAGCTGGCACGAAAAGCATTGAAAGCTCAAAAAATTTGTTCTTGAAATTTTTAAAGAAACCAATCATTAGAAGGGAAGAAAAAGTAAATATTTCACATAAACTAAGAGAAGTGATGTCCCTTCACCAATGTTCGATTACTTTATCAAAGACTACTATCTAATTATGTCTTAAAGTAAGTAAAATTTCAATGAATAATTCAGTAGATATACAACATCTGAGCAATTCAAATAATACGGCTAGCGATCTCGTCGAGTGTCACCTATGCCAAAAAGTTTTAACAAAACGGGGAATTAACCGCCACTTGTCGAGAAGTCATAAAGGAAATGAAGACAAAATTGTTATAAAATGTGGAATCTGTGGGAAGGAGTGCAAAAATGTCCAAATTCACGTGAGTAAGGCTCATCCAGATGCCTACAGAATCAGCCATATTAATCCGTCACCTGAAAACCATAATGCTAATTTTTCCGATGATGAAACAGATGGTATTAACCTGCAAAATTGGGAATACAACTTTATTAACTTATTAATAAACGACAGAAACGACACTGCATTTAACGATGCTATAAATGACTTCACGAACTTTCTGCATGGTGAACAAATGAGTGGTAAAGCACCTGTTCATCCGGCCACAAAATATTATGAAGCCAGGAAAAGGGGAAAGAACAATTTAGATGGATATACCTACCGCAGAGAACGTGACCCAATAAAGAAACGCAAAAGGGAGTCAGAACGCCGTAGGAACAGATATAATTTTGAACTAGCCCAACATTACTATTATTACAGGCGAAAGAAAGTCGTTCAAAAGATTTTTGATAATCCAGAAGAGTCAACAACATCTAACCTAGACAGTTTAGACATAAAAAACCATTTCGAACATATCTTCGGATCGGAAAATAACTGTCAGTTAGACGACTATAAAGAATGTCTTGACGTAACAGAAGACATCGATTTTAATGAGAATGACCTAGAGGCTGCAACAAAAGGTATTTCACTAGATTCGGCTCCTGGACCAGATGGAATCTTTGTACGAACAATCCGAGACCTAAAATGTTACAAGGTTATGGCACACATAACAAACTACATGCTAAAATGGAGCTTTGTCCCGGACTCATTCAAACTAGGAAGAACCATACTAATATTCAAATCTGGTGATAAACATGATGTTTCCAATTATCGTCCTATCACTATTTACTCCATACTCAGAAGAGTAATTGTCAGAGCAATAGATAGGAAATTGAAACCGCACGTCGAACTCTCTACTCATCAGAGAGGATTTGTTGCATGCCCTGGAACATTTGTCAATTCGTCATTAATTAATGCATGCATCCAAAATGCTAAGCAAAGCAAAAAAGACTGTTGCGTAATTTTTCTGGACGTATCTAAAGCATTTGATAATGTAGGACACGCACATATAAAAAGAACCCTATCAACTTACCCAATTCCAATTAAAGTGAAAAAACTTGTAACCAGCCTATTAGAAGGAAATCAAATAACTTTTTCACTGCCCAAGAACAAGAAAACTGATCCAATCCCTATGATGAAAGGTGTCGGCCAGGGGGATCCACTATCGCCCTTTCTCTTCAACATGGCGATAGATTTCGTATTCCAAGAGCTCGGTGAAAAAGATATATGCAATGCCTATGGATACCAATTGATTGACAATTTACCAAATCTCTCATGCTGCGGATTTGCCGATGATGTTGCTCTTATCGCAAAAGATAAAACTTCAGCCGAACACTTGATCGAGCAGGCAATTGACTGTTTTCAAAAGATTGGCCTAAAGGTGAATGCAAAAAAGAGCACAGCAATAATAATCGAAAAAGGAAAATTGGTACAGCGAGAAATTACAACTATGGACGGGCAAACAATTTTCAGTATCGGCCAAAATGACAAAATAAAATATCTGGGAGTTACATTTCAGCAAGAAATCTGTCTCGATACTGAGAAACTCACAAGCACGCTGGTTGAAAAACTAAACAAGCTGTCATCCTCCAGTTTGCTCAAGCCTGACCAAAAGTTAAATATATTAAACCAATATATATGGCCAATAATGATTTACCCTCTTCAGTGCGCACCAATAAAAGATCTCAAACCTCCCTTTTTATCGAAAATAGATAAAATAATTAGGAGCTGTGTAAAAGAAATATTAAGCTTGCCATCAGATACTCCTAACAGTATGTTTTATTCATCACGAAAAGTTAGAGGTTTGGGATTGTTTAAGTCATATTGGGAGGCTTTCTTGCAACATATAAATGTATGTATGGCCATTATCAAAGACATGAACCCATACGTACTTCAAACGAGAGATTGCACTACTGAAATATCGGACTGCTTAAAAGCCCTTGATATCACAAAAGAGAAAAACGAATATCTCAGCGTCAGAAACTTGCGAAAAGACCTACGCCAAAGATCCTTTAGCGAGTGGTGCTCTTTACCAGCTAAAGGAAAAGGCGTAGAAACGTTTAACGACTGGCAGGCCAGTAATTCGTGGATTTCTGACAAAAAAGGGCTCTCTTCATCTGAATGGACAACGGCGGTGAAGATGAATGTGAACTTAGTGCCAGTTCGCTCTGTCCCAGGAAGGAACCTAGGAAACGCCCACTGTAGGCATTGCAGTGAGATTGAAACCCTTCCCCATGTCCTAGGTTCCTGCCAATGGGGCGAGCAGATGCGCAACTCACGACATCATAAGGTCCGGGCTCAAATTGCTCAACTCTTGGAAAAGAAGCACCCAAATTGGGATATATTCGAAGAGGTGACCTGTAATTCCGCAGACGGTACTCCAAGAAGAGCAGACATTGTAGTGATAATGAAAAATGAAAAGAAAGGATTAATTTTGGATCCCACTGTCCGGTTTGAGACGAGCCAAAATCAAGCAGACGAGGTGGATCAAGAGAAGAAAGGAATATACGAGCCATGTTGCCTGTATTTCTCTGAAAAATACCACATCCAAGACTGGACAGTTATGGGGCTTCTGTTTGGTTCAAGAGGAGTCCTCCATCAAAAAACCGTAAAGACCTTAATTGAATATGGGCTGAACAAAGATGACCTGAAGGACTTGTCCACCCTTATCCTAAAGTCGTCTATAAAAATTGTGAACCACCATTTATATAAAAAATAAATCTGAAATATTAAGCTGCAATCTCACCTGAGGTACCTCCCAAAGTTCCTCCATTCAATTATCCAAATTTCAATATACAATATAAACAAAATAAAATTAAAAAATTAATAATATTACCAAAACTGGCAGATTAGGAGGCTGACCACAAAGGTACCCTCAGAAAGAGGGCAGCTTAATTTGTTTGTTTGTATATATATATATATATATATATATATATATATATATATATATATATATAAACACACTCCAACAAACACTTCTCAAAAACAGACCATTGGACCAATGGCCAATAGATCAAAAGAGTTTCTTTAAAAAATATACATTTTTATTTAGGCATTTTTCAAAAGGTTTAATAAAAACAGCGGACGTTATAAATATTTTACTAAAAGAATAATATTTTATGTCTCCCTTCCATTTTTTTTTTACCTACATCAATTATAATGCAATAGAATGAGTGGCATAAATTTCTTAATGAAGTCAAATTAATATGTTATTGGGTTGTTTCGCTTTATCCTTATTATGCTTTTTAATTTTTCATCACTTTGTTTGTTTTTTCTTTGTTTATTATTTATTATTTTTTTAATTTCACAACAAATTTATGAACTACATTTCTTGTATACAATATCATGTATTTTAAACATACATACTATATACTATAGTAGTGTGGCACATGTAGTTTTTCGCCCTTTTTGCAAGTGTAGTGTGCAAAGGAAAGTATATAAAAAAAATAAAATAAAAGGCATATATTTATGTGAGTGTGTGTATTCTTTGACTAATGGTTGGTTGATTCATTAAACTCCAAATGAATAATGGCTATTGATAAAGATATTTATAAAAATTCAGCATTCAAATTATTCATTCAATGCTATTTTCAATCTAGTCTTTTGTTTGGATAATTCTGTGATGAAAGCTGAGGGAGATTTTCTATTAAACAAATCGTAAACAATTTGACTTTTGAGTTTTCTTTGTTTGAAATCGTTTTCCTAATTGGATATCCTCTCTGGGGCGACATTGATAAAAGTAGGATAATGGGCGGTGGGGGGGGGGGGGGTCGGAAGGTAATAGGATTGAGAGGGGGCGATAGGATAATGGCAATTATCAGCTGAAGGACCTTCCTTCACTTGAAGGACACTTAGGCGTCTTTTGAAGGAGTTTCTCACCCTTCCGATGAAGGACACGAAGGGCTTGATTAGGGCACTCGACAAAAAATCAACTCTCTCGAGCCCCAATCAATACCGCTTCACGACACGTTTTCCAACTTTGTCAATTGGCATTTCAAGAGGGGAACCCTTCCCTTTTTTTGGAAACGCCTTCTTTTTCATATCGTAATGACCATTTTCCTTCTTTTTTTATTGTGTAAATCCTTTGAAGTTTTCCGCTCCTGTTCCCTAATTGAAATCAAATTACACCGTTTTAGCACGTTTATCCAAAGAAAATTTACTCCTTACACGATTTCCAATTATGGCTTTGATGTCAAGCGTTTAAGAACTCTCTTTGAACTATTGGCAAGCCATTTGTCCTTATTTTTTGAGCTGTTATTATCCAAGCACAGACTCAAGGGAAAATACATCGGGTGAGAATAATATGTAGTTTCTTTTAAGGAGAAGATCTAAGCCACGTGAACCATATTAAACTGTGCTGATGGTTGGTTCGGTCAGTATTTATGACACTAGTAGCTGTTTCACAGTTAAAACAAGTAGTACTTCCAATGGGAATATAAAAAAGGAATAAATTCCATATATTCTGCGAAAGTGGGTAGCCAAGATTAGTGAATTTCTAAAAATACGTAAATCATATTTTATTAAAGCTTAAAATGTACTGTAAAAACGTTTCGTTTTTAACATTTTTTTCTGTACAACGAATATTAAGGAATTTGTTGGGGCGGCAATCGCTAGCCCATCTGGTGGTAAGATGGCAATTACTAGCCGATCCGACCACCATGTCTGGTGTCGGCAATCGCTAGCCGATCCGACCACCATGTCTGGTGTCGGCAATCGCTAGCCGATCCGACCACCATGTCTGGTGTCGGCAATTACTAGCCGATCCGACCACCATGTCTGGTGTCGGCAATCGCTAGCCGATCCGACCACCATGTCTGGTGTCGGCAATTACTAGCCAATCAACCACCATGTCTGGTGTCGGCAATTCCTAGCCGATCCGACCACCATGTCTGGTGTCGGCAATTACTAGCCGATCCGACCACCATGTCTGGTGTCGGCAATTACTAGCCGATCCGACCACCATGTGTGGAGTCGGCAATTGCAAGCCAATCAACCACCACGTCTGGGGACGGCAATCGCTAGCCGATCCGACCACCATGTCTGGTGTCGGCAATTTCTAGCCGATCCGACCACCATGTCTGGTGTCGGCAATCGCTAGCCGATCCGACCACCATGTCTGGTGTCGGCAATTACTAGCCAATCAACCACCACGTCTGGGGACGGCAATCGCTAGCCGATCCGACCACCATGTCTGGTGTCGGCAATTACTAGCCGATCCGACCACCATGTCTGGTGTCGGCAATTACTAGCCGATCCGACCACCATGTCTGGTGTCGGCAATTACTAGCCGATCCGACCACCATGTCTGGTGTCGGCAATCGCTAGCCGATCCGACCACCACTCGTCAGTGCCTGACCTGAGAGAGAGAGAGAGAGAGAGAGAGAGAGAGAGAGAGAGAGAGAGAGAGAGAGAGAGAGAGAGAGAGAGAGAGAGAGAGAGAGAGAGAGAGAGAGAGAGAGAGAGAGAGAGAGAGAGAGAGAGAGAGAGAGAGAGAGAGAGAGAGAGAGAGAGAGAGAGCGAGCTAAGAACCCCCCCACCAGAGGTTAATGATCTCATCTCCTCCAGACTAACGAGACAAACTTAGTATTCCCTCGTGCACCTCCCAGTTCCCGCAATCCCCCAGTCTCCTTTCCTCCCTCTTCTTTTCACTCCGCTTTACAAACTTATAATAGCTTCCTTTTCCCTTTCATATCTCCTTCTCCAGCCTCTATTCTACAATTTAAACTAGCAGTTCTACAACTGGGAGAAATCATCCCTGAAAATTTTTATCATGGAAATGTAAGAGTCGTTAGGGAATGAAACGTGTTAGGTTGGGGGGGGGTACGCATCTCTCGTAATAATATGAAATATGTTTAACATATGTTGATCCGTAAAGTGATACATTTTAGCAGATTTTTTCTTAAGGGAAATCAGTTACTGATGCAGCCTCATGTCTGTATTTTTGACAAATGTCCTCAAATGGCCATCGATCCTACCTAGGATAGGTTGAAAATGCGGTCTGTTCAAGATTATATATGTATGTTGTTTTATTTTTATATTGTCTACTTATATATTTGTCTTTTCAAAGGAAATTTCAAGTTCGTTCGGGGTTGAAATCGAAATGGGGGGGGGGTAGAGCCAAGGAATTTTTTCGAATGTTGTTGAATTCGAAATATCCTGGCTATTATAAGCCGGATTGAAAACTTGAATACAACCAATCTCCTCCACAGTATAAAAATTACAATTGTTATTGCCAGACTCAGGATTGGCCACATATACCCGACACAGACATTTAATCACGAGGCCAGAGAACCCTATATGCAAATACAGCAACAAGCACCTTACGATATATCACATACTGACAGACAGCATTCAACGAAAACTCCTTGAGATACCTCACGATATGAACTATCAATTGATCAATTGACAGCAGCCAATATATTCCACAACTACTAACATATACACATTTACCGATACATATAGAATAAAAATACAATGGATCTACATCATACTTTCGAATATTTAAAAGGGATAAATTTTATTATACCCTTAAAGGCAAAGTAAGGGTATGAGAAAATCAGATATTTCAGGAATATTTTCCATCTTATATATAAAAATGAATGTTTGTGTGTTTGTCTTTTATAGACTCGTAAACGGCTGAACCGAATTTTATGAAACTTGGTATGTATATTACTACTAACTCAGTGTAGGTTTCTGGTTATATTACTATTCTCTGAGACGGGAGTGGGGGTTATAAGGGAGGACTGAAATTAAAAATAGCGATATTTCGTCACCTATTGGATTTTCGGCAAATATGCAAATAACAAAAGTTGTTTATTTTGTTACTTAGAGTAACTTTTATAATATACCCTTTTGTCGTATGCCGAAGCATAAATGAGTTATACGCTAAAAACAATATTGGGAGTCAATAATTTTATATGGTACAAAAGACTCAACCGAATTGAACAAAACTCGGTATGTGATTTGGTATTAACACCTCCCTGATTATAAGATATATTAAAATTTTGAGGTACGAACAGGAGGGGGTTGTAGGGTAGGTCTGAAATTAAAAATAGCGATATTTCGTTTCCTGTTGGTTTTTCGGCAATTATGCACATAAAATAAAAGTTGTTTATTTTGTTTTTTAAAGTAACTTTTGATATGTGAACTTTTTCCGTATAACGAAGTATAAATGAGGTATACACGATAAACTGAATACGGGATCAACAACGTTATAGGACTCGAAAGACTAAATCGAAATCAACGAAACTCCGTATTTTTGACAATGATAATACGATAATCTATGATTATGTTTTATATATATATATATATATATATAAAGATACATGCACAGGAAATGGCTAATAAAAAATATTTTGTATTTTGTAGAATTAAGTACATAACAAATACTTTTATTATTTGACCAGCACTCCGGACTCCGGTGTAAATCCTAAGCATTGAGACAGGAAAATGTAAAAATATTGTACAATGTAAAGCCCAAAAAAAAAAATACCATCATCACTCAGCGTCAAATGATTATGCCCTGGGGGAAGCCGGTTACCTTAGCTAGTACTGTATAAATAAAGAACGATATCATGGGATAGATATATTATTCTAAACAGAGGTCATGCCAATCATCATTGATGTGAGGCATAAATGTTGTTATATGCATATGTTCCATATCATTAATGTTAATCGAGATATTTGGATTTGTTTAGTTTTGATCCTTGTGGAACCCCCACTCCCACTCATGTCTTACTAACAATAAGCTGTTACATCATGAACTACTTTATTCTAAGCTTCAATACGAAATATTGTATTCGAGAGACCTTTATTATGAGAGATACATGGAAATTGAACTCGTGCTACGTTGTTTCGAAAATATATAATTTTTATAATTTGTACCGTTCTCGATATTTAACTGTTTTCGTCAACGCTGAAGATCATATTCGATATTGGCAGAAATCGGACATGAGATTGGTGGGATTTAGATGGGAGGATTGGAAAATTCAAAATAGATTCTTTAGTTATAGTCGGGTAGTAAAATGTTATAGGAACAATCGTGCTTAATCCTCCGGCGTGCGCGCCTGTTTGAGTTACGTTAGCGGATGCAGTGGTGTTTGGACCACATTTTGTTCTTTTCTATTTTTTATTAGAAAAAAAGCTATAACTTACTTATTTATGTTGTTTATTCATTTTTTTCTTTGGTTTTACAGTAATTCTAATGCATGAAAAGTATACGTTATCATATTGCTAAGAAAAGGATGGCTAAAAAAATGTTTTTATAAATAGCTTTGGAATATAAAAAAACAACCTGCATTAGGTAGAATAATGATTGAGATATTTTAATAATAAATTGTTTATTATAAATAACCACCAACATAGGATATTCAGGAACGTAGGAATAAAGGTATAGGAACAATAATTTTATGTTTTATAATATTAATTTACAGACTAAAAATAGAGTAAAATCATTAATTATTTTCATAAAGTTTGAACAAACATTTTGTGATATAAATACAGAGTAATAGTATATTAGTAATATAATAGAAAATATTATTTTTGTTCGATTCTCTCCTGGGCAAAGGAAATTATTTAGTGACGAAATTCATTAAATAACATCCTAAAATCCCAACCTAGAAAAGAGTGGTAACCTGTAGACAACCCGTCCCAGTTATGCTAAGTTGCAAAAAGTGGACGTTTATAAACAATAATAATAAATATGTTCAAGGTTATAAATGATCAAATACAGTAAAAAATATTCGGTTCAAAATTTGCAAGAAAAAAACATTAATTTATCAATTAGGAAATTGAAACATTTTTTTTTTTATATTACAGAACAAAAATCAAACTTCTTCTTCTTCTTCGTATAAAGCATTTCCCTGACAATTATTGCACGTTACTTGATGGATACTGTGATTTCGGTAAAAATTCCTTTGGCACATATTGCATACAACGCTTGTTCTATTATTTCGATGTGACCCACAAAGGTAGCAAATTTTTTTAGTCCTTAGAAAACCGACTCAACGTGTCAGATACATGTTGATATACAAATACCTGGAACTCTCAGCCCACTGAAGTCATTTCTACTCCTAGTATTTTGACAGATGTTCAGATTGCGGTCCAAATGCCGCAGCGCGCCCTCCGGAGGGTTAACTATTTTTACATATAAATATGGAGATCTGCTTAGCTCACTCATCCCCTGCGTCATGGACTTTATAATATTCATAGGTATTTTTAGGGATTTTTCGAAAATCTCTCCACGAGCACAACCCTTGGGGAATCGTTGAGAGAAAATAAAAGGAAGGAGAGATGGAGTAGATGAGAGTAGTGAGGCAATATGAGAAAGGGGGAGGGGGTGTGAATTATGAAAGGGATGAGATTTGTAGCTACTGGCAGGGGCTATAACCACCCCTATACAGTCCATCAGGGTTCGATCCGCTTTCTGGGCCTCATCACAGCTCTAGGGCGGGCCTCTTTTCATTTCATCTTAACATTCGGATAGCATCCCCTAACGGCCCTATTAGCAGATTTCCCATAATGGAAATCAGCTATTAAGGTCGTACTCATGACGAGTTTTCCGAAAAATTTCCTCAAATAAACATCGATCGTACCGAGGAGATGAGGTCCGTTTAAAATTATATATATATTTGTCTGTTAACGCTTTAGTGGTCGCAATTTTTTCTTGACTATCACCAAACTTCATATTTAAACGTTTTATGTACAATTAAAGATTAAGTTCAAACCAGTGGGGGACGGGTTTAGAGGGGAGGATTTTTGAAAATTCGAAATATCTCCGTTATTATATGCCGGATCGAAAAATTGTATAGGACCAATCTTATTGAATATTGAATGATCTATAAATATTGTAGGGGCGTGCGGTTAGCTTTTGCGGTAATAATAATAGAGCTATTTTGGCGCCAAAATGTCAGGGCGGGGAAGCTTTTTAGTCCCGGGTTTCGGCACCAAAATGTAATGGCGGGAAGCTTTTTTACGGCAAGAATAAGAGAGCATTAGACTGAAATATTTACTATTTTTGGAAAGATGAGGGTGAATGATACAAGTCACTATTTGAGTTCTCCAAAGAATCAATTATATTGAATTGATTAAGCAACATATAATACAAACATAAAACTTTATAGATATAGAGGTTGAACAAGAAAGAAAAGGAAACAACTTTATAAAATAATTTAGCGGCACGCCAATAATATATGTACAATAGAATGATCGATCGGTCCTATACTGTGAGTACTCATTTAATAATTAGCGCAGATAATGCTAGCATTATTAGAAGTAGGTACCTGCGGGAAACATATACTTTCCTTGAAGTGGAGTCTTTTTCCGTTGTTATTTTCTGTGTTCCCTATAAGATCTGTCTTCTAGCTGGTTGCTAGGATGGTAGCTTTGCGGGAGATGAAAGACTGACTGTAACTCTATAACGGGTGAATTCCAACTGAGCGGTTATCTATGAAGTGGTTATCTGTAGCGGAGGGAGAGGGGCAAAGCCCCACTGGCCATAGAAACGACCCCAGAGGGCCTCTAAACCCAACTGAACTGTTCTGCTTTGTAACTAGCCGATGCCTTCTTGAGCTGCAACGCAGTTTCCGCTATAGGCCACAGTCTTGGTGATCTGCATGTGTGTGGCGGGTTTGTGAACTCAGCGAGCGCGGGAGATTCAAATGACGACTGAACAAATATTGTCCTATACATATACTCTGTATCATGAATTATAACCGAAATATTTGAATTTTATAATTTTTTGGATTTTAGTAACCCCCCCCCCTCTACTCGTGTCTTATTAATAATACGTTGTTATATCATGAACTATTTCATTCCAAGGTTAAATACCAAATACTGTTTTCATTTAACTTTTACTATGTGAGATATATGCAAATACTTTCAGTTGCCCCCCCCCCCGCCCTTCTTTTGTTTTTGAATTTCTAACATTTCAGTGATTGAGATAAAAATTATTCTTATTCATCGTAAATAATACCACTAGGTATAGTAAAAAATTTTCAATCAAATTAATATATTGCATTCAGATATATTTCAGTAATTGTTTTTATTTCCTATCTAGAATATTTCTATCTTTCTGTTGAGCTCTCAGAGGTTGGCTAGCCTGTTTGTTTACAATTCAGTCGCTTTCCTTTGGGGGCTTATTAAAATTAACTGAACGATTTCTCACAGTGGTTACTCGTAAGCAGATTTCTCTATTGTAAAATTTCACGAAGGAAATGAGCTTAGTTTAAGGCAGCCTTTGCGTGACGGAATTTTTTAAAAGTTTTGGTCCTCCCATCCCCTTTAACCTACCCCTCGTATTCGTAAAGGGTTAAATATTTTGAAAGGTACAGATCAATCATTCTCGAAAAAATCTTAACTGCACAGCCCCTGTGTGACTATTGATTTTTAGCTGATCCGTTAAAATTGTTTTATCTTAGGAATTGAAAAAATATAAGCTTTAAAAAAAAAATGTGAGAACCCTGGCATTTGAGGGTTGAGAGTATAGAAGTGGAAAAGTGGGTAGAATATATTTTTGAAGAACCTCATCTATGATTCAAGCCAAGTGCTCGCCTTCATCTTGGGGATCTCAGCCAGAGTTTGGCCAAGCACTCAGCGCCAATTCTACAATTTATGAAGGCAACTCTCGATACTCCAGCTGAGAAGTCTGTCACCTGATTGTACTGAAAACATTTCCCACGCACCTCTATGTTAACTTAATGATGACAGCAATTGTTGGTCCTGGCTCCACTAGCCCTTTAGCTCCCCGGTCCAGCAGAATATCCTCTGCAATGTGTATTCGAAATTGTTTTAAAGTCAATTTCTTTTAGGGCTGTTCCTTTTGTACAATAACCATGCGTTATTAACAATAAAATCCAATAATTAGCTGAAAATGTTCATGTAATACTTGTGGGAGCGGTAACCTGTTCTATAAAGTGAATGAACAAATCACTAAGGTCAACACTTTGTTGTCATACCATTTAATCATGCTGATGCACTTTTTGTAATCAACGTATTTATCACAACATCCTCTTCCTTCTATCATCCTCAATATTGAAATGTTCCAGTACTTCATTCATTTCAATTTGAAAATTTCCTTCATCCGTTTTGGGGCATTTGTGTGCATTTTCTTCTTCATTGTCGCTTTCTTCTCCATCAGAAGTGATACTAAATTTTAGTATCAAAGACAAAGTCTATTCAGCTCGACTTTTATACATATCTGTTAATTAAATTGGTAAAAGTAAGAAATAATATAAAATCATGCACTTTGGGCAAATTTGTTGGTATTTGGCCAGGGTGAACTTAAGTACACCATCATTAAAATCCATGCTAAAATTCTATTTCTCTCCAGAATGGAAAATGAAACACATAGGAACTTAAATACAATCCTTTAAAACTAATTCACCCATTTTGGTTCATATTTAAATCGAATTGCTTATATTTTAATAAATTAGAAACTTCCCTGGAAACTAGTTTGGAAAAGGGGGGTAAACAATGGTGATTTGCTTCAGTGCATTGTTAGTAATTAGCTCCAATAACAATAAATGGACTTTTGTTGCATATGCTCATGCTTGGGAGGTTACAGAGGTGTGGACTGCGGCCCAAAAGGGGTAAGAATAGAAGCAATAGCTCTCTGGGAGAGTTAAATATGAACGGTGTCTTTAAAGACACCTTGGCCAGTTAAGGGTTAAATAAATTCCTCCTGCCCAGGGGAGAAATCCCCAGTCTTTTCATATCATCTGAGATAAAGGCCAACGTTGTATCTGACATGGCTAACCTGAGTCAGGAATCAGCTAAAGAGGTTGTACTCATGATGGGACATTCAAAAACTAGTCCAAATGTCCATCGATCCTACTGAGTAGATGACGAAAATAAGGTCTATTCAAATTTTAAATGTGTGTGTGTGTGTGTGTGTGTGTGTGTGTGTGTGTGTCTGTTAACGCTGTAACGGTTGCAATTTTTGTTTGATCGAGACCAAACTCGATTTTAAACGTTTAATGTAAAAATAAAGATCAACTTCGTTAACGGCTAAAGTCGGACCAGTGGGTTGGGGAGGGGATAAATTGGAGAATTTCGAAAATTTGTGTAGAATCCATCTTATTGCAAATGCAATTTTCTATAAATGTTGTTATGTGCGTTTATTAATTATTAATCGAGATATTTCCATTTTTTTATTTTCCAGCCTTCAGTAAACACCCAATTGTACTCATGTCATATTAACAATAACCTGTTACTTTGTTAAACACTTTATTTGAAGCCTGATTACCAAATATTGTGGGCTAAGCAGATTTCCCACACACCTCTATGAGAACTTAATGATGTCATCTCGCATTCTAATCTATAATTCGTACACCATGATAAGTAACGGAGATATTTCGAATTTTCGAAAATCCTACCCCCTAAACCCCCCCCCTTCCACTGGTCCGATTTCAGCCGTTAACAAAATACAACCGTTAACGATCAAACAAAAATTGCGACCGCTAGAGCGGTAACAGACAAATACACACTGTTATAGATCTCTCTCTCTCTCTCTCTCTCTCTCTCTATATATATATATATATATATATATATATATATATATTGTACAGTTTTGAACGGACCTCATTTTCGTCATACCTAGTAGATCGATGGACATGTGGAGAAAAATTTCGAAATTCCGTCATGAGTTCGACCTCAATAGCTGATTTTCCTTAAGGGAATTAAATTTGCAATTATTTATGCTTATACTGAAAATTATAAAGAATATTTTGAAGGAAGCAAATGATAAATGTAAACAATTTCGTATCAAAGCTATATTTGTTATTTAAACAAATCAATTCACTTTTTAGCATATTATCCTTCAGGGAATTCTGCTAAAGACTTGCTGTAGGATTCTTCAAATGTCCAGAGATCATGGTGCATGGCAAAATTCTTTAATGATACGATTGAACCGATACAACCCTCCAATTGTTGTAGTGGTGAATGATTTTAATTGAATTATTGATGCAAACTAATGAATGGGAACATTGTTTATTGATAGAGCACGGAGGCAGGTTCAATGAGCATTGATGCCTTGATATTGTATTACAATGGAATATGCATGGGGCTATAATTATGCATATGCAACAATGCCATATGACATGTCAGCTGATATGCATATACGCAACATATCAGGCCATATTGTATCATACAAATAAGCAAATAATCCTTAATATACTATAAAATACTGAGTTCCTTAAAAAAATCTGTCACTTAGGTTCTTCCTAAACTAATCAGATTCCCTAGTAAGTAAGAGACTAGTGTTCTCATCTCACTACTTATTCCCTATTTCAATGTTTAAAAGTCCGTCACGCAGGGGCTGCGTAAACTAAGCAGATTTCCCTCGTGAAGTTTAGTAATAGATAAATATACATACTCGAAACACAAAACCGTGAATAAATACAAAATACGGAAATAAGAAATGTTTCATCAAATGTCAATAACCTGCCGACAGGGAGAGTTTGGTTAGAAATGTAAACAAACAGTTCTGCCCGCCTCACACCGGAAAGAAAAACAATTACTGAAATATATCAGAATATAGCATATTAATTTTATTGACAACTATTTACTATATCTAGTACTATAATTAATAATGAGGTCAGAATAATTGTTATCTCAATCAATCAAATTTTATTAGTCCAAAACCTTATAACGGGGAGAGGAAGGGGAGTCACCAGGACATATTTGCATGGATCTCGTATAATAAAGGTCTCTTCAATACAATTTGTGGTATTTAAACTTTGAATAATATGATCTATCATGTAGCAGAGTTTTGTTTATGTAACATGAGTAGAAGTGGTGGTTTGCTTAAGGCTGAAAACTGAAAAAGGCAAATATCTCGGTTAATATTCAAGATAGTGAATTAATGTATATAACTATATTTATAGTACATTTAATTTGCAATAAGACTGGTTTTATACAAGTTTTCGATCCGACCTATAGTAACAGAGATATTTCGAATTTTCTAAAATTCTCCCCTCCAAAACCGCCCACCTCCCCCTGGCCCGATTTCAGCCGTTAACGAACTCGATCTTTTTTTTTTATACATAAAACGACTAAATGTTGAGTTTGGTAACGATTAAACAATAATTGCGACCGCTAGAGCTGTAAAAATATGCATTATATATACACAGTTTTGACTGGACCTCATTTTCGTCATCTCCTGGGTAGGATGGACATTTGAAGAAGTTTTTCGAAAATCGCGTCATGAGTACGACCTCAATAGCTGACTTCCCTTAAGGGAAATCTGCTAAAACGGATGATTAGGAAAGGAGATTAAATGAATATTTTAATAAATTTAAATACTAAATATTGGAGTTAAAAACATCCGTATGCCATTAATAGTTTAACAAGATGGCTCTATAACATTTTCGATCCCATAAAAACCAAGATATTTCGAATTCCTCCCCCTCCTCGTTTGAACTCACACTTTTTCAGGTCTGATTCAACCAATAACAAATATGATCTATAATGTTGACTGAAACGGTTAAAAATCGAGTATAGTGTTGATAAAATAACCTTTTAGCAGATTTCCCTTAAGGGAAATCAGCTATTGAGGTCGTACTCATGACGCGAGTTTTGAAAAATTTCCTCAAATGTCCATCGATCCTACCCAGGAGCTGACGAAAATGAGCTCCGCTCAAAATATTATATATATATATATATATATATATATATATATATATATATATATATATATATATATTTGTCGTTTAACGCTCTAGCGGTCGCAATTTTTGTTTGATCGTTACCAAACTTCATATTTAAGCGTTTTATGTAAAAAGAAAGATCAAGTTCGTTAATGGCTGAAATCGGACCAGTGGGAGGCGGGGTTTAGAGGGGGAGTTTTAAAAATTCGATATATCTCCGTTTTTTTGCGTCGGATCGAAAAAGTGTATAGAATCAATCATATTGCAAATTAAATTTACTATAAATATTGTTCTATACATTTATTCTTATCTTGAATATTAACCGAGATATTTGCATTTGTATTGTGAGTGTGGTCTGCAAATGGGCTATGTTCCGCACTATCCGCCGAGAGCTCTGGGGGCCGTTTCGCTAACTATTCCTCCCTCGTGAATAGGTCTAGAGATACCTTCCTACTACTGTTATTATTAGGCAGATTTCTCTATTGTAATACTTCACGTCCGAAATCTGCTTAGTTTACGCAGCCCCTGCGTGATGGACTTTTTTTAATTCGAAAACGTAAAATATTAATTGATGGCATTATCACACAACGAATTTGCTTACATCTCGAATAATAATAATAATCCCTTAAGGGAAATCAGCTATTGAGGTCAAACTCATGGCGCGATTTTCGAAAATTTTCTTATATATATATATATATATATAAAATGATGTCTGTTAACGCTCTAGCGGTCGCAATTTTTTTTTTATCGTTACCAAACTCTATAATTAAACGTTTTATGCAAAAAGACTGAGTGAGTTCGTTAATGGCCAGTGGGAGGGGTGATTTTCGTAAATTCGAAATATCTCCGTTACCATACGTCGGATCAAAACATTTTATAGAACCAATCTTATTGGACATTAAATTTACTATAAATATTTTTTTATACAGTTATTCTCTATCTTGAATATTAACCGTGATATTTGCATTTGTATTTAATGTGGGTGGGTAACGGACGAAAGTGAGTTTCCCGTCATAAGCTAGTTCGGCCGTATTCGTAACTGTTGGCTCTCGCGAAATATCTCAATTGTTAAATTTCACGTGGGAAATCTGCTTAGTTTACGCAGCCCTTACTTGACGGACTTTTATAAACCTGCCCATATAATGTGTATGTATAACATACGTATGTGACAATTTTATATTGTTTCATATTATATAATCATGAATCATGTATATTCATCATATAATGTATCAAATATAACTTTTATACAAATATTAGTACTGGCTAAATAAAAACTAACCTTCTTATTAGCAGATTTCCCTAAAAGGAAATCAGCTATTGAGGTTGTACTCATGACGGAATTTTCGAAATTTTTCTTCAAATGTCCATCGATCCTACCTACTAGATGACGAAAATGAGGTACGTTCAAAACAGGTATATATATATATATATATATATATATATATATATATATATATATATATATATATATATATATATTTGTCTGTTACCGCTCTAGCGGTCGCAATTTTTGTTTGATCGATACCAAACTCGACATATAGTCTTTTTATGTAAAAAAAAAAACGATCAAGGTTGTTAACGGCTAAAATCTGACCAGTGGGAGGGGGGGGGTTTAGTGGGGGTGATTTTTGAAAATTGGAAATATCTCCTTTATTATGCGTCGGATCGAATAATTGTATAGAATTAATCTTATTGCAAATTAAATTTACTATAAATATTGTTATATACATTTATTCTGTATCTTGAATATTAACCGAGATATTTGCATTTGTATTCTGTGTGTTGTCGCCAGGATTCGGCTATGTTCGGACTTTCCGGCGAGAGCTCTGGCGGCCGTTTCCTTAACTATTCGTCCCTCTTGAATAGGTTTAGAGGTTTCTTACTAGTACAGTTGTTATTAGGCAGATTTCTCTACTGTAAAACTTCACGTGGGAAATCTGCTTAGTTTACGCAGCCCCTGCGTGACGGACTTTTTTAATACTTAAGGAAAGGTGGTAAGTCATCTGAGAGATGGCATGCTCCCACTCATGTACTGACGAGGGGCGCGACTACTGGAGTTTTAATACGACCCTCGTACAATCATGGGCAAAGTTTTAAATGGCGTATACGGTTTGACTGTTTGACATTTGACATATAAAGCGATGCGGCCTATAAGCGACTCCACAGGCCAATAGCCAAGCCCGCTCTATAGCTTTTAAGCTTACCAAACTTCTAATATGCTTTTCAAATAGTTAGCCAAACTCCTAATATGCTTTTCAAATAGTTAGCCAAACTCCGCCGTACTCGTCCTCCCGCAGAGGAACCAGCAAATATTATAGCTCTCTGTCATTCTCTCTCTCTCAGTACGTAAATTTAAAAAAAGTCTGTCGCGCAGGGGCTTCGTAGACTATGCAGATTTCCCACGAGCATAACATATTTGCATTATCTCAAAAAGTAAAAGTCCAATGAGAACAATACTCGGTATTTATGCTTCAAATGATGTGCTTCGTAATATAACAGCTTATTGATAATATGACATGAGTAAGAGTGGGGAGGGTTTAACCCTCCGTCGGGTGCACCCCAGGACGAAACAAAATCGGGCGCACCCGACCTGAGAGGCCTCCCACATATTTTAACCCCCCCACTTCCCTCCTAATTAATTTAAATTTAAAACGCTGCTAGGACAGACTTCGCTTGAATGACTTTATTAGAATAGAATGAAGCTTAAAATAAAACAAGTAAAATTGATAAGGCCCATTTGGCCTGAGAGGCCAGAATTAGACTAGAACTTAATTCTCAAGATATCGACAAACTTCCGTACAGAATAGCATTAATCTTAGTAAAAGGAACGATTGCAATATATGGAAAAATACTCATCTTCGATATTAAGGAGAAACGGGGCGCGGTAGGCCTCACAAGCCAGCTAGGGGCCAGACAGGCAGGATGAAGGATGGCAATAGACTACAGTAGGAGATTTTAATCATGAACATGAATTAGGAAACTAATGGGAATGGCGCCTCACAGGGGAAACAGAATGAGGCGGGGCATCAAAAAATATGTTTTCCTGGCCTCTCAGCCCAGCTGCACCCTGCAGAGGGTTAATGAAGGCCGAAAACTATAAAATGCAAATATCTCGCTGAAAATTAAAATAGTGAAAATATGTACATATCTACATTTATAGAAAATTACATTTACAATAAGATTACTTTTATGCAATTTTTCGATCCGACACATAATGAAGGAGATATTAAAAATTTTCGAAATTCCTCACCTCTAACACACTACACCCTCCCCCCTTCCACTGATGGAATTCAGCCATTATCTAACTTGATCTTTCTTTTTCAAAAAACGATTAAGTATCGAGTTTGGTAACGTTTAAATCAAAATTGCTACCGCTAGAGTGGTAACAGAAAAATGTAATATCAAATTTTTGAACAGACCTCATTTACGTCATCTACTAGGTTAGTAGATGAGGTAAATGAGGTCAATGAGTAGACATTGCTGCCATCCAGGAAATCAGATGGATTGGGCAGGGCATGTTTGATAAGGGTAAATACTCTATCTACTTCAACTGCGATGAACGTAACCACAACCTTGGGACAGGCTTTATAATTAATAAGAAGACCTCACAGCTCGTCTTAGACTTCAAGCCAATCAATCCTAGAATATGCTGCATACGGCTTAAAGGAGTTTTTGGGAACTATAGCATAATCAGTATTCATGCCCCTACTGAAGTATCTGAAGATGATGACAAGGATGCCTTCTACAGTATTCTTGAGCGTTCCTTTGACCAACTTACTGGTGCTGATGTAAAGCAAGTGAATTCCCAGAATGACATTGCCCAAGAGATCCAGCGTAGAGTAATTTCCACCAACAGATGTTACCACGGACTGCTGGAGCATTTTAAAAGCCGAATGGTATCTCGAGCTACAAAGATCCGTCTCTATAAGACACTTCTGAGGCCAGTCTTAACATATGCCTCGGAATGCTGGACAATTAATAAGAAGCAGGAACAAGCTCTGGCTAGGTTTGGGAGGCGGATTCTGAGGAAAATCTTGGGAGGCGTCTGTGAAAATGGGATCTGGAGGCGACGGACTAATGCCGAGGTTATGCCATTATATGGAGATGCGGATATAATGACATTCATCCGGGTAAGCCGTTTCAGATGGGCTGGACATGTGGCGAGAATGTCAGAAGATCCTCAAGAAGGTGCTGCAAGAGGTGCTATATGGCACAAGAAGGAGAGGGAGGCCAAGGTTGCGGTGGATAGATGGCGTGGCCGAGGTGCCCGATCCATGCTGGGGATTCGGGATTGGAAGATGGCGGCGCAGGACAGAGATGACTGGTGGTCAAAGCTGCAAGAGGCCCTGTCCCCTCGCGGGATGTAGCGCCAGTGATGATGATGATGATGACTAGGTAGGATCGATGGGCATTTGAAGGAATATTTAATATATTGGGGAAGCCCTTATATCAGTGGTAGAGTGTCCGACTTAAGATAACTTAAGTGGAGAAACATCATGCATGGTGAGGAATTGAATGGGTGACCATGGAGTTAGTTTTCCGGTTCACTACAGGAGCACGCCTGTGTCACGGCGGCAGTGAGAGTCCAGTGAATAAATCACTCAGACAGCCCGTCAGGACATTGATTCTCCTCATTGACTACGAAAATGGCTTTTGGTGGTATGATCACTGCCCAGAACCCCGTTTATAATGAGGCCCGTTAGCTTATTGGAGACAAATCATTCCAGGTCCTCTTTGGTTAACGGTGGTTGTACGTAGAATTGATCAGAATTGATCCACTCTTATAGCAAATACTTCGAATTTAATCCAACCGAATTAAAAAAAATAAAAGTTAAACATTAATCTCATATTCCATGACCAAGCAGCTTCTGTACGAAGAATCATCCTTACGAGTCTGGCATACTCGAGTTTTGAGGGGGGACATCGACTTGAGACTAGAAGCGGACTCAACGAACCTAGACAACCGGCAGATACCTGCTCCGGCAAGAAATTAGCGCTTTTCTGTGTTGAACGTTATTCCTTTATTCCAATTATATTCCTTATTTACAAATTACATAACACATTAACTTTTAAAAATATAAAACAGGTCAATTTACAACATTTAAATGAATTGTTCATACTTTGCCACTGAGGACTCTCTTAGGATACTGGAGACAACTCATTCCAGTTCCTCCTTGGTTAACGAGAAGTCGAGTTCTGTTACTTCCCAAACTTCTTGGTGCAACCAATCAGAATTATTGAAACCAATAGCATAGCCCTAACAATACATTTTAGCACATTTCCCCTAAGGGAAATCAGCTATTGAGGTCGTACTAATGACGCGATTTTCGAAAAATTTCTTCAAATGTCCATCGATCCTACCCAGGAGATGACGAAAATGAGGTCCGTTCAAAATTATATATATATATATATATATATATATATATATATATATATATATATATATATTTGTCTGTTAACGCTCTAGCGGTCGCAATTTTTGTTTGATCGTTACGAAACTCGATATTTAACCGTTTTTTGTAAAAAGACAGATCAAATTCGTTAATGGCTGAAATCGGACTAGAGGGAGGGGAGGGTTTTGAGGGGGTGATTTTCGAAAACTCAAAATATCTCCATTATTATGCATCGGATTGAAATATTGTATAGAACCAATCTTGTTGTAAATTAAATTTACTATAAATATTATTATATACATTTAGTCTCTATCTTGAATATAAACCGAAAGAATAGTGAAGGAACGAGGCGTTTTTTCTTACCTGAGGTAATAATTCCTTCACCATCCACCACCTCAAAAATGGATATAGAAGCTTGCCAAGCTGTCTGGAGTTCAACGTTGGCACAACGTAAGCCGTAAGAATGTCGATGCAGTAAATAGGTATACGAACGATAGTGAATTAAAGAAATTATTCTTCAAATTGTACTTGAAACATGGGTTAGCATGTAAGAATATATTTTTCAATCAGAGCTGTAAGAGACTAAAAATATTTCCTTTTTACATTATTAATAAATTTAAGAATCTTAGGGTTCCCAGTGGCTTAGTTGATGCTTTTTGTAAATTGTCTTTAAGAACTGAAATCAAAAAAAGAATAAACCGATATATTTGCATTTTTATGAAGTCTGTGGTCGGGTATAATTTGGATTAGGTCGGCCGTTTCCGTAATTTTTCGGCTTAGGTGGAAGCTTCTTCAAACCTTAGGTGTCGTTTCTTACCCTACCTTACTTTCTTTACTTATTGAGATTTATGCAAATACGTTCTGTTCATCCGCCCCCTCTTTAGTTCTTGGACTACTAAAATTTGAGTTATTAAAATATAAATTATTCTTACAATTCAGAAACCGTTTGTTGTGTTACCAGTGTGCAGATTTCTCTATTGCAAAACTTCACATGGGAAATCTGCTTAGTTTACGCAGCCCCTGCGTGACGGACTTTTCAATATTTGCATTTCGTTAAACCCACAGTGTTACCCATGCGATGGCGACAGAAATAAAGAATATAACGCGCGGTTGGCGTAATATTTGCACTTCTGTTGCTCGTGGGAAATCAGGTTAGGATAGGCAGGCCAGCGATCTGTACAAATCCACAATGATACCTGAGATTTTGATTCTGAGACTGGAACGTATTAATGTGCCATCAAACGAGCCAATCTATTTCGCATCCATCTGCTCGCGTGAAAAATGGCGGGGAAAATTGTTGGGGGATAATTTATCTTGATGGCTACATGTAAAGCGAGCGTAATACCCCACCGCAACCATTAATCATAACTTCAAAACCTTTTCCAACTTTCTCTCACCCTTCGAATCTCTCGTAATGAATCCGGCTCTGTTGTTTATAAATCAAGGCCTTGTTAATGATGGGTTCTCAGCATTAGTTTTGACTTGACAGATATTTACCATGCATTAGGTAGGACTAGTATTTTAGCAGATTTCCTTTAAGGTTATACTAATGACGCAATTTCTGAGAACTTTCTTCAAAGGCCCATCTATCCTACTAGGAGATGACACAAATTAGTTCCGTTACGAACTATATATTGTTATATTTATTACGAAAATAATAAACGTTGATTAAGGGTTCTTTTGTATTGCAAAATTCAACACACAAGCTTTAACGTTCTTGTCACTACATAATTTATTTGGCTATAACTACTCACGCTTACAAATTTGGTAAATTATTCATCAATACTAGCCCTGTGCACTGTTAAACTTCACGTTCTTATTTCATTGCACAATTACTTAAGATCACACAAATCACTGATGTTCACTAAACATTGCACTGCACTGATGTTCACTAGTAACCTGCTCTGAACTAACGAAACTGCACTGAACGTACTGGCATTCAATTAAGCAAACTGAAAACTAAACTGACTGCAACTGCCGTGCTAGGGGAAGATTTTTTTTATAGGCCTGGCCACGGTTCTAGAAACATCGAGGCACCACTTAGCTCTCTGATTGGTCACCGTCAGCCCCGTCATCTGACGGTTCCTTTGCAAAGGTGCCTTAATTTCAAGTTTCTCGAAAATATATTTAACTGTTAACGCTCTAGCGGTCCCAATTTTTTACTGTTCGTTATCATACTCGAGTTTTAAACGTTTTATGTACAACTAAAGACCATGTTCATTAACGGTATTCCTAAACATTCCTTACTTCTTCTATAATGCTAACTCCCAAAAGTATAGGTTTACTCAAAACTTCAAAACATTCCTTACTCCATATATAACCCTATTTTCTAAAAAAAACGTTTTTCTGCAATACTTCTAATCATTTATTACTCCTTCTGTAACGATACCTCCTAAAAGAATAGTTTCCAGCAATGGTTGTAAACATTCCTTACTTCTTCTGTAACGCTACCTCCTAAAAGAATGGTTTCCTGCAATACTTTTAAACATATCTTACTCCTTCTTTAACGCTACCTCCTAAAAGAATAGTTTCCTGCAATACTTTTAAACATATCTTACTCCTTCTTTAACGCTACCTCCTAAAAGAATAGTTTCCTGCAATACTTTTAAACATTCCTTACTTCCGCGCTAACGCTACCTCGTAAAAGAATAGTTTCCTGCAATACTTTTAAACATTTCTTACTTCTTCTGTAACGCTACCCCCATTAAAGAATAGTTTCCTTCAATGCTTCTAAACATTCCTTACTTCTTCTGTAACGCTACCTCCTAAAAGAATGGTTTCCTGCAATACTTTTAAACATATCTTACTCCTTCTTTAACGCTACCTCCTAAAAGAATAGTTTTCTGCAATGCTTCTAAACACTTCTTACTCCTTCTGTTACGCTACCTCCTAAAAGAATAGTTTCCTTCAATGCTTCTAAACATTCCTTACTCATTCTGTAACGCTACATCCTAAAAGAATAGTTTCCTGCAATACTTTTAAACATTTCTTAGTCCTTGTGTAACGCTATCTCCTAAAAGGACGTTTTTCTGCAATACTTCTAATCATTTGTTACTCCTTTTGTAACTCTACCTCCTAAAAGAATAGTTTCTTTCAATGCTTCTAAACATTCCTTACTTCTTCTGTAACGCTACCCCCATTAAAGAATAGTTTCCTTCAATGCTTCTAAACATTCCTTACTTCTTCTGTAACGCTACCTCCTAAAAGAATGGTTTCCTGCAATACTTCTAAACATTCCTTACTCCTTCTGTAACGCTACCTCCTAGAACAATAGTTTCCTTCAATACTTCTAAACATTCCTTACTCCTTCTGTAACGCTACCTCCTAGAACAATAGTTTCCTTCAATACATCTAAACATTCCTTACTCCTTCTGTAACGCTACCTCCTAGAACAATGTTTCCTTCAATACATCTAAACATTCCTTACTCTTTTTGTAAAGATGTCTCCTAGAACAATAGTTTCCTTCAATACTTCTAAACATTCCTTACTCCTTCTGTAACGCTACCTCCTAGAACAATAGTTTCCTTCAATACATCTAAACATTCCTTACTCCTTCTGTAACGCTATCTCCTAGAACAATGTGTCCTTCAATACTTCTAAACATTCCTTACTCCTTTTGTAAAGATGTCTCCTAGAACAATAGTTTCCTTCAATACTTCTAAACATTCCTTACTCCTTCTGTAACGCTACCTCCTAGAACAATAGTTTCCTTCAATACTTCTAAACATTCCTTACTCCTTTTGTAACGCTACCTCCTAGAACAATAGTTTCCTTCAATACTTCTAAACATTCCTTACTCCTTCTGTAACGCTACCTCCTAGAACAATAGTTACCTTCAATACATCTAAACTTTCCTATAATAATTCATTATTCCTTCCTTAACACTACCTCCTAAAAGAATAGTTTTCTAAAATATCTCTAAATACCTTTTGCTCCTTCTGTTACGCTACACCTTAAAAACACAGTTTTATGCAATATTTCTAAACTTTCCTTACTCCATGTGTAACACTAACTCCCAACAGGAAAGGTATCTTTTATACTTCCAAACATCCTTTCCTCTTTCTGTAACGCTACATCCTTTGAATACAGGTTAGCTTTGAAGCAAAACGGAAATTCCTGTAATTTTGTAGAAAGTTATTGATTCTAACTCATTAGAGTCCACTGTAAATAAGAGCTCAGACCACCGCTGACCACATGCAACTGTAGAGAATGCTTAAAGGCTGATTAACCCTTTGAGTGCCTTGGGCAAATAGCTGTGAGTTTAGCACTTTGCGGCAGTTAGTCCCCTGATCCCATCCACTCCTAGAACAAATAGCAAGTCTCGGCCAGTTTCACCCAACAGCTCTTAATCAACCAGGCTTAACCTCGCTTCGAATCTTAAACTTAATGGGTTAAGTTTACTGGCGCGTCAAAGGGAAAAGAGTAATTTAATTATATTAATCAGTTTATTACCTTTTAAACACATTCGCAGAAACTAATATATAATTCTTGAAAATAAATATTATACATTCCAAAACAAATATTCCTTTCAAAGGAAATCTGTTAATGAGGTTCTACTAAAAACGCGAATTTCGAAAAATTTGCTCTAACGTCCATCGAAAATGAGGTTCAAAAGTATATGTTATATAATATTTCTGTTACCACTTTAGTGGTCACACTTTTTAACATTATTTTTAATCGCAACTAAAGATCATGTTCGACAAAAACCGATATCAGACCTGTGGGATGAGGAGTTTAAAGAGGGGGATTTTGAAAATTCAAAAGTCCGTCATACACAATACAGAAATTTCACGAGAGCCGAGCAGTTAACGAAACGGCCGAACAAGCTTTTGGCGGGAAAGTCACTTCGTCCGTTTAATAAAAATTCAAATATCTCGATTAATATTCAAGATAGAGAATATATGTATAGAACAATATTTATAGTGCATTTAAACTGTCAATAGGTTTGATTATCACGTTAAGGATGGCACTGGGTCAATCGACCCCGTACGTAACTGTCTCCCAGGACGGGTCGGTTTTGAAGATAAATGTTCAAAAAATACTTTGTCGGTTTATGCTTTGTACTAGTAAATATAATTAAAAATAGTACGTTTATGCATTTCAAATCCAAAAAATACGTCGTATATCATTGAAAAAATGCACGGGGCTTTATGACCCCGTGCCGGCCTGAGGAGTGGTATTTGGGCTCTAGTCCGGCACGGGCTCATATAGCCCCGTGTTATTTCCCGTGCTTTTCCTGTGAACCGCTTGTTCTGTTATTTACAAAGGCTTATGTAAATGACAGAACGCGTCCCTCCCATTTCAGTTTACTTTTCGCTGTCGTTTCGAAACATTAATCTGTATAATGAGCAAATCACGTGGCAGACAATTAGTGGATTTAGCTTTATTAAAAAAGTGTTCCGGGTGTTTCGAAAAATTAAGAAAAAAATTGTCCTCTAAAGAAGCAGACAAAAAAGTCAGAACGTATTGTGAAGAGTGCAACATGAAGTCACTTTGTCTACAATGCTTCAACAACTGCCATAAATCTATGTCCTAACCATTGTGATAATGAAGAATTGTTAATTACAAAATTATTATTTGTTTATTCATATTTTTTCTTTATTATGTTTATTTTACAATTATTTGTTTAAACTAATCTCCTAGTTCCTAGTTTGTTTTTCTCGTTTTGTAATTTTATCTTTATAAACTAATAAATTTTGATTGTAATGTGTCGTAATTTAAAGTTAAATCATATTCACCCATTTTAAAGTATTAAAAAAATTAAAATCCTTCGTTGATCACCAAAATTATCACACAAAGGAGAAAAAAAGTTCCCGACAAGGTGAAAAATGTAAGGTAAATATTCATTTCTAAGTCACATAACAAAAAAAATGATGAAAACACGGCCTGCGACTGCCATATATTTTTTGATGTCCAAAGAGTAAAAAAATGTTTGAATATAGCAATTTAGTTCATTTTTCGAGTTGTAGTAGCGCATTAAAAAGGGACATAAGTACGGGGTCGATTGACCCCGTGCCGTCCTTGTGGATAGTTGCACTACGGGGTCAATTGACCCCGTGCCATACTTGTGGATAGACCACATTTTTGATGTCCGTCCTGAACGTGTTATGTACATTTTTTCGACCCGACGTACAGTAACGGAGATATTTCGAATTTTCGAAAATCCTCCCCTTTAAACCCCCCCTCCCACTAGTCCAATTTCAGCAGTTAAAGAACTTAATCTTTCTTTTTACATAAAACGACTAAATATCGAGTTTGGAACGATCAAACAAAAATTGCGACCGCTAAAGTGGTAACAGACAAATATAAATAAATAAATAAATATATATATATATATATATATATATATATATATATATATACAGTTTTGAACGGACCTCATTTTCGTCATTTACTAGGTAGGATCGATGGACATTTGAAGAAAAATTTCAAAAATTCCGTCATGAGTATAATCTCAGTAGCTGATTTCCACCAAGGGAAATCTGCTAAAAAATATCTCTGTTGTAATACGTCGTATTGAATCATTGTACGGAACTTGGTGTGCATTAATTGTGACCCCTGAAGAATCCTTTCAGTCCATATTCAACCTACTAACCATCTCCATTACTCCTCCACCGACCATAACTTAGGAATTTCCAATGAAATGCCATACTTTTTATGACGG
The DNA here is from genome assembly GCA_019009955.1 of Riptortus pedestris. Taxonomy (NCBI): domain Eukaryota; kingdom Metazoa; phylum Arthropoda; class Insecta; order Hemiptera; family Alydidae; genus Riptortus; species Riptortus pedestris. The sequence goes on from CM032232.1 coordinate 25,578,258, forward strand.
ATTCTTGTAGAAAACCATATTCTAAAACCAGTTTATATCGGTAAGTTTTTCGATTTGATGTATCCATTAGCCATTAAATGCACAAATCTCTATTTCAGAAATGACACAATTTATTGAAAAATGCTTTGACGTAGAAGTCGTAGCCAACAAAATTACCTTTGAAACAAGTCTATCCAAAAAAGGTTAACTTCAAATTACATCAAACTAATTTAATTTTTAAACTGCTTAAGTAGTAATTATTTGTAATAGGAATACATTTTTCTAAAAGATTCTTCATTGGTCACAATAATGACACACTAAAACTCAGCCTTTTAATTGAATTAATACAATTGCAGATTTTAAAGGGGGGAGGCACGGGGACTTGGGACACCCTGTCTGCATATAGTTTCTGTATCTTCAATATTAACAGATATATTTACCATTGTTAGTTATCCCCCTGACTTTGAGTCATGCCACATTAAAAATAAGAGAATGTATAAAGTATGTTATAGATCAAATGAACAGATCCGAAACAAGAACGTACCTAAAATTTTAATTGATGGCGTCAAAGCATACCAAATTTGTAATATAATTTGTTCTATAAAAGTTTTTTATCCTACTCAAAAGAACGGAAATATTTTGAATTTTTAAAATTCACCTCTCTAAACACCTGTCCATGTCAAACTGGTCCTACTTCAGCCATTAACTAACTTGCTCAATAGTTTTACATTAAACGTTTAAATATCGAGTTTGGTAATGTCCAAAAAAATTGAGACCACGAGAGCGTATCTCATATATATAAAATTATGTATATTTGAAATTTATTTTTCAAAAATCGCGAATTTAGAACGACCTCAATAGGTGATTTCTTTTTAAGAGAAATCTGCTAATACACAGAAATAAAATTATCTCTCAATAATAAAGTATTTAGCGAATAATGAGTGTATAAAATAAGGCGAAAGTATGTATATTGTAGAACATTAAATTACCAACAAGATTGGTTAAATAACAGATTTTGTTTATAATGCAAATAAGGGAGGTTGTTTTCCTAAATCAGGCGTTAGGTGGATACCAGACCTGCAAGACTTAAAGGTATTGAGGGAGATTGACATTCCACACTACGTATGTCAAACTCAAATTAATATGGTATGAACCATATGTAGGCAACTACCGAGCCGGCAAGAAATTTTAAAAACCCCAATATAACAAAAATATTACACTACTTACTCCAAATGAGGAAAATGAGGAGAGATTCGTGCGTTTGGCAGTAGTAATAAATGTGAACAGTTCTCTTCAATGATGAAAGTTAATAAATCAAAACATCAAACAAGGCTGACTGACGATAATTTGGAAAATTCTTTTCGTCTTTGTATCCTTGGAATTAATCCAAAAATTGATGGATTAGTTTCCCAAATTCACGCACAAGTATCTCATTGATTTTGGTGCCTCTATTTAACTTTCGTTGTTTGAAAAAAATCCAAGTTTTACGTCTTAAAAAAATAAGCGCCACAAGAGAGCTGGGCTGAACGGAGACGGGAACCCAAAGTGTAATAAGTTGTGGGACGAGGAGAGAGGGGAAGAGAGAGGCGAGGGAGGGAGTTTGCTGGTGGCCAGTTAGTATTCCGACATGACAGAAGCAGAAAATCCAGAAGCAGCGGGCAAGCAGGAGCACCCTCTAGTGTGGCTCAAGATAAACCTAGCATACTTCAGACCATCCCCAGGATGTCTCAAGATATTACAACTTGTGAGTACCTAGACTTTACCTACTATGAAAAGAATTATAAAAAACACAATACAACATTAAAATAAAATCATTAATAATAATGTTGTTATAATTTTTTTCATTTCATTTTTTTATTTTAATAAATTGTATTATTTACATTGCCGTATAATTTCATGTCTGATATCTATCGTTAAAAATTATGAACACTACTTTAAAAAGCGGCTCACGAACTACACACTAAAGTTTGGCCCGCAACCTGTAAAACATTACCCAAACCCGATATAAACTAACTGGCAGGAAATGGGGATGAATGTGTGGTTTTTCATTCCTAGAAGAGAGAAATGTCCGCCACGCGGGGGCTCCATAAACTAAGCAGAGTTCCCACATGTTGGAACAGCACATTTGCAATCTCATCTTACAATGGATTCCCAATCTGTAGAAGTGGGTGTATGCTAACGATATAATTAAAATGTTAGTTGAACTTGGAATGATAAGTGACTGACGAGCTTGAAGTAAAAATCGAATGAGAAGAAGTGGGTTATTACGTGAATCGATGTATCATAAAAAGTAAAGCTCTCATAACAATATTTAATATCTAAGCTTGAAATAAGATGTTATACTGGCTCGCCATGAAAAGAAGTGGGGTTTTACTATTGGCTAAAAAAAGAAAAAAGTCTGTGATGAAGGGGTTGCAAAAACTAAGAAGATTACCTACATGTGTTGTAACACACTTTAGACATCATATCAATACAAATTCGCTGTTTCCATTTTCAAAACAGATGAGCTGAAGTTGCTGTTGGGGTTGGGGTTACTGAAGGCAGAATACAAGAAAATATGAATAACTCGCTGAATACTTGAGTTAAGGAAAAAAAAGACATAGAACAACCATTGCAGACCATCAATAGTTTAACAAGAATGGTCCTATAACATTTTAACATTCAACCCATAATAATAATAACATTTTGAATATTTTACTCCTTCCCACTCTGAATCCCTATAATATCAGGCCCGACTTTAGACAATATCAAATAATAACTTCAGTGCTGATTGAAATGCTTTAATATCTAATATGGTAAAGATCAAGTAATCATATTTGAAACAATAGCTTAAAATCGTTATTGATAACCCCATCATGCAAAAAATGTACATGTAACCCACATAATAAATTAAAAGTATTTATTAACATCCACTTTTTGCAACTAAGACTAATCAGGAGTGGTTATCTATAGGTTATCACCCTTTTCTAGCTACGGTGGGACTATAGATTTTATTTAGGGAACTCCGAAACTAAATAAACTCCTATTGCTCAGGGCGGGAATCGAACTCGCCACTCTGGGTTTACAATGTGAGATTAAGGTCGACTCTTTAACTCGCATGGCTAACCTGAGCCCCACATAATAAAGGACTCGTGAAAACAATATTTTTTATTAAGCTATGAATATCATGGTTCATGATTTCTGAAGGCTGATTAATAAAAGCACCATATATCTTGGTTAATAATCATGATATATACTGCTCAAAAATGAATAGGGATATTGGTCATTTTTTTCTTATCCTATTAATTTTAATTAATTCGACCTTAATTAAATAACTTTTTTGTGGGGGAAAAGGCGTCATTTCTATTAAATATTAATGATATTTATAGTTTAAAAAAAATTAATAAAATGCTAGGCCCCATAAATACCACAAAACCTTCCAACCTACCAATATCCCTATTCATTTTTGAGCAGTTTAGAATAAATGTATATCAACATTTATAGGTAATTATATTTGCAAAATTGGCTTTTCAAAATTATTCGACGATATTTCAAAATTCAATCCATTAAACCCTCCTCTTCTTAGTTTAAAATCTTTACTTTTACTAATATATCGTGCTTGCTAACGATTAAACAAAAATTGAGAGAGCTCCATCTCCTAGATAGGATCGATGAATATTTGAGGGAATCGCGTTATCAGTATAAGGTCAATAGCTGATTCCCCACAAGGGAAATCTACTAAAATGTAGGAGGTTGGAAATTTCCTCGGTATACACATCATCTGCGTGAGAGACTTATTTAATTTGGTTCTCAGTCACCTATTGGTCGGTGAGTACTGAGCTAGGAGATAGAAAGGGTACTTTGGTCTACTTGAGAAGGGCTTAACTCTCCATCCAGCCTGATTCTTGTTCCCTTCAAGTGGCAAAGCTTTCTACCAGAATGGCGTTCTGCTTTTAGCCTCTCCCCCGACCACTCACTCTCTCTCCCTCTCAATCCTCCTCACTTTGCCGTTCCTCCCTCTCTCAGCGAAGAGGAAACACGATTACGAGCTTGATCCTGTATGTGGCAACAGGTTTTGATCAGGCTAGTAATAAGAACAGATTTATGCCTCTAGATATTCAGTATTTATGGGTGCTCTCCTGAACACCACCTTTGATTCGGTAATCAGGTAATCCGCTTATTTTCAAATTAGCAGATTTCCTTTAAGGTAATCAGCTTTTGAGGTTGATTTCTCGACGAAAGTTTCGAAAAATGGCATTGATCCTACCTAGTAAATGACGAAAATGAGGTCCGTTCAAAATTATATATATATATATATATATATATATATATATATATATATATATATATTTATCTGCGACCGCTCTAGCAGTCGCAGTTTTTGCTTAGCAGTTACCAAACTAGATATATCCGCGTTACATGCAAAACTAATGGTTATGGTCGTTAATCGTTAAAATTGGACCATAGGAAGGGGGGGTTGAGGAAGAAATTTCGAAAATTCGAAAAATCTCCGTTACTATACGTTGGACAGAAAAATTGTATAGAGTCAATCATATTTCAAATTAAGTGTACTATAAATATTGTTATATGAATTTATTCTCTTTATTTAATATCAACCGAAATATTTGGATTTTTAGTTTTCAGCTACTTGTAAACCCCCACTCCTACTTAAATCACATAAACTATACTCTGCTATATAACGAACTATTTTATTTGAAGCTTAAATATCAAATACTGTTTCCAAGAAATAATTACTAGATGAGCTACTTGCAGATACTTTGTGAGATGTTTTCATTATTTAAGGTATTACGTTCTTAACTCGAATAGTTTATTTGTTGTCCAACATTGTCGATATTTAACTGAATCATTGAATACTAAAGAACTAGATAATATCGGAAACGGAATAGAAGGGGTTTAGAGAAAGGGGTAGGGTGGAATTTGAAAGCTCAAAATATCTCAGTTATTTTACTTAGAAATAGAGAATATGTGGTGAAATGATATCACAAGTGTTTTATACCAAGATGAGGGAAATCTGCTTCGTTCACGCAGCCTCTGAGTGACGGACTTTTTAATATATATGTAATAATGAAGGTCTTTTAATTATCCAAGATATTTTCATTTTTTTTTTTTTTTTTTGGGGCTTAAGCTTAATAGTTCCCGCAAGGGAAATCTGCTAAAACTGTTTTTGATTTTTTTCCAGATTTCAGTAACCTTCCCCTGACCATAAAATTTTCATTTCACCACTAAATATCGCATGCGTGTTATTCCAGCAAGCGGAGAATTCTGATTAGTTTACGCAGCCTTTACGTGACTGACTTTCGGATTAAACATTTGCTTATTGTTATTGATTTAAAGCCGAGTCTATTACTCGAGCGAGGAGCGTTCGTTGTTGAGTAAATCAGTGAAGATTAAGATTTTGGTTGAGAGAGATTTTTATGGGAAAATGTAGGTCGATTCTATGATTGGTTAGATTTGGCGGGAATATATGGTGTGTAAACAAGCAGCTTGGACTCTCCTCACCTCCAGGGCATAAACTGTTTTCAGCGGCTCTTGATCTATCTCGTCCTCTCTGCTATATTGAACAGACACCAATTGAAAGACAAATAGCACATTTGGTCTCAATTTTTCTCATTATCAGAAAACAAATTTGAAATAACATACATATTTCGTCTGAAACTATGGACCCAATATTGCTATTATTTGGTTATTATGCTTTCCCGCTACGTATGCATAGTTGAAAATAGCCTGGAACCTCCATCAGTCAGGACCAAGAGAATTTTTCATTTTGATTCACCATAGTTAATGCTGGCTGAAAATTATTCCTGGTGAGGCATAACAGAAAACGAGAAACGTGAGGAAGGAATACTTATTTGATATAACGGCCCTTTACCTTCTAGTGGTTTACACTGAAGCATTATTGGAGGACTATCACGTCATCAGGTTCCAGCAGAGTTCTTTTAAGGGGAATTAGCTATTGAGGACGTACTCGTTACATGATTTTGGAAATTTGAAAAGTTTTGATGATCTATATTGTTGAATGAAATGTTTAAATTATGAGTACGGTATAGATTATAAAAAGATTTTTTAGTCCAGAACGAGGAACAATAATTGATGAAGTTATCTCTCACACACACACTCACAAACAAACACACACGCACACACTCACACACACACACACACACACACAAACACACACACACACACACACACACACATACATACATATATATATATATATATATATATATATATATATATATCGTTTTAAACGCAACTCATTTTTGCCATCTGTTGACTGGATTGATTTTGAATAAAATTGTCGAAACTTGTGTTTCGAAGTACATGTCAGCAGCTTTCCTATTTACAGATTTCCTATTATAAAAACTAAAAAAAATACAAGTTAAATATTTAAATTTACCTAACAAAAATCAAAATAAAAAAAATGTCCATACACTTTCCATTAAAAATTAATGACTAATAATCAAAAGTGAATCTCTTGATAAACCACCGGTGTTTTTCGAAATATCTCCGTTATTATACGGATTGAAAACCGGTATAGAACCAATCTTATTGCAAGTTAAATTTACTGTAAATGTTAACATGTACATTTATTCTGTATCTTAAGTATTAACAGAGATATTTGTATTTTTTAGATTTCAGCCTTTGGTAAACCCACACTCCGACTCATATCATATTACACCATAAACCACTTTATTCCAAGATTCAATAACAAATATTGTTTTCATTGAGAGTTACTGTGAAAGATAAATGGATATGCGTCGTGCAGTGACAATCATGAATTAAGATTTTGAGGGCGTGATTCGAAAATATTTATTTCTCCTATACCATACTCGACATTTAATTGTTTCATTACACACTAAAGTTCGTACTAGTTAATGGGTGTAATCGGAAGTGGAAGAGGAGAGGGATTTAGAGGAGGGAATTTCGGAAACTCAAAATATCGCCGTTATAATGAGTTTTTATCTCAAAATGATATAGAACCAATCTTATTCCGTTTGTAATGCTCTTTTTAAACTCGTGCAATAAGCGAGTTATTAGCATTTTCTTTTTTCAGCTTTCATTACCTCCCCCCACCCCCAACCCTTTTATTCGCCATTTATTTACATAGAAATAGAGAATGAAATCACACATGTTGCAGACCAGCACATGGGAAATCTGCTTAGTTTACGCAGCCCCTGCGTGACGGACTTTTTCACCTTCAGCTCACTAACGGTAGTGGTAGACGTCCCCACGCCTTAACCCGCATGGCTACCGGCTATACCCGGCGTTTAGCCAAGGGGATCTGCCGAAGGGGGTGTACAATTAGAAGTGATTTGTTTTTCCAAATACTGATGTTTTATCGAAAAGAATCGAAAAAGAAATTCTTTTACGAATGTGGCAATTTTATTTGGATTAAATCCGAACAAGTGTGATTTATGTTTCGGCTGGGGCAGTTAGGTTTCTGTGTCGGGGCAATAAAGACGAGCTGAGACCCCCGTAAACACGGCGTTAACAAAGAAAAGTGTTATTTATAACGGTTCTTTACGGCGTGACAATGGATGCGGGAAGACATAAAGATGTTGTCTCAAGGAATGTTGTTTGAATGTAGTTCTAGGTCATTGGCAATCAATGAATGACGTAGTGCCACCGGCTCATTGTCACCTTGGCGCTAACTTTTATCTTTGCTCTGTCACCATTTGTTGAAAACGCCATTCCCTTTACATCACAGTCTCCGCTCTCTAACGCCATTTATAAATCCTTTACAGAGATATTTCCCAATCTCTCACTTCTCCCTCTCTCTTATTCTCCATTATATTTATGCTTTGGTGCGGTTTGTGAAATTTATTCACAGTTTTTCTTTTTAGCAGATTTCCCTAAAGGGAAATCAGCTATTGAGCTTGTACTCATGACGGAATTTTCGACATTTTTCTTCAAATGTCCATCGATCCTACCTAGTAGATGACGAAAATGAGGTCCGTTCAAAACTGTATATATATATATATATATATATATATATATATATATATATATATATTTGTCTGTTAGCGCTCTAGCGGTGGCAATTTTTGTTTGATCGTTACCAAACTCGATATTTAGTCGTTTTATGGAAAAAAAAGATCAAGTTCGTTAATGGCTAAAAACGGACCAGTGGGAGGGGGGGTTTAAAGTGGAAGATTTTCGAAAATTCGAAATATCTCCGTTACTATACGTCGGATCGAAAATGTTTACAGATTCAATCTTATTGAAAATTAAATTTACTATAAATATTGCAATATACATTTTTTCTCTATCTTGAATATTAACCGAGATATATGTATTTTTATTAAATATGGGCCCCTAACGGAGGAGCTTTCCCGCCAAAAGCTAGATCGGCCGTTTTCTTTACTCTTCGGAACTCGTGAAATGTCTCTATTGTAAAACTACACGTGGGAAATCTGCTTAGTTTACGCAGCCCCTGCGTGACGGACTTTTATTTATTTAAAATTGTCTTCCACAGCAACAGCGATTCACTCGTCAATAGTTCAGAAAAGCTCTAAAGCAAGGACATACAAGAGACAAAAGATGTGAAACGCATAGGAATATCTCAAATGAGACATAAAATACTGAAATCCTTAGAATACCAAACTCTACGAGTACGAAAACATGAAGGTAATGAAAATATAAATACAGGATAAAATCTTTATATATAATAATTAAAAAGTCCGTCACGCAGGGGCTGCGTAAACTAAGCAGATTTCCCACGTAAAGTTGTACAATAGAGAAAACTCCATACGAGTGCCGATCAGTTACAGATACGTCCGAACTAGCTTTTGGCGGGAACTTTAGCTCGTCCGCTACACTTAATAACAATATCTCGGTTATTAATTATTATTACTATGGGATTACCATGTGAGATTAAAGGCAACGCTTTACCTCAATTGGCTAACCTGAGCCCCGCTCAATCATTAAGCCTTCATCAAATATCCACTTCTATTCCTCGGATATTGGTTAAGAAATAGTGGGTATATGTGGATGAAATAACCAATTTTTCATTTGCTAGATTGGGAAATCTGCTTGGTTTACGTATCCCTTAAGTGACAGACTTTTTGTATTAGGATCGGCTGAGTTTGCTTCCATACAGAGGGAGTAGTGCTCCGGTAGTAGCTGTTTAATGTTTGAGTATATTAGCCACGTGACTGGATGCAGTATTCAGCTAAGCTACGTGCCTGCTCTCTTCTCTCTTCTACCTACACACGGTAATACTTCCATGTCCAGCAGATCCCCTTGGCAAAACGCCGGGAATCGCCGGTGGCCGTGAGCGTTAAGGCGTAGGGACTTCTACCACTACCGTTAGTAAGCTGAAAATGAAAAAGTACGTCACGCAGCGGCTGCGTAAACTAAGCAGATTTCCCATGTGAAGTTATACAATAGAGAAATCTGCATACTGGTACCACAACACCACCATGATTAAATGCAAAGGGTAATGAGAAATCATTCAGTTAATTAAAATCAATTCCCAACTGAAACGGCTTCTGAATTGTAAGAATAATTTATATTTTAATAACTCAAATTTTAGTAGTCCAAGAACTAAAGAAGGGGGGGGGGGATGAACGTATTTGCATAAATCTCACAAAGTAACAAAGTTAAGGTAAGGTTAGAAGCTTCCACCTGAGCCGAGGAGTTACGAAAACGACCGACCTAATCCGAACTATACCCGACCACAGACTTCATAAAAATGCAAATATCTCGGTTAATACACAAGATAGAGAATAAATGTATATAACAATATTTATAGTTAATTTAATTTGCAATAAGATTGGCTTTATACAATTTATCGATCCGATGCATAATAACGGGGATATTTTGAAATTTCGATACGATTATGACTCTCTTAGATCCCGTCCACAGTCAAAATGGCAGCGTGAACTATCCACAAACCCTTGGATAACGGAGGCTGTACGTCGCGTTAAACACTCACTACAAAAAAACACTGATCACGAATCCCTCTAGTTTATTATTATTATTTATTAACGCCCACTTTTTTGCAACTATGGCTGGGACGGGTTATCTACAGGTTACCACCCTATTCTAGCCAGGGTGGAACTTAGGGTGTTATTTAATGAATTTAGTCACTAAATAATTTCTTTTAGGCGAGAATCGAACTCGCCACTCTAGGTTTACCATGTGAGATTAAGGTCAACGCTTTAACTCACATGGCTAAACTGAGCCCCCTGTATTTTATCTGTACTATATTCATTTTTTGACCGTTTCAGTTTACATAAAGATCATATTTGTTATTGGCGGAAATCAGGGGTGTAGAGAGGGAAATTCCATAATTCAAATATTTCCGTAAGAACAAGAAATTTATGTCAATACACACAACTTTTTAAGTAAAATTCTTGATAAAACTAACTTTTTGATTTAATAACATAATATAATTGAAGTAAATTTCACATATAAACCTATAATATTGATAGAAAAATACGATATTTGATAACTAGACAATGATTTAAAACTTACCTTAAACAAAAATATTGATAAATCTATAATAAAGTCTGACAAATTATAAAAAAAAACCCTGTGGCTCGATTTACGTGCCATTTAAGAATTCTATCACTTCCAGCCATGTGTCTTTTCCCTAATTGGATCAAGGATATGCTTCTAACCCTAACCAAATACATAAATATTTCTAGGGAAGCTGATCATTTTTGGAGGGCAGAACTCTTCAAAATTCTTCCGCAATGTTGTTAATTTTAAAAAATATATACGTTGATTGAAAATAAATTAAAGAATTTCGAGTCTAAAGGATGTTTTTATATACATGATTAATAATATGGAAAATGTTTTCAATTATTACATAAAACTAGAAAATATTTGTCATCAAAATCGGTCAAAAAATATTTTTTGATCAGTTAAATTGTCTCTGTAAAGCGGAAGAAGTTTCTCATCATTTATACAGTAGGAAATCTTTTAAAAAAAATTCATGTCAATAAATTAAAAAAAAAGAATACTTGTCATACATTTAGAGTAGAATCAAGATTTTAAACGAAATCAATTGATTGTATATATTATTTAAATAGATCGATTTCATCAGATTTCCCTTAAGGGAAGTCAGCTATTGAGGTCGTACTCACGACATGATTTTCGAAAATTTCTTCAAATGTTCATCGGCCCAACCCAGGAGATGACGAAAATGCGGCCCGTTTTCGAAAATCCAAAATATCTCCATTTTTCTACGTCGGATCGAAAAATAGAATATAACGAATCTTATTGTAATTAAAATATACTATAATTATTGTTATATACAATTATGCTTTATTTTGAATATTAACCGATATATTAGCATTTTTATTAAGTTTGCGCGGATAACGGACGAGATGAGATCGGTTGAAGTCGGATCTACTCGTGAGGTTCCACAGAAAGCTAGTTCGGTCGTTTCTGTAATTGTGTGGCTCTCTTGAAATTGGTTTAGCGACTCGCTGCTACTACTGTTACTAGTAGGCAGATTTCTCTTTTGTAAAACTTCATGTGGGAAATCTGCTTAGCTGTGTAAAGTTCCTGCGTGACAGCCTTTTAAAATGCATTTATGGAATTTGAGCTAATTTTACGATGAATGTATTACATAAAAGTATACATCCTATTATAATATGAAAAAAATAAATTGACATAATATTAGTAAATATTTTTATAGAATAAAATATTGTGACGAATGCAATATTTTTATGTTAATGTTTAATGGAAATAAAACATTTCATTCATTCATTCATCCTAACTTCCACTTTAATGAGACAAACTGCATTAAAATGCACAATATCTTGAGACTACTTGAGAACAATAAGCACTGTCATCCTATGGCTTATTGTTAATGTTTAGTGGGTCTGGCCTCGAACTATTACGGATTCATAGATAGCGGATTGTGCTAATGGCGGGAAATCTGCTTAGTTTACGCGGGCTGTTGAGTGGGCAGACTTTATGCCATTAGGGTAATCTCTATTGATCGAATCGTGGCAACAGGCTGACTTGATTCTATTCCCAGCTGGCAGTTCACTGTTTCTATTCAATTTGGTGAATAATTAGAGGCCAGACCATTGTGTCGTCCATGTAATTACACGTCAGAGCAGGCTTACCAACACTTAATTTATGGGAGTAGGCTTAACAGACGGAAGACTTGTAATAATGGAAAGTATCCTACTTCACAAATGCAACAAGGTCCTTCCAGAAAACATATTTATTCTTGTGAGAAACTGAAATTCTTATTATAGTTAAATAGTTATTATAGTTTTAAGAAATAAAATAATTTAAATTTTAAGTTACCTATTTGCAATATTATTTGGCGTTACTGATTGCAGAATACAAGAGAATACAAATAACTCGCTAAGTACCTGAGTTTCGAAATAATGCATACAGCATATTTCGTTTTCTATTGGTTTTTCGACAAATATGAACATGACAAAAGTTGTTTATTTTGTTATTTAGAGTAACTTTTGTGATATTCATTTTTGTCTTTTAACAAAGTATAAACGAGATATACACTATAAACTAAAGCGGGAGTCAACTATTTTATTGGGCGCTAACGATTGAACCGAACTTAACAAAACTCGGTATGTCAATTAGCATTAATTCTTCCATTCTTATAAGCTATATTAAAATTTTTAGGTTAGAACGGGAAGGGGTTTTAAGGAAGGCCTGAAATAAAAATTTATTTCATTGTCTATTTGTTTTTTGACAAACATCCACATAACAAAAGTTGTTTACTTTGTTATTTAGATTTTTTTTACTTTTGTTTTATACATTTCTCCAGGAACAATGTGTGGAGCAAGTAATTTGCGTAGAAGTATTAATATGCTCAACAATTCATTCCAATTTGAACTATCAGGTTCCTCACCTGGAAAAATTAATTCAAATCTACGTTAATATTTCGTCCTTAATAACTGAAATCTATGCATAATGCACAGGAGACGGGAATATGACTGTGTGGAGGACAGTGAAGTCTTACATAAATAATTAATTTTAGTATTAACAAATGCCAACAACGGGTATAAACCCTAAACACTGGGATGGGTAAATGTCAAAATAGTGTGCAAAGTAAAGCCTTGCCAAAAAAATACCATCACCATTCAGCCTCAAATCAATTCCCGGGCGAAGCCGGGTATCTGAGCTAGTATATATATATATATTCAAATTCAGTTTTGAATGGACCTTATTGTCGTCATGTCCTTGGTAGGATCGATGGATTTGAGAAATTTTTTCAAAAATCGCGTCATGATTACACCTCAATAGCTGATTTCCCTTGTGGGGAATTACCTAAAAAGTGGATTTTCATTTTTTAAAATCTACTAAAAATTCATCAAGTAAAACTGGCGTAATTAATTTAGAAACAATTAAGGACAATACAATTATTACCATGGCAGTTAGGACTCACAATAAATCCTTTATGGAGGGGGGGGGGATTATTGCTGAGGAGTGTTGGGATTAATTTGGAAAGAGCACAATAAATATGGTATAAAGGGGTGAGCAGAATGCTGATGAGGGCGCCATGTTGAATCATGTATTAGCCATTTCTATACACACAAGTATCATCCCTTACAATCTCCTCATACATAAACAGCGAATCCTCTTATAGAACATATAAACACTTACTTATTGATAAAGGAAATATCTGGGTAAATAATAATAAAGTATGTTTATTCAGAAGATTAGCAAAGTAAATTACAAATTTACAAGTTTGTTTTTTAATTTTAAATAACAAAATAAAAAAAGAAAATTTGTCAAAAATATATACACAATCCTACACAAATTGGACTATGTAGTCCGTCAAGTTGAGTCCTGCCTATTCATTCATGTTTTTATAAATGTATGGGAATATTTATACAATGTACAATATAAAAATAAAAGAAGAATATTTAATTATTGTACTCATGAGTTAGGAATTTTTACCACTTTTGTATAACACACAAATACTTATATAATGCCTGCCAAGCTTTAACATTCAAAAATAAATTATAAACATAGATAGATAGATAGATTTATTGGCTAATATGTACATATTTTAGCCTGAGTCTGGCCCATTTAGTGTTAGTAATCTTACAAGTATTTTACAAAAAGAATATATATATATATATATATATATATATATATATATATATGAAGAACTAATGACATAATATTTACCTACTACAATGAAATAATACATTTTACACTTTTTTTTTTTTTTTTTAGTAAATGTTTTTAGGTACTTAAACTTCTAAAATTCTTTATAACTTAATCTGATTAGTACTATTCAACATATACGTATTTACTGTTGTTCATTTGTTTACTGTGACGCATTAATTGACTTCGTTGGACATTTCAAAATTATAGGGTTTAATTTTCAAGATAGTGGTATAAACTATGTCGTTGCCTAGTTGCATACTGCTGACAGGAATGAGTAAATCATGTTCAATTTATAAATGTCCTCAATGTGAAGGATATTTTCCAGTGACATTAAGTCATCACTTGTGGCTATAAACTTCTTCAAATATTGCTCTCTGTAATAGCTGTTTTCCGAGCATTGTAATAATAAATGTTTTAATCCGTTCGTTATAAATTCCTGGCAGCATTCACAAATTACTACGAATTTAATTACTTTCATTTTTGTATTGTGATACAGCTTCAAGTATTTGAAATTCTAAGTCGATTTACTAATTTTACTTTCTTCATAGTCACTTTGAATTTAAGATATTCAAGGTAATAAATTATAACCATTGTGACGTAATTTTGGAGAACCAAGAAATTGCCTTCTGTACAGTTACGAAATGAAATTTATTCTCCAACTCATTCATAGATATTTATACCCATAAATGAATATCAATGATAACATTCAATGTAAAAAAGTCCGTCAAGGAGGAGCTGCGGAAACTTAGCAGATTTCCCTCGTGCAGGTATAACTACTAATTTCATCTCCACTATTTCTTTGAGAAAATCCGATGAGTGGGATTGGAGGCTTATAACAATAAAATACTACTAACACTCTAGATATATGAGTTACAATTAAATGTATAGAGAAACAATTTTAGCCCCTTCAGACCCACTGTCCAATATATTGGACATGCCTTTTTCAATGCTATATCTTCATGGATTGATGTTCTTTGGCAGAAAAATCGATTTTAATAATGATTTTAGGTATTAACCTTTCAATTGTGAGCCTTTTTCTGGTTTATACCTGTTGTAGTGGCATTTCTAGCGCTTTGAACATCCAATTTTTGATATTTCTGTTTCCCCTATTAAAACCAGGAGTAAATAAATGTCTCTTAGATTTAATTTTGCATGTATATAAGTGAAAAAATTATTTTTAAGTAGTCAGAAGCCTCTAGAAGTCGTGTTTGTTAAGAAAAAAAAAATGTTTTCCCCTGGTTATTGTATTTTCTAATAAATATGGATGTCCAACATATTGGACATCGGGTCTCAAGTGTTGCATTTCACTAATACCTCTATTCTATGGAGGAATTTACTTATTGACTTTTATGATTATTATTTTGATGTGATAAACAATATTTTAGATCTTTTAAATTTTAAAATGCAAATTGCTGAAAGTTTTACCTCAGAAATAGAAAGAAAAAAAAGAGGAAGACCTAGTCTTGAAGAATCCAGTAGTGAAGAACCCCTTGCAAAGAAAGCAAGAGCTGAAGTGAGACCAAATTCTGATGTTAGGAATGATGGATTTGAACATTTTCCAGATATTGATGATAAAAAAGATGCAAGTAGATGCAAAATGAAAGGTTGCACAAAAAAAAAAAAACTAAATTTTATTGTGTTAAATGCAAATGCCACTTGTGCATTACAAAAATAAGGATTTGTTTTATATTATTTCACAGTTAAATTTTGTTCAATATTTATTATTTGTAACTTTCTATGATGTAATAGTATATTACGTTACTAGGGCCGAAAGTGGCACTTAACGTTCCGAGATCGTGTTTGACTGGCGAGGCGAAGCCGAGTAAAGTCAGTTTCTGTACGAGTAATGTACAATACTTTTCATCACGAGGCAAAAACGCATATTAAGGAGGTTTTTAACTCTTGAATCTTTTAATAAATAATATTTCCATTATTGATAACAGCAGCTTAAACGTAGACAAGTTTAATTTAATATTTTAAGGTTAAAGACTTTAGATTTTTTGGGATGATAACCTACGTTGCGCTGTTTTAAGAATGCTATCGATTTAGAAAATTTTTGAACATCAAATTTTTCTTTATTTTTAAACACGATTTTAACATGGAATATTTACTCCATACAGAAGAGGGTTTCATTTTCTTCGATAAAGTTGAAAGGAACATCACTTCATCATTAACATGGTCAGGCTCAACACTTTCACTATAGCACCATTCACAAAACTTAAGATATTCTTCCTCGTATCTCTTACGGGATTTCCCGGGTAATAGGGAATCAGTTACACCTCGAGCTTCTTCAATTAACTTTTCAGGGATGTTGACGGCCATTTTCGCGCAATTACAACGTAAAATTAAAAAGAAACGATAGGGAACCTAGTGTTGATAGTAGTAAATACTGCGAGAGTCGAAAACTTTCGTCCCTAGGCGTGTAAAGACATATGTTTGTCACTTAACCTCCCGCTAAATATTGAGATCTGTAAAGGCCTACTTTCCTATCTCTCAGCTGGTATCGAAAGTATCTACTTTCCACTCCGAGTGATGAAAAATATATTACTAAAGTGTATTTTATTTATTTATCCAAATCCTTATCAGTAGAATAATTTGTAAAAAATATGCCTGTTGAGACCCGATATCCAATATATTGGACACAATTTAAAATTGTCAATAAAATTACAAATAGGAAATTAGGATTTTTTTCACTATTTTTTCCATGTTTCTGTAAACCTATAGAACATGAAAAAAATTTTTTTGTCAAAATATTTCAGTTGGGTCTGAAGGGGTTAGAGCGCCAATATTTTTACAAGTTTGGCTATATAATATTTGTCCAACCGACATTAACAGAGATATTTTGAAATTTCGAACCCTCCCCCCCCCATCTAAATCCCACCCCTATTCCTAGTACGATTCCAGCCATTAAAGAATATGAACATTAGAGTTGACTTGAACGATTAAATGTTGAGTAAGGCATACATAAAATAATCATTTTCGAGTCTATATCGGATAATCAAAATTCACAACTTAATCTCGCTACAAATTTTTATGTATCTCACACAGTAAATAATCAATTAAGACATATTTGGTATTTGAGCTTTGAATAATGAGGTTAAGCCACTTATTGCTACAATAATATGACATGGGTAGCGGAGGAGCATGGCAACCGGCACCGCCTTATTGTAATAATTAATGTAAATATCTCGGTTAATAATTAGCCCTCCGTTAGTCGCGGCGTCCTGACAGGTGCATCTTTGAGGTGTTTTTCCAATGTCTTCCGATTGAGTGGACCCAACGACTTCGGCTTCCAGCAATGCTTCTATAGCTATAGCCCTTCCTCCTCAAAACAGTATAGGTTTGATCTTCGAAGTTTCTACACAGTGCGTTCCGTGAGCTAAAATAACCCCACAGGTGCACCGCGACCAATGTGTTAATTATTTCAATTTCTTTTATTTCTATATTTAATGTATTTATATTAGACATATTTATCATTTGACGTTTGTAGTGCCTTGATTGTTTTCGAATAGTTACAAATACCTACAAAATAGGGAATTCACCTCTGAGGTGACCGCGACTAACAATGCATTTTTAAAACATTTTTCAGACAAAATGGACTAGGAAATACGTATTTTTGACTTGATTAATCAAAATGATATTGCTAGACTCCACCAAACATTACTGGATCATTTCGAAGAAGACGATAACACACAGAACGACATAGATTCGGAATTTGAAGAACGGCTTGGAAGAACGGAGTATAGACTCAGAGGATGAGCAGTCACACGAAAATATGGTGCATTGAGAAGTGTGGACAGAAAGATCGTTGACTGTTTTGAGCCGAGAAAAATGTCTTTGCGTTAAGTAGGGAAACAAAATTACACCTTCTGGGATTGAAATGGGCGGCAAAGGAGGCGACTAATGAACTTGACTGCTGGTTCTGTCTCTTTGATGAGACGATTATCAGTAGTATGCACTGCACATACGAATTTATAAAAATCGTTGAGCCAGAATTTTCTAGGGCTAATAAAGAGACAGACTTCACAGAAATAAAATCCTATATAGGCCGTCATTACTTAGATGGCACATACAGAGGAGCGAGAATGAATTTAGAAGACTTTATGTAAATCCTGTTCGGGAAGAAACTCGCCAGAGTAGAACTAGATGACACTGAAAGATTCGACGTGAAACGTTTTAATGTGATTTTCTATCTTAAATGTTTTCTTATATTCGTTATTCCTGCAGAAATCAAATGATTAAGTAGTTCTAATTTATTGTTATTGTACTCTTATATAGATATTTTCTAGTAGCTAAGTAAGTACTTAAAGAATTCATTGTTCATAAATTGCTTCATGTTACCTGAAATGAATTAATTTCTTTGATAGTTGTAAGACATATTCATGTGTTACTTTGCTAACTTTTAAAATAAAATAGTTTTACTATTTGTTCAGATAAATATTTATATTTATTTAACTCTGATTTTTCCCCTAAGAAACAATTTTATCAACATATTTCTCCATCGTCACCTCATAGGTGACCCGCGCCTAGAGTCGTTTGGAAATGACCCGCCCCTAACGGAGGGTTAAGGAATTAATTAAACATATATAACAATATTTATAGAACATTCAATTTGCAATGAGATTGGCTATATACGATTTTTTGGTCCAACGCATAATTGTTCTTAAATATAAATATATATATTTGTAGACATTGTTTTTTTTATTTATCCTCTTTGTTTTATTTTTTTTCTTTATATTTTTACTTTATATTCTTATTATTTTTTGTTACATACTTATTACTTTTATTTTAATTCGATTTTTATTTAATACACCATTTACTTTTCTTTTTTAATGTCATGTGATTGATGAGATGTATAGTCAGCAACTCGCCATCGGCAAGCAACCAGACTAATTCTTTGATAAAGTGTTTTTCTATTTCTTGTCTGGTTGATTTAAATCATTTAAATTTAATTATTTTTATTTTAATTCAGAAAAGATTTTTTTTAATATCAAATAATTCTTGATAATATAATAATCAATGATTGATTTATAAAATAATACTAACACAAACTAACATTATTAAATAATATGAATCCCAACCAAAGTATTTAACCTGTAAGCAATTGCAAATAAATAATTTATCATAACGTGTTTAAGACACTATAGAAATTAGGGGCTGAAAATATGAAGAGTTCTCTGTAATTAATAATTATTAAATATCAGACTCAGTATAGCTAATTAATATTAAAAAAATATTGTTGTTTTATACAAAAATAACAATAATAGAATTGCCGGTTGTAGATATGGATGACCTGGGTGGAGTATGAAAAAGTCCGTCACGCAGGGGCTGCGTAAACTAAGCAGATTTCCCTCGTGAAGTTAAGTAAAAGATATATATATATATATATATATATATATATATATACATACTGATAACACAACACCACCGTGAATAAATACAAACGGAAATAAGAAATGTTTCGGCCAATTTCAATAGCCTAGCTACAGGAAGCGTTAGGTTAGAAATGTAAACAAACAGGACTGCCCGCCTCACACCGGAAAGAAAAACATTACTGAAATATATCTGAATATAACATATAAATTTCATTGAGAACTATTTACTATATCTAGTACTGTAATTAATAATGAATCAGAATAATTGTTATCTCAATCAATCAAATTTTAGTAGTTCAAAACCTTAAGATGGGGGGGGGGGTCACCAGGACATATTTGCTTGTATCTCGTATAATATAGGTCTCTTGAATACAATTTATGGTATTTAAACTTCGAAAAATGTGATTTATTATGTAGCAGAGTATTGTTTATGTAACATGAGTAGAAGTGGCGGTTTGCAGATAGCTGAAAACTGAAAAATGCAAATATCTCGGTTAATATTCAAGATAGTGAATAAATGTATATAACAATATTTATAGTATACTTAATTTTCAATAAGATTGATTCTATACACTTTTTCGATACGACGCATAATAACGGAGATATTTCGATTTTTCGAAAATCCTCCCTTCTAAACCCCCTCTCCCCCCTGGCCCGATTTCAGCCGTTAACAAACTTGATCTTTCTTTTTACATAAAACGACTAATTATCTAGTTTGGAAACGATTAAACAATAATTGCGACCGCTAGAGCGGTAACTGACAAATATATATATATATATATATATATATATATACAGTTTTGAACGGACCTTATTTTCGTCACCTCCTAGGTAGGATCGATGGACATTTGAAGAAAAAATTCGAAAATCGCGTCATGAGTACAACCTCAATAGCTGATTTCCCTCAAGGGAAATCTGCAAAAAGGCAGGCTGGTTAACTGTGATCGTTTAGTTCAATTCATACTAATAATGAAAACGCGCTAAAAGGATTTTTGGCAATTTATGTAAAATGAGGACGACTTTATTATATAATATATTAAAATGTAAGTGATGTTAGATTAAAAAGTGATGATGGTTCTAAGTAGAAATATAAGTTTCAATTAGTTAAACATTAATATGGTGTAAGATATTGTTAATTAACACAATTCTTTCTAAAATTGTGTACAAAAAACCCTTGAGAAATAGTTGGGATGCTCGAAACTTGTCACTGGTAAAAGTCAACACGTGATTGAATTTAAGAATTTATTTTCCTGATTTACAATACCGCAAAAACCCATGTATGTGGGTTAATAAATGGACCGCATTCATTTTAACCCGCTGTGGACATTAATCGTGGAATGATTATAACTAATGAAGGGAAATGGGCTAAAATTAATGTATATTGTGTGATTTACTAAATATAAATTCATGATAACAATAAATTCGCTTATCAAATACATAGAGGCCCATTTCCTTCATATGAATTCCCGTATTCAATAAATTGAATTGTTGAGGATACCTGAATACTTTTGGAATTTAATTTAGCTAAATGTCGGAGAAGTTGTGTGCCCTTGGAGGAATTTTATACAGGCTCAAAATTCTTTCTTCCTTCCTTTTCCTGCATTTCAGTTCGGAAGGGAAAAGAAAAAAAGAAATTAAATTAGGGAACGCGAAAAAAACCCTTTAGTGAAAAACGCCGTGACGAACGTGTAACAACCAAACACTCCATAAAACAAACAATAGCAAAAAAGTCTTTGTTAATTAAGCCTCCGGTTGTAGTTCCAAACAAAAAATTGTCGTCGAGAATTTCCAACCGACCCAGAGCGGCCTAGCAAATATCTAGTGTTTTTCGTTTAATATTTGCTTAATGAACGTCACGCAAGGCTGCCTAACCCAAACAGATTTCTTCATACTGGAATACACGCGGTTGATGATTGCGTAATAATACGACAATTCGGTTTTTAGCAGATTTCCTTTTTAGGGAAAAAATATATATTCCTCTGTTGCCGCTCTAACGCTTGCAATTTTAATTTTCCTTTGATCGTTACAAAACTCGATTTAAAAGCTTTTGATGTAAAATTAAAGATCACGTTAGTAAACTATGCTAATTGTATGACACACTAGTGATCTTATATCATCATATATTCAGTATTTCTAATTAAAAATCCTAAGAGTAGAAGTAGGGCGGTTTACAGAAGGCTAACACAACAATAGAGTTACAATTCTCGCTTAATATATGAGTTACAAAAATAGTTATTTATTATACAAGTGACGAAAGTAGATCATTTTACAACTCGAGTGAAACGTTTACTCGCTTCGCTCGTGTGGTAATTTCACGAGAGTTGTAAATTCTACTTTCGTCACGAGTGTAATATTAAATTTTTTCTGTAATCGTGTAATACATGATCAGATCTAACCAGAATATGAACAAAATTAGGATGTTGTGAAGATTATGGTATGTTGTTGGTAGGTTATAAGCATGGTTGTGAAAGGTTATATGCATAGTTATAAAACAACTAGTGATGATTGTGAAATAGTGCATAGTTATAAACAAGTGCAGGTTATAAACAAGGAAGGTAATTATTATTATATTTAAATTTTAAAATATATTGATTATTTCCACCAATAATTCATTCACATTTCAATTTATTTTGTTAAAATAAATTCTTACAATGTTAAGAAACATTTAAAAGCATTTAATTTCCAACTTCAAATTATTTTTTAATTTATACTTATTACTAATTAAGAAGGCAATTCACTTTCTTCACTTGTGAAGAAAGTGATTACTTTCTTCACTCTATTGCAAAAGGTTTCACTTTCTTCACTCATTTCAGTTTAGTAATGTTACCATTATTCAACGATTACAGATATATATATATATATATATATATATATATATATAACAACGATTGCAGAGAATTAATGGTTGGACAAGATTGGGTCTTTAACATTTGTCGATCCGACGGATAATAATGGAGATATTTTGAATTTTCGATTTTTCAAATTATCGAACTAAATTTCCGGTCGTAAAATTACACTGATCGACAAGGTTTCTTCACAAGAAATCTGATTAGTGAAACTAGTGTAGTTTTACGTACTGAATTCAGATATTTAGTCTGATTTTTTTCCCCGTCAGGCACTGTTTTCTTGTGGCAGCTACTGTTTAAAATCTTCGTTTTTACCGGTTTTTTTACCAACCATAGGAACCTTTACCTAATATGTATTGATTTTATCCTAGATGTATTTAAGGAAATTTTATTTGTAATATTAATCCAAAACAGCATAAGACAATGCTGTGGAGGTTCATCCATATTTGGCCATACTCGGACTTGTGTTCATTGTGATTGTCAATATTGAGCTGACTGTGAGTTCAATTGTGAATTATTTCCTTCCTTTCTTTTCGGAAGTGTGTATGTAGTGTTTTAGTGGTTCGTTTTTTCATCATGCATAGAAAGTGTGTAAATCAAGTAGAAAGTGACTGCTATATTTGTGGTGAGCTGACCTTCAAGTCTCAGTGTTCAGTAAAGAAGTGTTATCAACTTTACTTCGGCTCTAAGGCTGGTGCTTATGATAAGAACCGGGCCCCAAATACATGCCGTGTTTCGTGTGTTAGATTCCAGACTGGGTGGGAAAATGGTATACATAGAATGCCATTTGCAAGTCCCATGATTTGGAGGGAGCCGAAGTATTGTTTAAGCAATTGTTATTCCTGTTTGACAAATATTAAAGGAATGACATCTGAAACAAAACATACACTTAAGAATCCGAATTTACAGTCCGGATTAAGACCTGTCTTACACAATGAACAGTTCCCTGTACCACTATATGCAGATATACATCACGTAAGGTGATAATTCTGAATCTGTCCTAACTGAATCTGAAAATGCTTCAGATGACAATAATAAAAAGATCCTACATGTGAAGCTAATAGTTGTTCATCAGAACAATTCTTTGCAAATCAGTAAGACCTTAATGACCTGATTCGGGATTTAAATCTGTCTAAACAACAAGCTGTAGGTTTATCTTCCAGGTTCAAAGAGTGGAATCTACTCCAAAAAGAAGTAAGAATACGTAGTTATCGTGGCCGCCATAGTGATTTCAAGGACTGACAACTGTTGGTCGAAGAAGAGAGACGTTCCAGGTGCAAAATATGCCCGAAAATCACTATCTACCGACTCTAGGTAAGTCAGAATGAGTAGTTATAATTTAGTTACAGTTAGGTCGATTTTTTCAAATAATATAAAACTTCAAAAGTTTGTCACTCTAAACTTCTGCCTGATGGAGAAAACTAAAGTTTTATTTGAGTTCTGCACGAAAAATCCTTCTAGAAAATGTTATTTTAGTTCTTCTGAAAGAAAAAAAGTCCGTCACGCAGGGGCTGAGTAAACTAAGCAGATTTCCCACGTGAAGTTTTACAATAGAGAAATCTGCCCAATAACAAGTGTAGTAAGTCGTAAGAGATCACTAAACTTATACACGAGGGACGAATAGTTACGAAAACGGCCGCCAGAGCTCTCTTCGGAAAGTACCAAACAGCTCAATTCTGCCGACCAATGCAGAAAACAAATGCAAATATCTCGGTTATTATTCAAGATACAGAATAAATAAATACAACAATATTTATAGTAAATTTAATTTGCAATAAGATTGATTCTTAATTTTTCGATCCGACGCATAATAACGGAGATATATCGAATTTTCCGAAAATCCCCCCTTTAACCCCCCCCCCTCCCACTGGTCCGATTTCAGCCATCTTGATCTTTCTTTTTACATAAAACGATTAAATTCCGAGTTTGGTAACGATCAAACAAAAATTGCGACCGTTAAACACAACAAACCGACCGCTAACAGACAAATATATATATCTATATATATAGATATATATAAAATTTTGAACGCACCTCCTTTTCGTCATCTTCTGGGTAAGAGCGATGGACATTTGAAGAAATTTTTCGAAACTCACGTCATGAGTACGACCCCAATAGCTGATTTCCCTAAAGGGAAATCTACTAAAAGTTCATTTTATTTTGGACTAGTGTTATCAGTCAGTCAACAATTTATTTATGATCTGGTACAATGACTCTTTAAGATGGTAACAAGTTTCACCAATATAGGTATAAATGGTTTAATTACACTTAAAGAAATAATTGGCATCAATTTAGTAAATTTTATGAAGGAAACAAAAATGTTTGATGTATTTTACTGTGTTATATTGGGATTTAATTTGAATAAATACAATACATTTCATTCATTTCAGATTACATTTCGTGTCCTATTTACGAAGATAGGCTTGCAGTGGAGCGGCATTCGCAAACATAGTAAACAACTTTGACAGTTAGTCTTTGAACTGTCAGGCGCTCGCGAATGCCATGTTCTCTCTTTGCTATTAAAAAAAATTCGTAACACTCCACAGCAGCTAAGCAGATTTCTCACTGGTATCACGTATTGCATTTCAAGTTCAATGAGAACAATATTTTGTAATCAGGCTTCAAATAAAGTGCTTAATAATATAACAGCTTATTGTTAATATGACATGAGCAGAATTGGGGGTTTACTGAACGCTGACAACTAAAAAAATGGGTAGGGAAAAAATATCTAGGTTAATAACCAACAAGAGTTATAGATATTACAGGACGATGAAAACCTAGTAGTTTATCCTAAACCTTATGAAACAACATAATAATCAAGAAATGTAAATAACAACATTTGTAAAAAATTGCATTTGCAATAAGATGGATTCAATAAAATTTTCAAATTCCCCACTCTAAACCCCCGCTCACCCACTGGTCCGATTTTAGCCGTTAACGAACTTGATCTTTTTTTAACATAAAACATCAAACAAAAATTGCAACCGTTAGAGTGTTAAAAGACAAATATGTATATGTATATAATTTTGAAAGGACCTCATTTTCGTCATTTTCCAGGTAGGATCGATGGACATTTTGATAAAGTTTTTAAGTATCCCATCATGAGTACAACCTCAATAGATGACTCGGGTTAACCATGTAAGTTACAGCGTTGGCCTTAATCTCTGATGATAAGATTAGAGCGGGGAGTTCCCGCTTGGGATGGAAGAATGTATTTAAAGATGAACTAATTTAGTAAAATCCTTAGGCCCACCCTGGCTAGAAAAGGGTGATAACCTACAGAAAACAGTTAGCAATCGTAGCAAAAAGAGGACGGGAATAATTAATAATAATAGAAAAAAGGTTCTGGGGGGTTTTTTTGTGGTTATTATATAAAGTTACTGATAAAGTGAGAGCGTTTCTACGGGAATCGAACCGTCCTATATCGAAGCGAAAGGTATCAATGGCTCAGGGACCTATCCGAGAGTTTTTCCCCTGCTCAGGAAAGAAATATATAGAATTACATATATAGAATAGTGGGTCTTATGAAGATATGTATATACTTTAATTACAAATAGTTATTTATGAAAATGTAGCCACATAAAGATAATCCGGGTATTATCTATTTCGTCATATAACTTTCACAGGCTTATCATTGAGTACGAATTATAGATTAGAATGCGAGATGTTATCATTAAGTTGCGTGGGAAATGGTCTCAGTACACTCAGGTGACAGACTTCTCAGCTGGAGTATCGAGACTTGCCTTTATAAATTGTAGAATTGGCGCTGAGTGCTTGGCCAAACTCTGGCTGAGATCCCCAAGATGAAGGCGAGCACTTGGCTTGAATCATAGATGAGGTTCTTCAAAAATATATTCTACCCACTTTTCCACTTCTATACTCTCAGCCCTCAAAAGCCAGGGTTCTCACATTTTTATTTTGAGCTCATATTTTTTTCAATTCCTAAGATAAAGCAATATAAACGGATTTTGAGCGACGCAATTTGAGGTCTCACAGCTAATAAGTCCGTCACGCAGGTACTGTATAACGCAGATTACCAACGTGCTGGTATACAAGTCTTGTTACCTCATCTTACCACGTATTCTATATTTCTATGGAGAAAAAAAAAACCAATGAGAGTTGTAGGCAGGGGGAGGGGCGGTACTGGAAGCTGGAAAAAAGAAAACACTAAATACGCGATTAATACTTGTTTTACGATAAAAAATGCATAGAACGAAAATTGTAGTTCCCCAATAGTTTAACAAGATTGTTTTTATAGCATTTTATGACGTCACTCATAATAACGCTAAGATTTTGAATTTTTGAATCCCCCCTTACATACCTCCATTATTCCAAATCCGACTTCTGCCAAAAACAAATATGATCTTTAGTGTCGACTGAAACGTTTAAATGTTGAGTATGGTATAGATCAAATAAACTTTTGTGAAACAATTACGTAAAACCTTAATTGGTGACGTAATCACATGACGAATTAGTAGGTATCTCGCATAATAATGGTCTCTTTGAAGACAATATTTGGTATTTAATCTTAGAGAAAAGTGGTTCATGATATTACAGCTTATTATTATTCTCACAAGAGTAATGGTGATGGTTTATAAAAGGCATAAAACACATATACAGAATAAATTTGCTATAAGATGGTTTCTATATCATTATTCGATCCGGAGATATTTTGAATTTTTGCAACCCCTCTAAACTCTCCTTGAAATGGTCCGATTTCAGCTATGAACGAACATCACCTTTTTTTTTTTTTTTGCATGAAACACTTGAGTCGAGTATGACAACGAACGAAGAAATATGGCGAAAACTGGACTGGCAAAACACTAGTATATATTCAGTGTGCGCCAGAGAAACTTACTTATTTGAAAAAACCCCGAGCGGTGATTTGGGCGGGTAGTGGGGTGGAAGGGCGCATCTGAAGAGGGAAGTCCCAAAGTTTGTTTCCCATTGTAGCCAGTTGACATCATGCTCTGGTCTAGTGAGCAGTAAGCCTTCGCCGTCGAGAGCTCCTTTTCTAACGGTCACTCACTTGTTGCAATTTGCCTTCCGCATTCGCATGGGTATTCTTCCTCACTGACCCATTCCTGGCCGTAATTCGCTACTGTCGTGGGTTAACTCATTTTTGGGGCGAGGAAGTGTCGCTAATCACAGAAATGGACATCGACGGACCACCAGAACTCCGGAAAATTACGAAGAAGTGAGGGAGTCAATTCCGCGTTCTCCCCGAGGTTTGGCTCGCAAACATGCAGCTGCTCTGGGAATTTCTGACACCACTGTTCAACGAATTCACCTTCAAATTCACTTCTGTGAATTCTCTACTGTGCAAGAATTAACTCAACGCGATTGTGTTTTCCTTCAAAATGCAAGTAAAGTGCTGCTTGACAACCTGCCTCAAGGCGCGGTAGTTTTTTCAGTGACGAGGCTCACTTTCACTTTTTATGTCGATCGGTCACAGACCATAGCTAACCTCAAGAACAACATTCGCAACCCCATTGCCATTATACCGACTGATATGCTACAAAGAATGGAGCCGAACTCCAAAAATCGGTTTAATCGGTGTATGCCCAATGGGGGTCTCCATTTAACAGATGACATTTTCACGACTGTATGAAAAAAAAAATTGGGATATTTTATTCTAAAATAATAAAAAAATATTTGAAATATGTTAAGTCATGAACACAACCTCAGTAGCTGAACTACTAAAAGCTAAAAGCTGCCAGTCTTAGCTACAGGAACTGTTAATACAATATATTCTTGGAACTTTAGAATATAAGGCATTTTTTTTTGTAAATTAGTTTCGTTTTACTTTACTTTAACTGTATTTTATAAATTGTATCATCTTTTGATACACACGTTGTTGTCAACCGCACCGGAAAAGCACCATACTCTCTGTAAATAATGTAATTCACGTTTTTAGTTATTATATTTTTACTTAGAAAACCGTAAAATTAAACAATAAAGACATTGTTGACAATCACTGATTGATGAATTATTATTCAGTAATTTATAATTGATTTTTTATTTATATTTCGTAAAATATAAAACAATTTGGATTTTGAAATTCGGGTTTGAAATAATATTTTTCCATCAAAATAGGCTTGTTTTAATTCATTTAGCTACTTTTTAAATAGATATTTATCATTAGGAATTATTATTAACGATAACTTTTAAAAAAAATAATCATTCAAACTTACCTTTTTGTAAAATAGTCGAATACAATTAAAAAAAAAACAGGGAATCTTGCGGCGAAGAAGCAATTCTCTCAAGAACCTCTTTCACTGTGCTAGAAAGTCAAATACGGAATGGTTTAGGAAAGGCTGGAGCAATCCCCACCCATTTAACTTTCTATTATGACCTGACGACAACCTGTTGGGGCCCGCCCTTGGAAAAAACTTACAAAACCGACAACTTGTACGTCAGCCGCAGTCAAAGTGTTAAAATCATAAATAAATACTTATTGGGGACTTTTATGACTCCTGCTGTAATGTAATCAAATAAACGTAGAGTTAAAAGAACCAGAAATAATAAGTTTGACTTACTTGTTTAGTTTTCTGATGGTGGCTTTGAGAGTGTTGAAGTCCGGCCTGTCTGCCGGGTCTTCGGCCCAGCATCGCCTCATCAGTGCTGACACTTCTTCATCGCAGCACAGCTCAGAGGTGGATGGCCTCAAGCACTTACCTCCGCTACGCACCCCCTCGACGATCTCTGAAAATAAATAAGAACTCATTAAAAATATCAAAATTTGGTGGTAGCTTTTATATATATGTATGTTATGCTTTTGCAAATTTATGCCAAAGAAAATTATCTATTACTAACGATTTGTGAAACGTTCATTCAAAACTATATACAGGATATACCAAGTTCGCGTGCCCCTCCCCCCTTAATATCTGCCATAATAGTGACCCCTGAAGAAACAGTTCAGTCCGAATTCAACTTCATAACCATCTCCAGTACTTATCCAATTACATAACTTTGGAATTTCCAATGGAATGCCATACTTCTTATGACGGATTCTTTTAGAATAAAAAATACTAAAACTAGTTTACAACGGTGAATTTTTCGATTATCCTTTAATTCTATTACCCGTAAAATTCCAAAGACACTTCATTATTATTAATCTTTATTTATCTCAGAAACGATACATTTTAGCAGATTTCTCTTAAGGGAAATCAGCTATTGAGGTCGTACTCATGACGCGAGTTTCGAAAAATTGCTTCAAATGTCCATCGATCCTACCCAGGAGATGACGAAAATGAGGTCCGTTCAAAATTATATATAGATATATATATTTGCCTGTTAACGCTCTAGCGGTCGCAATTTTCGTTTGATCGTTACCAAACTCGATATTTAAACCTTTTATGTAAAAAGACAGATCAAGTTCGTTAATGGCTGAAATCGGACCAGTGGGAGGGGGGGTTTAGAGGGGAGGTTTTTCGAAAATTCAAAATATCTCCGTTACTATACGTCGGATCGAAAAATTATATAGAATCAATCTTATTGCAAATTAAATTTACTATAAATAGTGTTATATACATTTATTCTCTATCTTGAATATTAACCGAGATATTTGCAATTTTTCTGTTTTCTGAGACGAGATCGGCTAACTTCGGGTCCACTCGTGAGTTTCCGTCAAGAGCTAGTTCGGGTCGTTCGCGTAACTGTACAGCTCTCTATTCTGAAATTTCTCTATTCTAAAACTTCACAAGGGAAATCTGTTTAGTTTACGCAGCCCCTGCGTGACGGACTTTTTATTAAGTAAGAGAGTCGGCCTACACTGCAGTCCTTGAGTCAGGGTTGTTCGTTTGAAGTAATGATACAGGTAGCCTTGGTGTAACTGGTGTAGTAACTGTATCTGTGGATCAACCCCATTTGCAATACTGACTAGGACAGAAGGAATCGTGAAACCGCTGTCCGCATTTACTCCCTTTTAACACCATGACAGTTTCAAATAATGTTGCAAGTCTTAAAGGACGACCTAGATCAGTTTAAACTCAAGATAAGTGCACATTAAACAATTTGGTTGTAGAGAGGAAAGGAAGCTAAAGAAATATAAATATTAGAATTAGAAGCATTATTCTTGAGAAAGTGAAAGAGTTTGGTAACCTAGGGAACGATTTTTATATAGAAATAGAGAATTTATGTAGGAGACATCCATTAGTGTGTCATAAAAGCTGGTTGAACAGCTGCTTAGTTTACGCAACCCTTGTGTAACTGGCTTTTTTATACTTTTTCGATGTAAAAGAAGTATTTATTCATGAAAAATGTCACTTTTCAGATTATTGGGGCTTTGACCCTCCTAGGCTAGTTAGTCATTTTTGAATAATTTTTGAACTATATGCTTTCTTTTTCCTCAAAGTGTGGGGCTCAGGTTGGCCGTGTTGGTTAGGGTTAAGGCGTTGGTCTTAATCTCAAATGGTAAGCCTAGAGTGGCGGGTTCGATTCCCGCACCGGCGAATAGAAATTTAATTAGTGACGGACTCGTTAAATAAATTCCTTAGTCCCACCCTGGCTAGAAAAGGGTGGTAACCTGTAGATAACCCATACAAATGAGCCAAAGTAGCATAAAGTGAAAATAAATAAAAAAAAATGTTCCCCAAACAACTACAATTAAGAGAAAACAAAAGAGTAGCAGCAAAGATAAATTTATTGAAATAATGTAAATAGCTATAGCTGACTCACACGAACCTTCCGTATGTAATACTAGCAACAGAAAAATTTACTTAGTTCTCCCACTTCCTTGTCCTCCACATTTTGATAACTGGTTAACTCTTTAAGCTACTAAGTTTATTAATCCGACTCAAAATTCTATTCAAAATATAATTTCGAGATTCAAGATAAATATCACTGAAATTTTCTGAGATTAGTAAATTCCTGAGATTAGTGAGTTTTCTTTAAAGACCATAAAGCTTATTAATTTTCAGAATTGGTAAGCTTTTCTCCTGGTCTAAAATAATGACTGAAGATTAAAGTTTTCGTTTAGTATAACCACTTATTCCGACAATCCAGTTAAGCAAAGTTTCTTGTTTAATAAGTTTTAAATTGCTTAATAACTTTTCTTAAGTTTATTAATAAAATGTAGCCCAGTTATCTTAATCAGCTAATGTTTATCCTCCATTTTCATAAAGTAATAAAATAGCTCTATGATAGAACTTTGGAATGTAAATAATATATAATTTTGATTGACCTTTGAACTTTGGGCATAATCTCTAGATATATTTGAGAAAGTGGATTACATTTCCTTACGGATTTGTGAATCAATTTATTAACAAAACGAAGAAGTTTTTTTATATAATTCTGCTAATGAGGTTGTACTCATGACGCGATTTTCGAAAAAATGTGAACAAACGTCTATCGATCTATCGAAAATGAGGTCCTTTCAAAACAACTCTGATCAGTAAGAGGGGGATTGTAATAGGATATTTCAAATACAAATTTATAAAAGTCCGTCACGCAGGGGCTGCGTAAACTAAGCAGATTTTTCACGTGAAGTTATACAACAGAGAAATATATATATATATACGAGAAAATCCCAAATCCAGAGATATATACGAGAGCCGAACATTTACGGCCGGACCAGTCTTTGGCGGGAATCTGATTCATCCGTTATCGGCCCCTATTTAATAAAAATGAAAATATCTCGGTTAATATTCAAGATAGAGAATAAATATATAAAACAATATTTGTAGTAAATTTAATTTAAAA
This sequence comes from Riptortus pedestris, assembly GCA_019009955.1. Taxonomy (NCBI): domain Eukaryota; kingdom Metazoa; phylum Arthropoda; class Insecta; order Hemiptera; family Alydidae; genus Riptortus; species Riptortus pedestris. Next base: position 25,610,272 of record CM032232.1, read on the forward strand.
TAGGATGCAAATGCAACGGGGCCCACGTGGGAAATCTTAGTTAACGCAGCCCCTGCGTGACGGACTTTTTATTTAATCCCTTGTCTCTCTCATATTTTTTTTTCAAATATTAGCAATTTTATAACTAATCAGTTTATGTAAAACTTTGAAGTTTCAGTTACAGAGATTTAGTATTTATTAGTGGAGTAGTTTTAAATCAAATTTGATAAAACAACATTGGGCTACCATTGCAGCGTTTGGGAAATCATTTTATGCACCTGCTTGACGGACGCATCTAATTAAATAGTATCATCAGCAAAAAGGTAAATTTTGTTGATTTAAGGTTAGCTGGGAGGAAAAACAGTAATACACCTAATATCGAACCTTGCAAAACTCCGAAAGTAATTATTTGACATTCTAAAAGAATTTTATATCTATTGGTTATATCAAGTTATGTCTTTTATATCAAATAAAGGGTTAGTACCGCTATAATATTTTAGCTCCCTCATCTCCTGGTCCGATTACGGTCCCTAAAAAAGGTACTTTTAGTGTTAAGCGAAACGTTTAAATATTGGGTATGGTATTGATCAATTACAGAATATTGAGGTACATCTCGTCAAAACGTACATGTTTGCATGTATTTCGCGTTGTGTTTGTACTTTGAAAACATGTTTTGATATATATATCCTTGGAAAAATATGTTCATAATACATTAACTTATTATTAATATAAGATGAGGAAGTGTAGAAGTTTACAAAATTAAAAGCTTGAAATATTTTGGGTACTATTCAGAATAGATAAAAAGTCCGTCACGCAGGGACAGCGTAAACTAAACAGATTTCCCACGTGATGTTTTACAATAGAGAAATTTCACGAGAGCCGAGCCAGTGAAGGAAACGGCCGAACTAGCTTTTGGCGGGTAAGTAACTGTCGTCCGTCAGGCGCCCCGATTTAATAAAAATGCAATTATCTCGGTTAATATTCAAGATAGAGAAAACTTGTATATGACAATATTTATAGTAAATTTAATTTGCAATAAGATTAGTTCTGTACAATGTTTCGATCTGACGTATAGTAACGGAGATATTTCGAATTTTCGAAAATCCTCCCCTTTAAACCCCCCCTCCCACTGGTCCGATTTCAGCCGTTAACGAACTTGATCTTTCTTTTTACATAAAACGACTAAATATCGAGTTTGGTAACGATTAAACAAAAATTGCGACCGCTAGAGCGGTAACAGACAAATATATATATATATATATATATATATATATATATATATATATATATATATATATATATATATAGTTTTGAACGGACCTCATTTTCGTCATCTACTAGGTAAGATCAATGGACATTTGAAGAAAATTTCGAAAATTCCGTCATGAGTACAACCTCAATAGCTGATTTTCCTTAAAGGAAATCTGCTAAAACATGTGCTGAACAACATTCATTGACAATTAAATTTGTAAAACGATTAATTGTATTTTACTTCTAGATCCAAACAAACGAAAGATTTCGAATTTTTAATATTCCATCACATTTAATTAAGTTGTTTAAAAAAAATATATAACTAAGGATATTTATTATTTATTAGGGATGATGGGCTCCACCGACAGGTGTGACAACTTTTGTATTAGTGGATTTCCCAAAGCAAGCATTGAGGCCGTACTCATGACGCAAGTTTTGACAAATTTTCTAAAATGTCCATCAATATAACCCAAGAGATGACGAAAATGAGGTCTGTTCAAAACTATATATATATGTCTGTTAACACTCTAGTGGTCACAATTTTTGTTTGATCATTACCAAACTCGGCATTTAACCCTCCGTCGGGCGCGTGATCTCTCAGATACACACTTCCTAGAAAAATATTTGCCACTCCTCCTAGCAGAGAGTGGTGGTGTAGTGCTTCGAGTTATGTGCTTTAGAGGTTCCCCCCTAAAGATCAGTAGTGTCACTGCGTTTGATGGAGTCGTGTGTTTCCTGTCATTCAGTTTAATCTCCTAGATACCACGCGCCCGATCTTGTAAGTTTTTTTGAAATCTGTATTTCATAAATATGTACATTATATAACTTTCTCTTTATCGAATGGAATTATATAAACCAATTTTTCTATTATTTTGCTCATGCATGAGCTTTCAGAAGAACTTATTCAAGAAAATATTGAATGACGCAGTGACAACAGTAGACGTTTACCAACCGAACTAAGGACGAAACTTGACGAGTAAAGAGGCTCATTGAACCATACATTGAACTCAAGTACAGAACAGCATAAAAAAAGTCCCTCCACTACAACGAACTAAAGCAAATGATGTGAATCAAGCAAAACAGAAAAGAAATGTAGGTTTACTCATTAATTTTGTGAGATCTGCAAAATCAAAATTTGTTTATAACATAGTTCCACGCATTGTCCTAATTGAAATGCAGCTCTGCAAAAGAGATAATAATTAAACTTGTATTTTTAAAAGAATTGGTGCATTAAAATTTAGATGATTTTTAATAAGTCTCATCTAAAAGTGATTTCGTGCTACTTATTTTTGAAGGAAGTTATATTTAGATATTTTGTTTATATTGTTCACAAACTGGAATGAATTGTGAATAATTAAAACATTTGCATTTAAACTATTTCTTTTGGTATTTGTATGTTTTAATTATATTTTAAAAATTATCGTCCACGGTTTTAATAACAATAAATCTATAACCAACTTGGTTATATTATCTACCATGATTTTTTTTATTATAGTATGTGTCAATTTTGAAAATTGTTTACTACTTTCAAACAAATACTTCCTCAGAAATGATTCTAACTGAACATATTAGTGCAAAATATATATTATAAAACTGTATTTCCGTAAAGACGGTTGAGGTTGTATCTCTGAGATACACGCGCCCAAAGGCGGAATATTTTTGACGCGCTCGACCGAGGGTTAATCGTTTTATGTAAAAAGAAAGAGTTCACTAATGGCTGAAATCGGACTAGTATTAGGGGGTTTAGAGGAAGGGAATTTCGAAAATTCGAAATATCCCCGTTAGTATAAGTCGGATCGAAAAATCGTATACCAATCTTATTGAAAATGTAATGCTCAATAAATGTTGTTGTGAACGTTTTTGCTCTATCTTGATTATTAACCGACACATTCGCATTTTTTTAGTTTTTGGCCCTCAATAAACCCCCATTCCTACTATTGACTCATGTCATATTGACAGTAAGGTATTATATTATGAAGCACATTATTTGAAGCCTCGATACTCGATGTTTAAACGGTTTACGTGAAACTGAAGTTCAAGTTCGTTAATGGCTAAGATCCCACCAGTGGAAGGTGGAGGGTTTAGAGAGGGGGAATTTCGAAAATTCTTAATATCTCCGTTGTAATGCGTCGGGCCGAAAAATTACATAGAACCAATCTTATTGCAAATGTAATGTTCTAAACATATTGTACTGTAAGTTTATTTATTACCTTGAGTTTTAACCAAGTTTTCGGCCTTCAGTAAACCATTACTCCTACTCATGTCATATTAAGCTTTTTTATTATAAAACACTTTATTTGAAGTGAGTAAGTATATTTAAGTTCTAAATATTGTTCTCATAGAACATTTACTTTTTGGTATAAATGCAAATACGTGACGCAGGAGGGATATCTGCTTAATTATCGCAGCCCCTTTTTTTTTAACTTCCATGGTGGCATGCATGGTGGGCCACGGTTCGGCAACTATCGGCTCTCCCAGTAGGGACTCAACGTCGTGAGGGAGTTGATTAGCTAATTCATAGCTGTCTTCAGTTTATAATGGAGGGGGTTGGGGGGGCCAATCCTTACGACGTGCGGCAGACCTTGGCCCGCTAGAGAGCCAGGAATTTCACAGGTATTTACTAGAGAGAGGAGGGGCCTAGCTAAAGGTTAAGTGGGCGAGTCAGGTGTGAGAGAAGGATGTGTAGATTGGGCTCCGAGAATAGCAGAGCGCACTTATCCAGAGCAGCCAATCAGCTTGAGAGCTTTTTCCCGCACTTATCCCAAGTACCCGCCTTTCTCTGCACCTTCCAGCCCCAACTATTCAACACTATTCGCTTCCGACTCACTCGCCAATCTGATAGCACTTATAGAATCCTACTCAAAAGGAAAGTCAATATGTACTTGAGTCTATATCTGGAATAGGAAATCTCTCAGATCATAAACCATTTCTCTGTAATGTTATTTATTAACGACCACTTGTTGCTACTATGGCTAATTGGAGCGAGTTATATACAGGTTACCACCGTTTTCTAGCCAAGGTGGGACAGAAGATTATCGTTATTGAATACGTCACTAAATAAATTCCTATTGCCCAAGCGGGATTTTGTTCATGTATTGTGTGTGTGTGTGTATGGGCAAAAAGAGAGTTAGTTAGAGAGATAAATTTGTTAATAACTATTTTGCTTAAAGAAATGAATTGAATTATGCCCTCATCCGTAAACGTTCTATAATACTCTTTTTAAATGAGGGAGGGAATTCTGTTTTGTAGGGAAGATGTGAATATGTGGCTGAGGAAATCCACCTCTAATTTTGAATCTGTCGAGGGTGGACAACGGGGGTGGGTGGAAGAAGGGGGCACGGGGAATGGAACATCTCTTTGAAGCATGGAGTCGTTTATGCTTGGCGTAGTCCGGGTCCTTTCTTTCCCGATTTAAGGATGGATAAGGTCTCGTTCCTGGAGGCAAATTTCTGGGGGAGATCAAACAATGAGGGAAAATTGGAAAAGAGAGAGAGAGAGGGAGTGAGAGAGAGAGAGGGAGAGAGAGAGAGAGAGAGAGAGAGAGAGAGAGAGAGAGAGAGAGAGAGAGAGAGAGAGAGAGAGAGAGAGAGAGAGAGAGAGAGAGAGAGAGAGAGAGAGAGAGAGAGAGAGAGAGAGAGAGAGAGAGAGAGAGAGAGAGAGATCAGATCACGATTCCCAATAGTTGTGGTGGCAGCTGGTATACAATAATTTTAGCCTGGACCAATATCCCAACTCTGCCTTCCCAATTATCTTTTCATCTCCTCCATTGTTCTGGACTTTCTTTCCCTTACTCACAATATTTGAGAACACCAAGAGCAGATATATTCTTCACAGAGGTTTAACAGAGTCTTAGAAGAGTATCTGAGAGGTTTTCCCAAGGGAAGATAGACATCTGAGTTCCTAATACCAACATTTTAAGAAGGAGTGAACGAATTACGATATGATTGGATGCTATTGAACGAAATGCAATAAGTGTTTAAATAAACCGATATAAGATGGACATGGAAACAAACAGGTCAATACTTCATGCCAAAACCAATTACAAACATCACCAAATTTCATAAATTTGATTTCATTCCATTAAGGGCGATAATATTAATTGGAACATCATAAAAATAGATCTTTATTATTGCTTTTTACTATTCCAGAACACTTCAGCTAAACCTAGACAGTATGGTTTGATCTATTGAAGCAGTATAAGTGAGAGGGTACTAGTTTATTTTTTAAATGCTGATAGAAATGAGTTTTGACAATAGGTTAATGCCTGTGCAACAAGCTTGGGTGAACAAGAAACATGTTAGTGCTGCGCTTAGAGAAATATTCCGGTTCAGCAGAGCAACGGGGATGCTTCCTTTCGACTCGACATTCAGATTCAAATCATCAGCAGTATTTACTTCAGTTGCAGCTTACAGTGTTTACTTCCTCTGGGGAGTCTACTTCTACTACAACTGCTTCATTTTTATGGAAACGGAGGAATACATAGTTAATATATTGTTCTGTGGATTCGGCGTGTTTTTAAGTATTTTTACGCTAGTCTGGATGTCGATGAACACAAATAATCTCCGGCAAATATCAAAAGAGCTCGAGTGGATCGAACGTAGAATAAGATGGTACGGTTTGGACTGGAGCTGGAGGCCCTGGAAACTGCAACTCTATGGAACGTTCATACTACCGATCCTCGCCTGTCTTGCCTATGGATACATAATTAGAAAAAATATTCTTTGGTGTATTCTAGAAGTAGTTTGGGATTTATTTCAACTTATGATAGTTTACGAAACTTTGAAGCGGTTCGTCTGCCTTCAAGCTCTCATAAGATCGCTATTGAAGAAGACAATGTTTCTCACAGATTCCCAAGTCATTTTGCACTGCCAAGAAAGTGTTTACACTGTTATTGAATTAATTAATCACATTTACGGACCAATTATTTTAACAATTTATATTTACCTTTTCATACCAGTTTTACACAACCTGTATTGTTTAATAAGATATGATATTGATGATAATATTATATGGGCTATTACGTGTATTCTACCATTAACAGAAGTTGCTCTCACCTCACATCTGACAATACGCCAGGTAAGATGCCTTCTTAAACAATTATTATTTCTAGTATTCGTGTATTTTTGATAAAGTTATATATTATTTTATTGTCCACCAACAAAAAACTCCTTCTTTTCACAAACATTATTGGACTGCCTTGGCTTTAAATTAAAAACTTTTCTGCATTATGTATAACTCCCGAAGAGGAGTGAATAATACATAAGTGAAAGTCATCATTCGACTTTCCGCCAATGAGGTAGTACTTATGACGCAATTCAAAATAATAATATCCTCAAATGTCCATCGATCATACCTAGAATATGGGGAAAATGAAATTTGCAGAAATGAGGTCCGTTCCAAATGTTATAAACATACCTGTTTGATACCTCTCTAGCGTTCTCAATTTTTGATTAATAGTTACCAACCTTGGTATACAGGTGTTGCAAAACTAATGTCAAGTTCGTCAATGGCTGAAATTGGACTAGAGGGAGTGGGAATTTCGAAAGTCGAAATATATCCGTTATTCTGAGTCGGATCGAAAACTTGTACAGAACCAATCATGCTGAATAATTACTTGTCTATAAATGTTTTAGCGGATTTCCCTTAAGGGAAATCAGCTATTGAGGTCGTACTCATAAAGTGATTTTCGAAAAATTTCTTCAAATGTCCATCGATCGTACACTATAAATGATGTTATATACATTTATTCTCTATCTTGATTATTAACTGAGATATTTGCATTTTTCAGTTTTCAGCCTTCAGTAAACCCCCACTGCTGCTAGTGTTTCATAAATAATGCTCTGTTATATAATAAAAGATATTAATTGAAGCCCAAATTCCAAATATTGCTTTCATTGAACTTTTACTTTGTGAGATATATGCAAATACGTTCTGTTGACCCCCCCCCTTCTTTTGTTTTTGGATTACTAAAATTTGAGTGATTGATATAAAACTGATTCTGATTCATTAAAAATTACACCACTAGCTTTAGTAAATTGTTTTCAATAAAATTAATATGTTATATTCAAATATATTTCATGAATTGTTTGTCTTTCCGGTCTATCTATGCAGCGCTACGAGGTTGGCTTGCCTGTTTGTTTACAATTCAGCCTTGTATTGTACATTTACTGAGCATTCACGGCTGTGTGTGTATGTATATTTATCTGTTGTAAACCTTCACGTGGGAAATCTGTTTATTTTACGCAGCCCCTGCGTGACGGACTTTTATTTTTGTTTAATTGGGGTTTTCAAAATGTCTTGGTGGTTGCCCACATATAGCTCATACCATATTAATTTGAATTTGACATATGTAGAGTGGAATGTCAATCTCCCTCAATACCTTTAAGTCTTGCGGGTCTGGTATCCACCTAAAGCCTGATTTAGGAAAACAACTACATACCCTTATTTGCAGTACGAACCAAAATCTGTTACATAACCAATCTTGTTGATAATTTACTTTTCTACAGTATACTTACGTTCGCATTATTTTATACATTTTTATTCGCTAAATCCTTTATTATTGAAAGATACTTTTATTTCTGTGTTTTAGCAGATTTCTCCTAAAAGAAATCAGCCATTGATGTCGTTCTAAATTCGCGATTTTTGAAAAATAAATTACAAATATTCATCGATCCTACCCAGGACATGATAAAATTAATTTTATAAATATATATATGAGATACGCTCTGGTGGTCCTGATTTTAGCAGATTTCCCTTAAGGGGACCTTAATATTGAGGTCGTACTCATGTCGCGAATTTCGAAAAATTTCTTCAAATGTCCATCGATCCTACCCAGGAGATGACGAAAATGAGGTCCGTTCAAAACTATATATATATTTTTCTGTTAACACTCTAGTGTTCGAAATTTTTGTTTAATCGTCACCAAGCTCGGTATTTTATTGTTTTATGTAAAAAGAAAGAGTTCGTTAATGGCTGAAATCAATTGGAATAATGGGAAGGGGGGGGGGTTTAGAGGGGAGGGATTTCGAAAATTCGAAATATCACCGTTACTATACGGTGAATCGAAAAATTGTATAGAACCAATCTTACATTTACAATCAAAATGTTGATATATACTTTTTTGCTACCCCTCCATCCGTTGCAAGTTTTTTTTTGAACCAATAATATTGAAAAGGTACGATATACTCTCTAACCATTACAATTCTTAGTTTTAATGCTATGTTATGCTATTGCTCAGGAGGGGGTGGCTTAGATATAAAGGTGTTTTGAATAATAAAAAAAATTATTAGCTTAAGGCTTAAACTCCAAAACCTATTACAAGAAAGTAATTTAGGAATGTTCTGTATCCTCAATGAGAGAATGACATACTTATGTAGTAAACTAACTTACTTAAAGAATGGACATAATAATCTAAAATATAAATATAAATACTTAAATGTTTTTATTGTAGTGAATATAGAATTTAAATATATTATTAGCTAGAGGGGCTCAGGTTAGCCTATAAGTATCGATATATAAATTTATTCCCTATCTTCAATATTAACAGACAAAGTTTAATTTTTATTTTAAGCTATTTGGATTCCCTCACTTCTTGCTACACATGTCACAGAAACAGTACTCGGTTACATCATGTACCACTTCTTTGGAAACTTAAATACCAAAGTATTTTTTCAATATATCTTTATTACTCGAAATACACAAAAATACTTGTGTGATTCGAAAACTCACAAATATCTCCTTTATAATGATTCGGATCGTAAAATGTTATAGAACAAATATGTTTAAACTATTAAAGCCCTACAATTGTTGTTCTATGAATTTTTTCGAAACTCAAAGTATTATGCGATCTATTACTACTTTCTTGTCTTCAAACTTTAACAATCCCAGCTCCCGTTCCTTCTACTCATGGGTTTTTTAAACAGAAATAGTGTAAAGGCGGGAAGCTTTTTTAAGCCAAGAATAAGAAAGCATTAGACCGAAATATTAACTATTCTTCTGGAAAGATGCGGGGAAATAATACAAGTCACTATTTGAGTTCTCCAAAGAATCAAGTATATTGAATTGATTAAGAAACATATACATAATACACTTTATAGATATAGAGGTACAAAAAGAAACAAAAGGAAACTTAACTTTATAAAATAATTTAGCGGCAAGCCAATAATATATATAAAATAGAATGATCGATCGGTCCTTTGCGGTGATCCGTATATGATGGTAGCTTTGCGGGAGATGAAAGATTGACTATAACTCTGTAACTGGTGAATCCCAACTGAACTGGTCCCCTTGAAACCAGCCGTTGGCTTCTTGAGCTGCAACGTAGTTTCCGCTGTAGGCCACAGCCTTGGTGATCTGCATATGTGTGGCGGGTTTGTGAAGTCAGCGAGCGCGGGAAATTCAATTTAAAAGACGAGTGAACAAATAGAGAATATGCGGTTTGATGACATCACAAGTGTGGTATGCCAGCACGTGGGAAATCTGCTTTTTTTACGCAGCCGCACTCTGACGGGCTACTATTTTTAACAATATCACTTCTAAAATAATCTTTTGAGTAACGTTTATTGATGTCGGAAAACCAATATATATCTCCGAGGGACAATTTAATCTAGAAATGCATTCATTCAGTAATTGCTTGTCATCAACTAATAGAATGAGCGGCCACATTATTAGTAAAAACATACATATTTATTATTGTTTTCTTGGTGTTACAATGGCAGAGGACAAATATAGTGCTTGGATAGATTAACTAGTAGCAGAAAGAAGGTGTTAGGTTAAAGTTGCAATGGATCTAAGTCCAAACGTTAGGTTGGCAGTACCGAAACAGGCCTGGGTTAATGAGAAACATGTAAATACTTCCATCAAAGATATATTCCTCGTTGGCAGGACGATTAGAGTTCTTCCTTTCGATTCAAATAATCGATTTAATAACCGAAATGCTTTGATTTCGGCGGCAGTGTATTCAGTGTACGTTCTTTGCGGTGTAGTATTCTACTCCCATTGCATACATAGCATGGGGATGCGAGAGTTCATCAGTAATATTCTGTTTGCCACTGTCGGTGGGCTCTTGTGCATTTGCACGCCATTTTGGATGACGTGGAACACAGAGAATTTGAGGAAAATCTCTAAAGAGCTCGAGTGGATCGAACGGAGAATAAGATGGCACGGTTTGGACTGGAGCTGGAGACTCACGAAGTTACAACTCTTTTGGGCTTATCTGATCCCATTTCTATCCTGCATGCTCTACGCTTTAACAGCTGAGAAGGACACTTTCTCATTGACCATAGAATGCTGCTGGTATTTTTTACAACTTATATGCGCATACGCCACTGTCAACCAATTCGTCTGCCTTCAAGCTCTGATCCGGTCACTAGTGAAGAAAGCAATGTTTCTCTCTGACTCGCAAGCTATTTTGCACTGCCAAGAAAGTGTTTACACTGTTATTGATATGCTGAATCAAATTTACGGGCCTATGATTTTAGGCATATATATTTATCTGTTTATTCCAGTTTTGAGCGATTTGTACTATTTATTCAGATATGAGATCGGTATTCATATTCTATGGACTATGACGGGAATAATTCCTCTAATTCTAGTTGTATTCGCCTCACATCTGACTATAAACCAGGTACAATTTTTTATTAATAATTATAAAATAACTATCAGAATTTTTATAGCTTAATTGCTGAACTGATCCTGGTAAAAAGAAATAGCATTACAAAAGTTGTCGCACAGAAATAATACCTGAATATTTTCATAGTTTAATGGCAAGGGTAAAGAAATAAAAAACTATTACTCCGAGCATACTTTTTTCATACTTCCATACATGTTTCGTGGCATACATACCACCTCTTCAGGTGCCCTTCTTTTCTGAAGTGCTCGTTCTTTCTTACGTTTGTTGCGACTTTCCCTTCGGAGCAGAGTCAACGATCTACCCAGTGAGGAAGGTACAATCGCAACGAACGTAAAAGCACTTCAAAAAAAGAGAGCCCCTGAAGAGTTGGTATGAAAGCCACGAAACATGTAGGGTAGTATGCAAAGTCCGTCATGCAAGGGCTGCGTTAACTAAGGAGATTTCGCACTTGCGTATCATATTTGCATTTATATCGTGACATATAAGTTCAATGAGAACAATATTTGTTATTTAGGCTTTAAATAAAGTGCTTCATAATATAACAGCTTATTGTTGACATGAGTAGTGGTATACTGAAGGTCGAAACTAAAAAACGAAAATATCTCTGTTAATATTTAAGATAATGAGAACATGTACATAAAAACATTTCTAGATCTTTTAATGTGAAATATGATTGGTTCTATACAATATTTCGATTCGACGTACTGTAACGGAGATATTTCGAATTTTCAAAAATCCAGCCGTTAAGAAACTTGATCTTTACTTTTGCATAAAACGTTTAAATATGGAGTTTGGTAATGAAGCAAAAATTGCGACCTCTAGAGCGTTAACAGATATATATATAAAACATTTTGAACGGTCCTCATTTTCCTCATCTCCTGGGTAGGATCGATGGACATTTGAAGAAAATCGCGTCATGAGTACGACCTCAATAGATGATGTCTCTTAAGGGAAATTCGCTAAAAAGCATACGTGGTGTAAGTGTTTCTTATTGGTGACCCTTGCCATGGAACAATGAAGAATATATAAAAATATTGGGTCCTTAATAAGAAAAATACCTGAATATGCAGACTTAAATTTCTTTTTGATCAGATTAGTCGAGACTGGCGTCCACCACTTAAAAGTTAAATATTAGTGTGTATCAGACTTCATCAATAGGACAACAACCGGAAGGAATTCGTCGCATCGAAATCTTCCAATTTTCAGTTTGGAGGAGATCAATTTGAGGAGTACACTCAAAACAAAATGTGATCTGAGTGTTGTTCAAACATAAAAAAAATATTTATAACCATTCATGCGATACGTTTATTGTTTTTTTAATTAAAAAATTTAATATGTTTATAAAATCTGATATTTTAGGAGTATTTTCAGAAAGTAAATAAAATAGATTCAAATAATAAAGGAAATGTCAAATCGCATGTATTTGAACCGATCTGAATTTATTTTATTTGTTTCTATTTTTTTTACTACTTGAAATAGGTGCTTGTTTTCTGTGATTATTTGAATTAAATATTGCTTTATATCGAAATTCTTGGGTAACAAGTTTAATATATTATTTATTAACTTCCACTTTTTGCCACTATGGCTAAGAGGGACTGGTTATCTGGTCTGGTAACAACTTTTTTCTAGCCATGGTGTGACTAAAGATTTTATTTAATCTGCTCAGCACTAAATAAGTTCTTATTGCTCAGACGGGAATCGAACTCGTCACTCTTGGTTTACCACGTGAGACTAAGGCCAATGCCTTAACTAACATGACTAACACGTTTTAAGCTAATAATTTTAGAAGTTAACTATTAATAGCCTTCAGTAACTCTGCTCCCTTTCTTCTGCTCATCGGTTTATTATATAGACATAGAGAATATGTGGTCCACCCGTGAATAAATAAAAAATTAAACACAATAAATAAACATTAACTAATAAAGATAACAATTTTTAATGGTTTTAATAAAACAATTATGTTATCCTAAATACTAGTACATTTATATTATTTAAAATTATATTAAAACAAAATTATATACCTTTTTATGGTTTTGTCATAATCTTAATCAGTCATATCTAATTGTATTTGATAGTCAGAGAAACGAAATATAATCAAACGTACTATTTAGAAATTACTTAATTTCATTATCGACCGTCAATAATGGAATGAGTTTGCAATATCATAATGCTATTATTATTTTCTTATATTCTGTAAATTAGATTTGTAGGATAACAAACATATGACACTTTATAGATCCGCTATAGCAGTAGTGGATAGAAAGTTATTGCAATGACCGAAGGTTTAGATACAAACGATAGGTTTTCTGTAGTCAGAAAAGCTTGGGTAAATGAAAAATATGTTGATGCTGCCATTAAAGAAATATTTCTTCTTGGTAGAAAGTCAGGGTTTCAGCTATTCGATTCGAAATTACGAATAGAGAAAGTCCAAGCATTGACTTCTGTAGTTGTGTGCAGTGCTTACGTCCTTTTGGCAGTTCCTTTTTACTTCCACTGTATCATATACAAGAAGTTAATTTATATTCATGTAATTTTAAGCACAGTCGGTGGATTTCTGTGTGTTTGTACTCCGTTTTGGATAGCGTGGAACATAGAGTGCTTGAGGAAAATCTCTAAAGAGCTCGAGTGGATCGAACGGAGAATAAGATGGCACGGTTTGGATTGGAGTTGGAGGCTGACAAACTTAGAGCTTTATGGGTCCTTTTTAATACCTATCATGGCATGTGTAGCTTATGGATGTACCATTGACAGCGATATTATTTCAAACATCATAGAAAATGTTTGGTATCTAATACAGACCGCTTCGGCATACGACACTGCAATGCAATTCGTCTTCCTTCAAGCTCTCATAAGAACCTTATTGAAGAAGACAATGCTTCTCTCAGATTCGGAAGTTATTTTACACAGCCAAGAAAGTGTTTACACTGTTATTAATTTATTAAATCATATTTACGGTCCGCTGATTTTGGTAATTTATTCATACATGTTTATTGTCGTTTTGTTAGAGTTGTATACATTATTCAACTACCATTACGTTTATAATATTTTCTGGGCCATTACTGCTGCACTACCATTACTGCAAATTGCTATATCTTCACATCTTACTATAATGCAGGTAAAGTACTTTACTAAAGAGTTCTTATGAAAGCACTATTTCAATTTTCATAACCAAGGCACCAAAAGTTATGTTCGCTAAATGTATCATCCAGTATCGAAAAATAGAGCTAGTAAAATATTTTAGCAGATTTCTATTAACTTATTTGGACTCTTCTCCAGCTGTGTTTGTCTGTGTTCTCGGTTTTCCAGTCCTCTACGTGGAACTCATTCATCAGTCTGTCAACCCATCTCGTGATCGGTCTCCCTCGTGGCCAGGTATCCACCACTGTTGCATTCATTGTTGCCCGATGGTTTACTTCATGCCATATGTCCTGTCCATTGTAATCTTTTAGCTTTCATATAATGTGAAATCAACAGTCTCGTTTCAGAGTTATTCTCCGTTGTTGTCGTCTTTCTCCATAATCATTAGTCACCACCCCATTTTCGGCATGGTATGACTCTAAAAATCACAACGCTTAAACCATTCAACCTTTGTTTTTGGGCTACCCGTCAATGCACTCGTCCCACTCCCACACGATAATGTCAAAGCTAGTGAGGTTTTCCTTGAGTTTAATCCTCGAGAAACCGAGATGATCGCGGTTACTAAAGTTATTCTTTGATCGATTTCATACTGGTCGTTGATAAAGGTTTCTGTTCCTCAAGAGTATTTGAATGTTTCTATTTTTGTGAACGATAGGTCCCCTACGCTCAAGATGTAGGTTACTACCCACAACCATGTACTTTGTATTTTTCTAATTACCTGCTAACTAAGATAACATATCTTTTTCTTGCTCCCGATGAATCTGAATATGCAAGGAATTTATTCATCTAGCCATCCAACCAGATAAAGCTTTAATAGTAATAGAACCATCTTGATACAGTTTTTCTGGGTATGTACCTTTTATAATTGTATTGGTACCATCAGCATAAAGAGTATGTTTATTGATTTAAAATTAGCCGGAAGGTCGTTTATATATATATTGAAAATAGTAATGGACCAAATATTGAACCTTGGGGAATACCGCTTTAATTGTTTGCCATTCTTATGATATCTTCTGATATCATCAACTTCTACAATTTCTGTCTACGGTTACAGACATAAGAGCGAAAAAAGTTAATGAGCAATGCTTCACATTCCATATATTTTAACTTATTTAAAAGTATTTCATGATCTTCTAAGTCAAAAGCCTTTGTTAAATCGGCAGATATTCCATTACGCTCGGATTTCTATCCAGAAAATGAATTATATCCTCCAGAAAATTATATATTGCAGAAGTAGTAGTCATGTTTTCGCGGAAACCGCATTTCTCATGTACGAGAAGATCATGCTTTTTGAAATATTCCATTAGTCAATAAAATACTTTTTTTTTTCGAAAATTTTCGAGAATACCGGTAGGAGGGATATAGATCTGTAATTTTCAGCTAACTGTTGTTCCCCATTCTTGAGTAGAGGTTTTACTCTAGTTTGTTTTAGAAGTTACGGGAAACTTCATTCAATAATGCATTTATTAACGATGTCATTTAAGGGAGTGGCAATATTTGAGATAGTCCTTTAATGAAATTGTTAGATAGAGAAAAAATATCGAGTGTTTTTTTTATTTTTTAGTGATAGAGCTGCTTTGATTAATTCTTCGTCTGTTATCGGGTATAAATATATCGATTTTAATGTGAATGGTGCACTGTTCTTTAACAGAGAGATGCCGACAGTTTTGGGTAAATGATTTTGGTCGATTTCTTATGTCAACGTAGTCCAAATTAAGTTCATTAACGGCATCTGTACTAGATAATACTCCTTTTTCAGATTTAATACTGAATTCACAGTAATCTGAGCTCCTAGTTCTAGATTCACTCTTTAAAATGTACAGTAGTGGAACGGCGGGAGTCTAGTGAGTAAATCAGTCTGATAGCCCATAGGTATGATGAAGTACATTGACTTTCATTTATACCGTCGGCTAGGAAACTGCTATTTGTTGTTATGGCCACTGTCCACCCGTAGGTATAATGTGGCCCGTCCATCTTCTGGAGACAACTTATTTCAGGTCATCCCTGGTTAACAGGGGATGTAGGGTGAGTTTATCACGTGATACGTAAAAAATCTCATACATATATAAATGCCAAAACTGAGTGAATTATAAAAAAAGTACAGGTGAGAAGTCTTAATATTAAAAGTTCTCAATTCGCCCCATTAAAGTTCAAAGTTTTAACATAAAGGAAATACAATTATATCATTTATAGTAATATTTTCATGGAAAACATTAATAAGACATATGTAATGTATTATACAGGTTTTTTTTCTGATCTTATATTTTTCGATTTCCAAAACATTTTGGTAATAACATTTAAACATTTGTCGATGATCAATCGAGACATTAATATAACTGAAGCTATTTGTTCTCATCAACGCCAACCGTCATTGTAATCTTTTTATATCTAGATTCACCTCATAATCATAATTGAATTAATATTGTTGTTTCAAATGTTGGGTTCTGAGAATGGAATTATGGCGAGGACTGATTGATTCTCATTTCATGTAGAATTACTTTCATACATGATTGATAACTTTAAGTCAATGGGATGAGCTTTTAGACGAAATGGAAATTTAAAATAACAATATGTCGTTGTTGTTTTCTTATATTCCGTAAATTGGATTTCTTGACGAATACCTTTAATAGATCTGTTAAAAGTGTAGAAGAAACAACGGCTAAAGCAATGGCGGTGTATTTCGTTCCCAGGTTGAGAGAATTTAAACATGCTTGGGTAAATGAGAAATGTGTTCATGCTGCCATTAAAGAAATATTTCTTCTTGGTACGAAGTCTGGTATGCTTCCGTTTGATTCGAAATTTCGATTCAACAAACTCAAAGTATTTACTTCAGTGGTGGTTTATAGTTCTTTCATCGTCTGCGGAGTCCTTTTCTACTTCCATCGCGTTATTCGGATGAAGGAATATCAATATCTCCTCACTACATCTCTCAGCTGTATCGGTGGACTTTTTTGCTTTTCCACGCCCTTTTGGTTGGGATGGAACACCAAATACTTTGAGAAAATCTGTAAAGAGCTTGAGTGGATCGAACGGAGAATAAGATGGCACGGTTTGGACTGGAAATGGAGACCGACGAAGTTAGAACTCTATGGGATTTTTTCATTGCCGATTGCCTGCGTCGCATTCCTTTTTTTTCTTCTTAGCGGAATCGGTTTCCCATTCATCATATCAAATTGCTGGTATCTAGTACTGATGGTATCATCGTATGACGTCATAAAACAATTCATGTGTCTTCAAGCTCTCGTCCGATCACTAGTGAAGAAGACAATGTTCCTATCGGATTCCCAAGTCATTTTGGACTGCCTTGAAAGTGTTTACACTGTTATCGATATTTTGAATCATATTTATGGGCCTATGATTTTGATAATTTATGTATTTATGTTTATTCCAATTTTATTCGAGTTGTATTTCTTATTTACAACTGGTTTTCGTGTCCTGTGGCTCATGACGGAGATAATTCCATTGCTACTGGTTCCACTCTCTTCACATCTGACTGTAAACCAGGTAGTATCTTTTGTGGTATTTTAGATTAGATATTGACGAGTGCTGTATGTTTTGTAATTATATATATATATATATATATATATATATATATATATATAAAATAACCTCTGTCTGTACATTGATTTTTTTCACGAAATTTCAAGATAACTTTTCGTTTCACATGTCATAGACACCATAACTGCATTTTGTTTCTTTCGCGTATGTTTGTTTGTTTGTTTGTTACCTTTTCACGCATAAACGGCTGAACCGAATTTTATGAAACTTGGTATGTATATTACTACTAACCCAACTTAGACTTTAGGCTATGTTAATATTCTCTGCGACGAACAGGAGTGGGGTTACAAGGGAGGCCTTACATTTAAAATAGCGATATTTCGTTTCTTATTACATTTTCGGTAATTATGCACATAACAAAAGGTGTTTAATTTGTTATTTAGAGTAACTTTTGATATATAAACGTTTGTCCTACACCTATATATAAAGGCGTTATACGCTAAAAGTGATAGCGGAAGTCAACAATTCCATTTGGCACAAAAGACTCAACCGAACTAAACCAAACTCGGTATGTGAATTAGCACTAACGACTTCCTTATAATAAGCCATACTAACATTTCTAAGGACAGGAGTGGGGGTTATAAGGGAGGCCTGAAATTAAAAATAGTGATATTTCGTTTCCTATTGTGGTTTCGGCAAATATGCACATAACAAAGTTGTTTATGTTATTAATTAGAGAAATTCACTCAACAATTCTTTGGAACTACCAGGTACCTCACCGGGAAAAATTAAGTCAAATGTATGTTAATATTTTGTGCTTAATAATTCAAATCTATGCATAATGGAATGGAAACGGGAAATGTGACAATATGGAGAACAATGAAGTCTTACATAAAAAAATAATTTTATAACTAACAAATCCACAAAAACGACGGGTATTTAAATTAAACTCTCGGACGGGTAAATGTCAAAATATTGTGCAAAGTAAAGCCTTGCCAAAAAAATGCCATCAGCATTCAGCCTCAAATGAATTCCCGGGCGAAGCCGGGTATCTGAGCTAGTCTAATATAATACCACACCAGTGACCGTGCTGGATGAGGGAAGGTTCATCTATCGCGACCGTTATCAAACTGGGGAGAGGGGGAGTTACTGAAGGACCATAATTAATAATTTAAATTATCTCGTTTAATAACCAAGATTACGAAGAAACGTACGTAACAACATTTATACAACTTTACATTTCCAATAAGGCTGATTCTATACACATTTTCGCATCTACGCTTTATAGTGAAAATTCCCCCCTCAAACTGGTGCGATTTCAGTAGTTAACGAACTTTATCTTTATATTTACACAAAACTTTTAAATATCGGGTTTGGTAACGGTCAAACAAAAACTGCGACCGCTAGAGCTTCAACAGACATACACACACACACACACACACACACACACACACACACACACACATATATATATATATATATATATATATATATATATATATATATATAGAGAGAGAGAGAGAGAGAGAGAGAGATTTGAACGGACCTCATTTTCGTCATCTTTTGAGTCGGATCTCAGAACAAATATGAGGAAAATTTTAGTAGGACATATGAGGTAAATTGTCGAAAATCGTGACATGAGTACGACCTCAATAGCTGATTTCCCTTTGGGGCCTTTTACAACTATGTTTTTAACTGTGTTACATATACAGAGGTTGAGTCGAAAAAGTTTATACAACCAATGTTATTGGAATTTTCAGTTTATTTTTTTGGGCCACAGTAAATTCCTTACTTATCGTCTGATTTTTATTATAAGTAACTGTGTAAATTTAATATTCTTTTCCGTAAGCGGTTCACTACAGATGGAATAGGTATGGATACTGGGATGAGATATATGTGATACAAGCACGAGGGAAACCTGTTTTGTGACAGGCGTTTTATAAATTTGGTGATCTTACATACATAGTCGTCAAGTCTGTGTCAACATGTATACAGAAGCACTGTGTCTATCAATTTCATTCATTAATATAATTATAATGATTGTCTCAAAATCATAATCAAACAATCATATCCAATTGTATTTGATGGTAAGAGAAACAATGTATAAACTAATCTTCTATTTCGAAATTACTTTATTTCATTATCGACCGTCAATAATGGAATGAGTTTGCATTAACGTAATGCTATTATTATTTTCATATTTCCCTAAATATAATTGAATTTAAAGTAAAT